>CAHIKZ030003702.1:1690000-2032500 GCA_903632075.3 Acanthosepion pharaonis
CCAGAAGTGTTGAAACAAAATGGCTATTTTTGTAGTGATTTTATAACATATTTATGTTATAATTTTCGAATAAATAATTATATTTGCTCTACTATGTATTGACCATTCTTTTAAGAATAGTATTTGTTGGTTATTGGAATTTATTCCGTATACACCAATCCTATACTTATATATATATATATATATATATATATATATATATATATATATATATATATACTAGTGGATTCGCACTGCTGATGAGTGCCAAATATAGGACGAAACGGCCGTCCAGTGCTTTCTGCATTCTATTGAGGTTTCTTCTAGACTCGATATACATTAATATACATTTTAGCTGAAAACCGAAATTCGACTGAATTAAATTTAATTGTATACTATAATTCTACTTTGATAAACAAAGAGCATATTGGCCAACTTCCCAAACTCTGACCAAAAGAACAAACATCAGAATTTGGATAGGCAATGGATCACCAAAATACTTTTTCAGTATAACCTAATACATGTTCGTTTTAAAGAGGTGGCAAAAATTCAAATTGTAATGTGGCTTTAATAAATTTGTTTTACTCGTGATCGAATAAAATATCCGAACAAAGTATTTAATAAAGAAAAAATATGTGAAAATCAATTGTATACATATATAAAAATTTTAAATATCCAAATGGTTTTCACAAATAGCATACATGATCGAATAAGAAAAAACACGTAATTTGTACAGGATTTATATATATATATATATATATATATATATATATATATATATATATATATATATATATATATATATACACGCAGCTATAAACCAATATGCTGAAAATGTATAAAAAGCAAGCAAAGACTCACAGTAGATAGCCTGGGAAGGATTTTGGAACATTCGAATATTGGTCTAAGGGACCTGTCTAAGGACATTTGTCTAAGGAATACTCCTCAAAGGAAAGTGATCTATGGAATACTAGCCTGAGGACCATTGATCTAATATAATACTTTTTTAAATAAATTATCGCTTCATTCATATACAAAATACTCAATTTTATTGATATTCACGATATTACAGAATAACAACATTAATTATTGATCATACAGGTGGTTTATAAACATCTATTGGCATGCATTGTTTTTATATTAATACAACTCACATTAGACCAATATTCTTAGACCACTATTCCTTAGACACGTGTTCCTTAGATGAATGTTCTGAATACCACTTGCGAAGCGTAAATGGGAGAAAGATCAGTCACGGCGCCAGTCAAAAGGGGATATTTCAAAATTACTATCCGGGTTATCAAAGGAAAATGAAACGTTATGTTTTAAAACTCATCTTCTTTTTGTATTCATATTTCAAATGATGGAAGATCTCTGAACTAAAAGAGCAGATTTACTCATTTTATTTCGACACGTCTATAACTACAGAAAAGAAATCGCGAAAATGATATATTTTATTTCATCTGATACTCTGTCAAAGCCGTTTATTGAAAAACACATACATTTGGGCGCAATGATTATTAAAAGCAATTGTCTCCTGAGAAAGTTCAAAGAAGAAGTCGAAATAAATACAATAATTATCAATACAATATGATATTAATTCGAAGAATGTTTATATCTGTTAAGGCCCCTGATTGTTTCTCTGCTGGTGTGTAGAAAGCAAATTCATTCACCGCTTCTGTCAATTTTAATATATTTAATTAAAACTGACAACAATTCACTTTGTCCAAAGGAAGTGGTTTTAGATTTTACTAAGATGATTTATGATATCATACTTTTAGTATTCGTTATTATAACTTGAAAAAAAAACCATAATTCCAACAGCCGTTGATCATCGGCAATCGTAAAAGTTCGACAATTGCTGTAACATATATATATATATATATATATATATATATGTGTGTGTGTGTGTGTGTGTGTGTGTGTGTGTGTGTGTATGTGTGATATTTATATATACAAAAGTAAAAATAAAAGCGAAAGCTTAAAATAAGCTAAATGCTTAAAATATAGAATAAACAGGTGGACACACACACACACACACACACACACACACACACACACACACACACACACACATATATATATATATATATATATATATATATATATATGGAATAAAGATAAATAAATTTTTATATATTAAGAAGAGTTTTGACGGAAAGATGTATGACAGAGTGGAAAAAGTTTTCGTGTAATACGTTTCGTCTCTGATGAATATATATATATATATGTGTGTGTGTGTGTGTGTGTGTGTATCAAAGTATGCATCTATGTATATATGCATATATATATGTATATAACACCATAAAGCTATATAAAATATGGTAAAAAGAATCAAAACTAATTGTGCCTCTGACCAGCGATTAGGTATAAGTCACTTACCATTACGTTATTAAGGACTTAGATGTATACGGTTTCTACAATAGATTAGATTGACGATATTCATGCTTGTGAATGACAAAGTCCTCTGATGGTTTCGTAGTGAATCGTGTAAGGAGAAAGAAAGAATAATATAATTTAGTTTTGTACGAAAAAACATTTACAGTATGACACGGGCTCAGACTTATACATCGAAATACATGAGGAAATATATATTCTATTTATTCAGATGGACCCGTATTGAAAATAATGATCAAAGAATAAATTGCACCAAATGCTATCTATTACCTGACAGACGAAAGTAAGTAATTACAAATTAATAAATCGGCAAAATGGTCAATATTGAAGCTGTTCAATTGCATGTGTAATGAAGCAACAGATTTTAAAGGATAGTTCTGTAAAGTCACTATTTCCAGTTAAAAATAGATGTTTAGCAGATTTGATATATCTGACGAGATATTTCTTTGTCCCGAGTAAGAACCTCTTACATTAAATCCGATTTAAAATGGAGATATTGGAGGAAAGCAGTGGAAACAGCGATTGTTCTAGGAAAGTTTGGTGATATGACGTCATGCAAATATATACTGATCCGAAGTTGTCAAGCAAGTCTATTTGTTCGAATGTATGAATTCAGAGCAGCTAGTGAGCCTATTACTAGTAGAAACGAAGAAAGGCTAATACAGAAACCATTATTCCTACTCCCAAGAAAACACTTCCTCCACTATGACCCTCTCCATCAGGAAACCTCATTTGCTTCATGCACACACCTAACCTAAGCATCACGATCGTGTTTAACCGTGCGCGCAACAACATTATCAAAACGAATGGGTGTGTATTTGGGAGGATCATTTAATAACTCAAGACTGGAAATAAATGGTGTGGAATGCAGACAAGTGAACGTCCATTTCATTGTGCGTCCATTAGATTAAAATGTTAAACAGATTATCAATGCTGTCCATTCTGTCAATACAGTCGCCATCCCGTCAATTCTGAACTTGCTTCTTCCTAAATGTTCCAATTGTCTTTAATTTAGTGCCTTTTTCTTTTAACAAAATTTCTTCTTTTCATAAATAGTTTTAGATTATCCATTGATATTGAAATAGTCAATAATTATTCATTCGTAACTAATCTTTTTCTTGTTGATTATTTTAATACAAGTTTTATATCATTTTGCATTCTGTTACTGCAATTTCACGCCGCTTGCTCTTGTGGTGAAGGAGTTCATCGACCGAATGCCTTGGGATAAAAGCAACAAATACGATAGAGAAAAACTTGTAAAAAATCGTAGTTATCATGAAAAGTATCTCATCTGTAAGTATTAGGATGAAAATCAACGATAATAAGATATAGTAATGCATGGATATGTGCAAAAATGACAGACCAACATGTCAGCCTCATATTAGGGACATTAAAATAAAGTGGGTACAAATATTTTTTTTGTAAATACGGTCGTCCATACACGACATAATCAGAAAATTAGAGCGTTAACTATAGTAATTTTAAAGCCAAAGTACATAAAATTCAATAAAATATTAGCTTGCTTAGAATATTTTCTTGAATTTTTAAAACTACTGGGTAGTTAAAAAATTATATTATGATGGCGCTCATGTTATATTTGTCAAGTAATTATTACAGATATGTCACCCGTAGAAAAAATAGTTAAATTTCTCAAACATCAAGCTGCTAATCAAGTTGTCAACACCTCATACTAAAAAATTATATAAAAAATTCGCTCACGTTATATTCCTCAAGTATTTTTTACTGATACGTCCGTCGGAGAAAAAAAAAAGAATAAACAAACTCTGTGTTAAAAAAATGTATTTCCGCGATATTTTAAACCAAAAGTAAGTAATATTTGTTTCAGATACGATTAATTCAATTTTAAATTGCTAAATTTCAGAAAAGTATATTTTATTCTTGAAACATTTTCTAATAAAGAGAATTACACTGTGCTGGCAGATGGATCAGCGATTTTTTAGCGATTAAAAAACAACTTCCGGTCAATTTAAATTTATTTTGAAATACAGCAAAGTATTTGCTTATTGAAAATATTACATTTAATCTGTTAGCGTGAAATCTAAATTAAGTAACAGCTTCAAGAAATATTTTTTTATTTTTTAAAAATTATTTAAAACCTTAGGTATCGCGTAGAGGTATCTACTTTTGTTTGAAGAAGTATGTTGAATTATTTTTGATTGATGTAGTTTGCAATCTCGTCTCTACTTTCCCAAATCAGCACTTACTTTTTTCTGGGTTATTTAATTCTGGTTTACTATTAAATGTTTCGTTTTTCTTTTAGTTATCCTCTGTTTAACGGTGCTCGGTAAAAATGACAGCGGTAAAAATGGCAATGGTAAAAATGGCAAAAGTGGATAAATAGGAAAAAATGGCAATTCGACAACAGAAAATTATGACCGTTCGAGAAGGATGGGTCTAAGCTCTCATCCCTCTAGTTTAAAATAGGGCTAAGTCCCCCCCTCCTCAATATTTCAAATTAAATATTTTTAAATAGATATTTACTCTAGTATGGCGGGGGGGGGGCTAGGCTCCTTCTCCTCTTGTTTTAAATAGGGGCTAAGTTCCCGCTCCTATTATTAAAAGCATTTTTTTTAAATGTCGATTTTTAGAAGTTTTATTGCGGGGGGGGGGCGCTAGGTTCCAACTCCTAATTGCAGTAAAAGCACAATTCGTAGCGTGTTTAAGTGAATTTGATGACTATAATTAATTTTATAGTGTTTAAGTGTATTAGTGTTTATATATATATAAAATAAGTGTATTAGTATATATATATATATATATATATATATTAGTGTTGGGACGATTAATCGGAATCGGGGAATCGGAATTAGGAATTCCATTCAAATAAAACTTTTTTTTTAATTGGAATGTTTTTTCTTACAAATAATCAAATAAAACTTTTTTATAATAGGAATGTTTTCTTTGAAAATATTTTTTAGATAGTTTATTTATTATTTTTTATAATTGGAATGTTTTCTTTTTGTGTGAAAATACTTTTTAAATAGTTTATATTGAAAACATTTTTAAATACTTTATTCTATTTTTTAAATAGTCTAATAGTTTTTTTATAAATAGAAATGTAACAAAATTGAAATATATTAAACGTCATAGTAATAATTTATCTAATATATTGTTTTTTTTATTCGACTGCATTACTGATTCCCACGTGAAATTAAAAAAAAAAAAACAACTCTAAGTGTACAAAACTGACGAGGAACTGTTTTCCGATAAACACCGTTTAATGTCGGTTTCTGATTTCAATACCGGAAGCCGTCATCAAGTGGACCTATAATTGTGTTTTCCCAAGTTTTTCAGTGTGTTCAGACGTAGTAGAGTACTAAAAAAAGAGTATAGCATGATTAAAAAGACGCCAAAGTTGATGAAAACAAAATTTTCGCGTCTAAATGCTTATGTTACTTTTTAGAGGAAAAATCAAAGTATTTTTTACTTATTTTTTGAAATTTTTCCTTCTTTTTTAGAACATTGTAAATTTTGATTAAAAGACCTTGTTTCTCTTTTTATCAGCTTGGCTGATAAATTAACGTATAAACATTTTAGCGCGACACACATTAATTTGGAAAATCTTGCAAAAATGAAAATAATTGTCGGATTTTAATGAAATTTTCAGAAACTATTTACAAATGATGGAACTTATTATACATACATTTTTTTTAGTAAAGTCATCGCAGAAATATTTTTTTTTCATATGTATTTACCCGCTCTAACTAATTGTACGAAAACTCTATAATTTCAATTTTGAGGAGTTTAGTGATTATATCAGTTAAAAGCACAATGCTTTGAGGAAACAAAATCATGTTTTTTTTTTTTTAGTTGAGCCCTTCTACCTGAAAAATCGTCTCTGAAGTGTAACATACAAAACTCAATAAAACAAAAATATTATTTAATTTCAAAAGCTTTTAATTGCTTTTATTTATTCCAATAAACATGGACAATATTGTCTGAGCAAAAAAGATATTTCGATGAAAAATGAATTTTTTAAAACAATTACCTACAATTATTTTTTTATTTCTGCAACCATTGTTTTATTTTTTACATTATGTTGTTAATTCTTCTAAAATTATGGAAAAGCTTGTACAACTTAACGGATGTTGTTTTTAAGTAGATATATATTTACAGATTATAATTTCCAAAGCTTATTACAAACTAATGAGTCTTCGTATATTAAAAAAATTAATTTGTCAATAATGTGTTTACCAATGAAATCTACGGAAGACCGGAAGTTTGGTGCGTGCAATAAAAATAACGTCACGTGGATTGAGTTTCTGTCTAGTAAGGGTTGTTCTTCGCT
Source organism: Acanthosepion pharaonis (assembly GCA_903632075.3). Lineage (NCBI taxonomy): Eukaryota > Metazoa > Mollusca > Cephalopoda > Sepiida > Sepiidae > Acanthosepion > Acanthosepion pharaonis. Next base: position 1,696,686 of record CAHIKZ030003702.1, read on the forward strand.
GTATACGGCCCCTTAATTTAGCAAACTGTTCCTGCTGAAACACGTGTGCATCATTTTCATTAAGTTAAAATAGGTACTTTCATCTACTTTTCACCGTAGTCCTGTAATGTTTGGTTGAAATCAGTTGAAAAATGTAGGAAATTCGATCCAATATGTAAACGTAACACACACAACCTGGGTTTTATAATAAGTAAGATTCACATTTTGCCTCTAGAAAACTAAAAACTTTTCAGTCATTTACACTGGCCAATTTTACTTTTAAATGAAACATATTGTTTGCTTTCAGAAAATACCTAGTTTCATGGGATTCAGATAAACTTTCCCTGGTATTTTTCCAGATAAGTCATTTTTTATTACTTAAAAATATAAGAATCCATTTATTTATTTTTTTCCGAGAATATAGGCTGTGACAAAATGACTTTTACTATGTTTGATTATTTTACTGGGGATAGAAATTTTTATAATAGTAAATCTGAATTGACTTTAGAGGGGTCTATATGGGCCCTCAAACAGCAGTGCAGCACTTGTATTTTAATTTTTTTTAATAGTATTTATAATTTCTCCAGATAGTATCAACAAACTTATGGTACATAGTACTTAACAAAAAAAATTGTTTTTTTACTTTAAATATTACAAGTTACTACTTAGATCCGCTTAAAAATAATAATATGTCCATTCTGTGCTTCCGTATGGGAACTCGAATCTCACGTCAGCTGTCAATAATTTATAGACGTCATCACTCAGCACTCTGTCAATCGACTCGACGTTAAGATCGGCTCTTTTATCTTTAAAAACATTTTTCTACGAAGAAAGTAAGTAAAAGTTTCTTTCAAAATATTTTAAATAAACTTCAAATTTTCTAAATTTCTTCGAATAAATATTGAAATACGTATAATTAATTTTTAAACGAATTTTAAACGAAGAATTTAACTTATTTTTAAAATTTTTAAAAAAATATGGCTGATATAGAGCTTTTTTTTCGTTTTTCTGTAAACAAGTTTTTTTAACTAAAATTTCGGACATGCTAAGAATGAGTAAAAAATTTCAAAAATTACTCAAAAAATACTTTACTGTTTCTTCTCAATAATGAAATATACTTTTATCATGAAAAAATTTTTTTCCGTTAATTTTCAGACCGTTCTTGTCATGCTATCTATTTTCGCGAAAAAAAAATGGTGTTCCCTACGTAATCGCCTAAAAAATAAAATCTCATGGGGGGGGGCGCTTTAACTGAATATTCTTTTTACTTTGACAAACTTCTCATGTTTTTTCATTATGTATTGTTTCCAAGATTTTAATAAAATCATAGTGAGATATTCATCTATATTTTTTTTCCTTTTGTCATTTTTTCTTTATCCATTTTTGCCATTTTTACCTATTTATCCACTTTTGCCATTTTTACCGTTGCCATTTTTACCGCTGTCATTTTTACCTAAATTCCTGTTTAACTATGTCCATCAGGACACGTCCGAGAGAATTTCATTTGTCTTTTAAATTTTACGTGGAATGTTTTCTTTTCCCATTTGTCTTTGCAATTTGTTTTACTCGCTCTAGTCTCATTTGTCGTCCTTTCATCGCTTGTTCAGTAGTTACTGTGTTGTGTGTGTACTTTATAAAAAAAAATATCAAATTTTCTCCACTGACCACGACCTTAAATACTTTTTGCTTTTCTTTTTATTGTGTCGGTGCCAACTTTTTTTTGTTTTGTTTTATTTCATTCTCTTTACCCTGTCTTCCTCGTTTGAAAATCTTTCTCGTTGTTTCTCTACACCTCTGCCTTTTCTTTCTCTTTCTCTATACGTCTTACGCGACTCGTCTAAATGTAGAACAGTTTCCGGCCAGTATTTGTTCTTTTATCTCTTTCTCTGGGTGTCAATTTCTAGGCATCTATCTTCTCCCCACGTGCCTTTGTACACCTTTTCTGTCGTTCTAACTTATCTTCTTGCCTTGACCCAAATGTCCTGATGGCATTCGCGGGTCAAGTAATTCATTTCCGTAACCGTAAAAGCTTTCGTTTCATTTTTAAGTTTGCAATGTCGTCTGCGCGTGGAAAGCGCACTTGATCCGAAATTTAGGAACGTGAAAACGAAATAAAGGAAGAATGGAATAAAAGAATAACCAAATGACAGGATTACTATTCCGAAGTAATGAAATTAAAGAAGAAATGGGTGTAAAACAGAAAGAAAGAAAGAAAGAAAGAAAGAAAGAAAGGAAAAAGAGAGAAAGTAAAAGAGAAAGATGAAAGAAAGCAAAAAGAAGGAAGAAACGAAAAATAAAGATAAAAAGAAATAACCAAAGCAAGAAAAATAGGAAAGACAATTGAAGAAATCTTAAAAAGAAGTGGTGTAAAAAGGGAAAATGAGAAAGAAAGAAAAATTACGAAAGAAAGAAACTTAAATTAAATAAAGATAAAAAAAAAAGAAGCAATGAAGAGTAAAGAAAGAAAAAAGAAAAAAAGAAAAGAAATTAAAGAAAGATAAAAATAAGTAATGCAAGATGAAAAAGTAAGAAAGAGAAAAATAAAATATATTGAGCGCCTGCTGTAGAGTGAATTAATCAACCAAAACATGCATTGTGTAATGTGTTCGATCCACATGCCGTGTAAAGATCTACAGGAGAAAGAAAGCGAAGACGGAAAAGGAAAAGGGAATGAAAGTAGGAAATCGTTTTAAGGAGGACATTGTTCTCTTCAATAATGGCACTGATCAAAACAACACCAGAGTCTGAATCATGTCAATTTTTATCCGAATTTCTGTTTCATTCAAATTCATAAAAGTCTCCACTCCAAACCCATCCGATTTTTCCAATCCTTTTGACCAAGATCGACCTTATTCAGTCCTCATAATACCTGTCCAATAATATGGGTTCGCAGCCATCAGTAATAATCTCTATTTCAACACGTTTTTCGTTTCCAATCTTTAGTTATTCAACAGGTTTTTTTCCGTTCTGTGTTTCAAAGTGCAAAATCTGAACCTGAAAAAAACTCTTTGTTTTATAAATGAACAGAAATCATTTACACAATTCCCAATGAATTATTAGTCTTCTTCAGTCATGTTTACTTTTCTAATTTCTTTGAGTTCACTGCATATTATTATTATTATTATTATTATTATTATTATTATTTTCTTTGATTTCTGGCGTTTAGACATTTCTTTCCGAGTCCCGCCCAGGGACCTAAGGTTAGAAATGGCATCATGACACTTTCCACTGACAAAAAAAAAAAAAAAAAAAAAAAATTAAAGCCCTTCGTAAAGTGTGGACTGTACATGTTAGAACAATTTTTTGAATCTTCTTGAGGCATGGACTTCCAGGAATCTCTTCAATTTGTCTACTGCAATCTTTTCCAACCAGTCCTCGGGCTCCAACTACAACAGGAATTGTTGATGTTCCCATATGCCACATTTTCGAGATTTCTATTTCAAGGTCCTTGTATTTTGACAGCTTTTTGAATATCTTCAAAGATACATTGCAGTCAGCAGGGATTGCCATATCAACAAGGAGGCACCGTTTTTGTTTGTGGTCTTTAATAACAATATCTGGGCGGTTGGCTTTGATTGTTGTGTAGTCCCATAGAATTGTAACAGGTCCTATCTCCGTAACCGGGTCTGGTTGGTGTTCATACCAGTTTCTTTCAGTTTTCTTCCTGTAGAAGTTGCAGATTTTCCAGTGCAGATATTGGCCCACTCTGTCATGCCGGGTTTTATATTCAATGGGTGCCAATATCGTGCAACCTGATACAAGATGATCAATCGTTTCTGGATATTTATCACAGAATCGGCATTTTGGGCTGACACAATATTTAGTACATGTGCTTGATAATTCCTAGTTAGCAAGCATTGATCCTGTGCAGCAAGGGTGAAACCTTCAGTTTCAGCTTTCAACCCTGCACTTCGTAGCCACTGATGGGTACGGGTTTTGTCTACGTCAGCTTGTTTGGTACGGGCAGGGTATTGGCCATGAAGCGGTTTATCTTGCCATCGCTTCTGTATCTGGTCGGTTGCATTCGTCTTTGCTGTCTTTTTAAAGTATTTTGCAGTTTCAGCCGGTGTATTGTGCTGTAGTTGCATCTCTACGCCCATTTGAAACTCCATTTTGAATTTGTTGGCTTCTTTTATTACGGAGTAAAGACGCTTACTACTTTCATGTTCCTTGACGCATGTCATCATCCAGTCTTCTGTAGTTTCCAAGTATCTTTGGAGGCCAATAGTTTTGTAGGACAGTTCTAGTTGAACTAATCCTCTGCCTCCTTCGGATCTGGGCACATACAGATGATCAACATCAGCTTTGGGATGATGCATACGATAGCAAGTGCGAAGCTTTCTCGTTTTGGCGTCCATTCGCTTAATTTCAGCTATGAATCCAGTTAAGGACATTACAGCTGTATTGCACTATAGGGACAGCCAATGTGTTTATGGCCGATATTCTGTTTTTTGAGTTTAGCTCAGTATTTAGTACCAGACGTACACGCCTGTAGTACTCTTATTATTATTATTATTATTATTATTTCCTTGGATTTCTGTTGTATACATCTTTCATTCCGGATCCCAACAAGAGACCTAAGATCAGAAATGGCATCATGACATTTTCCAGCGATCCCTTTTGTAATAAAAAAAAAACACAAACAACAGAAAACCAATTTTACATAGATAAGGACCTTCTTAATGTGTGAGCTCTACTTTTGAGTACAATCTTTTGTATTTCTTTAAGGCTTGAGCAACCAGGATGAGTCTATCGAAACCTTTTCCAATCAATCCGAGGGATCCAACTACAACTGGAACTATTGAGATTTGCGTGTACCACATTTTTGACATTTCAATTTCAAAATCCTTGTATTTTGATAGTTTTTTTTAAAGATATTCAAAGCTACATTACAGTCTGCCAAGTCAATAAGAAAGCACATTTTATCAAGGTATGTCAAGTAAATAAGAGCACCCACTAAAATAACGTTTATAACAAAGAATCCCAAGTAAACTATTTATTATTAGCTTAACCTAGATCATAATATTCCACAATTGTTCAGAGGCCTAGTGATATCCTTACAATTTTTTGCTTTCTTTCGTAAATCTGTTTTCCATTGGTACGGTTATTTTAAGGATTTCATAGAACGCCTTTTTCTTGATTTTTTTTACGAATATCAGATGTGATCTTCTCATTTGGCTATGGTGGTCAGTTCTTCGTTTAGTGTCTGAGAGTATTTTACACTTTTTCTTTTTCAGGAAACTCTCCGTTTTTTTTTGCTGGTTCCATTTGTCTACATGGTTGAAGCGAAGTCGTTTCCTCAGTTCCCAGTGAGTTATGGCTCCTACTCAGATTTGTTTTTATATTCCTTTTGAATCAGTTTCTCATATTCACTTATCGTCTGATCGAAACACGCATCTTCTCTAAAATGGCGTTATTAACTAATTTTTTCGGTCTTTTGCTGTCGATATTGTTCTGCTATTTGTCATATTAGAACAGGGGTTCCCAAACCGATAGTCGCGACCCTATTAAGGGTTTTTTTCTGAGGGTCGCAGATGGTCTTGTAAAAATGTGTAATTTACGATATTTTATTACCATACAGAGAGTCGAAGTAAAATTTAGAATAACGCAAAACGGTTTGTACACAGGCAGGCCTGATATTGGTAGTTTTATATCCTTAATTCCGGTTAGATAATTAAATATTAAATGTATGAATTTCGAACCAGTAAGATTGATTGCCGCCCAAATAAAAGTACGTTTTCTGTGATCCAATTTTTATCTGTCCGTGGCTATAAAACATAAACAATTCCAGGGCTTTATATATTTTCCATATATGTAAAGATATGGAATCACATCACCAAGAGTTGCTGTTCCACTCTGATGTCCGTTGGCTATTTCGAGGGAAAATTCTTGCAAGAGTTATTGAACTAAAAACTGAGATTGAAATATTTCTGTGAGAAAAAGCATGTACTTTCGTCTGTATTTCCTTGCTTTAAAAATATTGCTTGGCTAGTAAAGTATTTTCCAGAAAATGTTGACATCAAGAAGCATAGCTGGATCAGAAATGTTTTCAGTGTGAACGTCAGTGAGTTTGGTGAATATTCCAGGGTTTCAAGAACTTATAGACCTTGATTTTCAAGTACAAAAACAATGCTTTAAAAATCTTACTTATTTAGAATTTTGGATTCAGCTCAATGATAAGACAATTCTAACAAGGAAGGCTGGAAAATCTCTTATCCCTTTTCAACAACATATCTCTGTGAAAAAGGCTTTCCAAGTCTTGTTACGATCAAAAATACAGCAAGGAACCGCTTGGATCCCCAGCATGACTTGCGTTGTGCTCTAGCAATCAGCATCAAACCCAACTTAGAAGATCTCTTTCACAAAATGAGGCAGTTCCATGGTAGTCACTGAAAAAAGCATTTTTAAATTTGTGAATTTTCACTACCAATTCATGTAATCAAAATTTTTTCATGAATATTTGCTTTCTTTTCAATTTTTTATTAATAACATTGTGTGTTAATAATATGAATTTACTCAATAAAATATACAATTGTAGGTAAGTGTTGAATCAAAATTAATTATCTCATGTTGTACATACAGTGTAGATATGGCACATTTTTTGGCTGTTTTTTTTTCAGATAACACTAAAAATATAAATGAATATATCAGTATATTTTTTTATGTATTATTAAAAGAAAAGATTGAAAAGAACTCAAGTAAAAATTATTTGTTTTACAGTTGATAAAAATAGCAAATTTTGAATTTGAAATTTTAAACTTTCAGTGGAAGCCATTTCCCGTATAAGATTTCATTGCGGGTGGTTCACATGTATTTTTCGAAAATCCACTAAAAATCAAATAACCCGATTTTAGTATTTTTTCAGGATATATTAAAAACAAATATGTAAAGTAAAAAGAAAAATGAAAAATATATGGGATTATGGATTTTAAAACATCTGGCACCACACATCCCATACTCCCCAGACAGCGGGCCAAAATAACCGACATATCAATTTTGTTAATTTAAACTAGAAAAAATTGTTCATGGTATTTTCTTCAAAATCTAAAAGCGGGACAGCTGCCCGGTATTATTTCCATTTTTTATGAATATAAAAATATTATTTTCAAAAATCGGAAAAAAAAAATTTCCGATATAAATTTGATTGTAAAATATCATGAAACATTTTATATAAGTCCTGAAAAAATTACTAAAATCGGGTTATTATTTGATTTTTGGTGGATTTTCGAAAAATACTGGTGATTCAACCGTAATGAAATAATTATTTCCGTTGAAAGTTTAAAATTTCAAATTAAAAATTTGCTATTTTTTTAACTGTAAAACAAATAATTTTGACATGAGATTGTTTTTCCAATCTTTCTTAATATAACAAAAATTACATAGATTTTCATTCATAGTTTTGGTGTAGATTTTAATTCATGGGGAGGGGTGTAAAAACAGCCCCCAAATTCGTCATCTAACATACCCTTAATTCAGGGTTATCGGACCAGACAAGAATTGTATTTAGGGTTACGGTCCAAAAAGTTTGGGAAACACTGTATTAGAATCTGCAGGTAGTGTAACGATTATCGGCGCGGAAAGAGGAATCGACATTCAAAGTCTGTCGCTCAAAACGGTCGTGAAAAAGGCATGAACCCGTCCATTTTTCTCTCCTAGCCATGATTTAAATAGCAAGGTGGGCTGGATAATATAAACTTGGGTGTCGGACAATTCAGAAGAAGGACAACTTTGATTTTAAGAAATGTGTAGAAATCCAAAGGAAAACCACTCCAAATTATTTCCCAAGAATTAATTAATGACAATGAAAAAGAATGTGTAGAGAGCCATGGTCACCTACTCCTTGGAGTATGTGGTACTTTCCCTATGTATGTCTATGTATTTTACTCCTTACTTGAATGTAAAAAGTTGGCACCACAAATCCCTTTTCAATATTATACATTATTTTTTCAGTCCCATCTCAGCCTACTGCTTGACTTGCAATGTATTTAATTTACTATACTTCTTTTGAGATTTTATTAGTAGATGCTATTTTCCTTTTTAAATGTCCTCCGCACAACCACAAATAGAAAGAATATGCATCATAGAGAAAGCACATTTGCATGAAAGAATGAGAGAACCAGCAGGAGAAAACACATGCTGCCAATAAACCGGAAATATCTGACCTTGATACCAATAATGCCCCAGTCACATGCACGTATAAGTAGCTGAGTGACCACACAATACACTAAATAAGAAAGAGGCATGCACGGCAATTTGCAAGAAATACAATTTCCTTCATTTGTGATTATTTTAATATAGCATTTTCAAATTATTGAAGTTTTTTTTATAATTACCAAAAACAACAACTCTTAGAAATCATATTTGCCGCAAATTCATGTCTTTCTTTCAATCTTATCTGTCCCGCTTCAGTTTTTAACTCGCCAGCCTAATTTCATGTGATATTGTAAGAATTAGTAATAGGTTTTGTTTAATGATTATCGCTCAGATACTGCTTTAGACCAAGTCGAAGCAAACCTTTGACAAGGTGGAAAATCTCGCAAATTAGGTTCAGTGATTATTACCATAACTAACATATCAATAGGGAATCAACGACAAATCCGGCAACTTTAATTGTAAATTCAAAATACGTTCATTATTTTTACAAAAATTTTCTAATAAAATATTTAAAAAACAATTGCATTCATTTGTGAATAAGTCTATAAAATTTCATTAAAATCCAACAATTAATTGATTTTTGGAAGAATTTTCAAATTAATGTGAAAGAAAAACAACAATTTTAATCAAAATTTGGAAGTTGTACAAAGGGGTAAAAAATTAATTAAATATTCAAAAAGTATTTTGATCTTTCCCCTTAACAAAAATTTGAATGATAAAACCATGTTTTCATTACATTTAGAGTATGTTTTCATCACGCTATGCTGATTTTTCAGCAATTTTGTGGAGGCAATTATGTAAGACTCAAGAGTCAAGAGTCAAGCGTTATAATTATCAGTGTTCAAGTCGTGTCACAAAGAAAAGAAACTTCTTTCTTTTCTGTGAAACATTTTTGATACTCACTCTCAATGGTGTGTAGGCAGAGAAGTAGCACTTTTTTTTTTATTTATAAACAGTCGAATCATTGCTTCGTTTTACTGCTTGTATTTCATGTATGTGTTTCTGTAGGAAGATTATATTATTTAATTGTATCGCCAAGTAATTTAACATAAACAAACAAGTCTCGATGTTGGAGACAAATTCTCGGACGTCCGTGATTTAAACAGGAAAACAAAAACAATGCTAGTTGGTCCTTAACCTAGGAGACAGATCTTATGATAGCAGTCGCCAGACTGATCATTTTTGCGTCCGTGTCGAATGGTAGTATAAAAAGGTGGCGTCAGTGTCAGATTCATTTCTTTTGTTTTTGCTATTTTTCATTGTTAATTTGTATTTTCTAAAGTACTCGAAAAATAAATATGATTTACACACACACACACACACACACACACACACACATATATATGTATATATATATATATATTTAGGTATGTTCAATACTTTGCTAAAAGAGCATACCCTGATAAAAAAAGTCCCCAACTTGATTAAACAATTTTTTATCGTGTAAATGTTTATGTTATTATCAACAGGAAAGACGAAAGTATTTTTTGAATATTTTTTTAGTTTTGTAATCCATTCTAGGCCGTCCGAAATGCTGTGAAATATGCTGTGAGGGATAATTTTCCTTTTTATCTGGCAACAACCCCTTGGTAGCAGGTAAAAAGTATAAGTGAAATGTGAAACATCTTGAAGTGATTTTTCTATCTACTTTTGTAATTAAACTGAATATATTTCTAATAAATTTAGTATGTTAGACGGACAAACAATTTAGATTTGAGTTTCATTAGGTACAGAAACTAGATACCTAAGATTTAAAATAAATTTTAAAAATGAAAAATCTTTCTTGAAGCTTTTATTTGCATTTTGATTTCAAGCTAATAGATTAAATTTAATCGTAAATTGACTGGAAGGAGTTTCATTTTTTGACGTTGCTAAAAGGCGCTGATTTTAGTCATCTGTCAGCACAATGTAAGGTATATTTTATTTTTGAAGGATTTTTTGTAAAGAAATTAAAAAATTTTCAAAAATAAAATATACTTTTCTGAAATTTTATTTGAAGAATTTTACCTGATTTTTACATCATTAATTAATATGATTTAAAACAAATAATACTTAGTTTGAAATATCGCAGAAATGCACTTTTTAACACGGAAACCGCTGTTTATTGAAAGTGTTGACAACAGGTAGAAAATCTGACATAGGCAGAACTTTATTGTTTTATACGCGCGACATATTAAGATGTAAAAATTACTTGAGGAATATAACGTGAGCGCCATTTTTATATAATTTTTAACTACCAAGTAATCTTCAAAATTTAGGAAAATATCTCCCTTAAACTAATATTTTATTGAATTTTAGGTAATTTGGCCATTATTTTCTGCTAATGTCATGTATGGAGAAAAATCGACAAGTTTATACACACGCAAAAAATTTAAAATTCTTTTAAAACGTATTGGGCCGCTTAATTGTAGTAAACTTTTCCATTTATAATTAATAGTTATAGTTTTTACTTAATAACAATACCAACAAACTGGTATGATTTCTGTATTAATATACTGAAATTTAAAAGATGTAAAACTTTGTAAATTATTCTAATTAAAATTAAGAAAAAATGAAGACATTTCTTGTAAAATTTCATCAAAATTTTTCTTTTCTTAAGACAACAATATCTATCATATACCTTATTCATAAAAACAATTAAAAGATTTTCTAAATAAATAATGTTTTAGTTTTATTGCATCTTACGATTCAGAGCAGATTTTTGGTAACTGGTGATATTGTTTTACAAAAATAAATTGATGATTTAAATTCTCCAAGTTATGCGTTTAACTAACACAAACATTAATCAGTACAACAGCGAATTTCTCGAAATTCATAAAATTAAATAAGTGTGTGTGTGTGTGTGTGAGTGGGGGTTAGGGAGGGTAATAGCAGATTTTTGAAACAAATGTTCTAATAAATAAGTATTTCTTAAATAATTTCATTCATTCGTAAATAAGTCCTGAAAGTTTCATTAAAATCTCACAGTTATTTGCATTTTGCAAGAATTTTAAAATCCTTCTTATAGACATAAGACTCCACCCAATAACACAAAGAAAACAAAATTTTTTATCCAAACTTTCGAACGTTCTAAACATATTAAAACATATAATTTAATAATTAAAAGTCCTTTGGTCTTTCTTCTTAATAATAACAAAGATTTCGATGATAAAACTTTGTTTTTATTATTTTGGGGGCATTTTTCTTCATGCGCAGTTCATTTTTTAGAGAATCAGTGGCGGTATCTAAATTTGATCATCTTGTCGTAAGCGAAGCAAAAGTTACCAACTCGTTATTGCTTAATTTTGAATGGAGTAGCTTGATTTGACTGTTTGTAATGTAGTTAGGGTAACTAGTGTTTCTTACCAAGTTCTTTACGGAATACTGTACACGAGAATGATCTCTTTAGATGATCATGCATTAGGTGTTTACGGAAGGACACTGTTTATCCTAGGCATGTCCGCCGGGGGAGAGAGTTCGATCTTAACGAATGACCCTACCTTTGCTTTTAGATAACACATTAATTAATAAACATCTTAGTTTTGAGTCTCTATAACGGTTTGATGAGTATTACAGAAGGAAATAAGACACAATTTCCAATCCGAACATTTGGAGGTGTGGATGAGTAACGAAATTGGCGATCAACGTTCAAACTCCGGCTCAGTTTGTGTTCAAGGTACAAATCAGTTATGCCCCTACAAGTAATCGTGTGTCTAGCCTTGTTTGACAACTAGTCTAGGAGAAATACAACCATTGATTCAAAACTGTGGAAAAGGCAACGGGTAACTCTGTTGTGCCCCTCTCATCATGAATGATAATGTTACAAAGTTATAAACATGCACCTGCATATTACAAGAAGAAATGTTAATGTTTTTGAATTTTAGGAATATCTTATTGCTGTTTAATCTGATCAGAATATTCAAAGATGGAATTTAAAAAGAGAAGAAGGATAAAATAATCTTGTCTGCTGTTGTAGTCAAATCTGATTATTCCGAGAATACATCTCGTCTCGCTTCTGCTGCTGCCTTCCGCTTATTGGCATGACAGCGCACTCGAAGAATCGGGGAAGATTCTGATAGCTTTACAAAGGCAAAGAGATTGAAACAGGTTTCATCTTTCTATATCAGATCTTTTATTCCCAAAGGCGACGGTGGCGGTGGCGGTGGCGGTGGCGGCATCGCAGACAAAGCGGGTGAGGAGGACATACTTACATTTGTGAGCTTTTTCTTACACCTGATATGGTGCGTGCAAATATTGTCGTCAACTCCGCACCACTTGTATACCGTATATATACAGCTATGTATTTGTGTATGAAACACACACACACACACACATACATACATACATACATACATACATACATATATATATATATATATATATATATATATATATATATACAAACGTGTAATGTAAATTCGAACTTCATTTGAAACTTCGTATTGATTATTCTCTGATTGACTCATTTTAAATATTAATTAGAATCGGTTTTATTTTCAATAATTAAAGCATTCTTTCACATTGCGTAAATTTTGATATGTCTCTTGATCTTTTCTTTTCTCTACTCTTTCTGGCAAGACACACACACACACGCACACACACACATATATATAAATACATATTAAAGTATTGATATGTCTGTATGTGATATATGTAAATTTTGCAATATTGAAATTGCGCGAATATATAAAGTTATCTGGTTTAAGAACACTTTTCCAGGCATAGAAGGACTTTTCATGCTCAAGCTCTCAATCAGTGGTTCTCAAATGGTACGCCGCACCTCATAGCTGCGGCGGAAGAGGATAGAAGGTGAGGCTAATTGATTGAAAATCAATTAAAGATTTAGAAAGAATTATTATTATGGATTACTTGTAATTGCATGTATGAGTCCAAGTATAAATTGTTATAAATAATTATTGACTGATTTTATCATGGTGATATTTTTGCATTATATCAAGTATTAAGAATATAGTAACTAGGGTCTGCAAATTGGAGGAGAGAGTTATCAATGATAATGATCTGTTTTTAACCCTCTTTCTGATTTTAATCTTTGAATGTACATCTTATCACATAAAATATGCCCGAGCAAATTTTAATTCCGAAAATGTGGGCCATTGTTCTAAATGATAGTGTCATAGACGATCTCAAATTAATCTAACGTGATATTTGCAAAATGTACAATGATTCCAAAATTACTTTTACCTGTATTTGAAAAATCGACGAGAAATCAAATTATACACTTCAGGGATTATCTTGGATCTAATTAGTTCGATCGTTAGGATACGACTACGTCACAATTGCAAATGTTTAGGGTTCAGTCTCATGAGTAGGTGTACTCACTGTGCAAAGGAACATCTGTCCAACTCTTCGGTCCTCATGTCTCGGTTGTAAGTTACTATCTGGTTAGAGTCGGAGAGATATTCATTGACCCATAGCATGTCCTGGCCAAGTAGGCCTATCCCTCTCCGGGCAATACCCCACAACTTGAAGGTCAGCCTTAGTCACCCACTAGTGAGCATTGATTTCAACAGGGGAAATCTCCGCCCTGGCCTTTGACTTCACTCTAGAAAGCCCGCTGTCCAACCCCGTCGTGCTATCACAGGCTTGCATATGCTGTCAAAAGTTCAGCTCCGTGTGCAGCCGATCGGAAGTCACAGTAGTTTCTGGCTCACGACTGAGATCCCCACTGCTGAGAGCCTCGGAACCATTATATATGGAGTTTCGCGAAAGTCGGAGGAAATGGGTCGTCATTTACGTCTAGCAGAAAAAGTACCCTCTTAGTTCATCGCTTCTGAACTATACGGCAATTCCATATATAATATTTCACCATACTCTAGATCGGTGTTTCTCAACTTTCTTTACTTCAGGTGGGGGGGCACTTGTAAAAGGATTGGTAGAATATAGCTATATTTTAAGATTTAAATCATCTAATTTAAATACAGCATAATACCGATTGATATATTGTCATGCAAATAACAATAGAAAACATTTGTTGATTCTACTAATCTGGAAGCTTCAATTTTGTTATGAGATACATAATAACTCCCAAATTTTTAATAAGGAAAAATTAGTTACGAAATTTGAAAATAGGAAAATAATAAAGAAGTCTCCTGAAATAAGCATTTATTTTTAAGGCATTGTCTTGTATATTTACGTATGCTTGTGTGAAACCTGAGCAAATAAAGAAATTATCTTTAATGTTTGTCATTTTAGATTTAGCATTCCCAAAGAAGATTAAATGTACACATTTCATTTAAAGAGATTTATGAAGAACCTACTATTTCTTTTAGAGGGAACAATAATGACTGATTTAAATTCATTGAGTAAGTCGAAAAAGAACGGATTATACACTTCTTCTTAAAGATTAAGGAATTTAGTATCCAGTTTAAAATATCAAATGACAAAGACTTGACTTAGGCATGGAAGCTTCGTGTTTCTAGCTTTTTAAAAAATAAAAAAAATTAAATATAAAATAATTTTGTAAATTATACTTCTATGAAGTTGGAGCGTACCTGGCTACCTTTCTGGGTGCATTAGTTCACCCGGGTGCATTGGTTGAGAAACACTTCTCTAGTTGATTCTCTTCGGACCGGATGGGATTGATCATTGCTATTTTTATATATCATTTTCCTGACATCATAAATTTGAATTTAGTTTCTTTTTTTTTACAATTTCTTTCAGATTTCCTAAAAATATTATGATTATAAAGGTGTGAAGTAAGTGTACTTAGCTAAAAAAAGATTTACATAATTAAAATAAATAATTAATTAAAGTAATTAAACAATTCACTTCTGGATCCTAAAGAAAAGATTTGTAAATACATCATCAATTAAACATATCTTATTAAATTTAATATTTGCTTAGCTTATTCAGCTATTGTTGCTAGTTTCTTAGAATTATGCGCCAATCACAGCACAACCAAAGAGCAAACAGGTGAGAAGCTTCACAGAGATAAAGATAAATCGATAGTTACTTATACATAAACACACCCACGTATGATTATACATTCATCTGCACTTGGATATACGTAGGGAAGCGTAAAGTGTTACTTCTCATGAAAAGAATATATATTCTGTTTCTGGCAGCCAATCAGTTATTTGATGACGATCATTTGTTTTTGTCTTTCAGTATTAACAACGAAAAACGAAGGAATTGTTAAGCAGATGAAATACCCAAATTTATGTTAAAATCTGGATGAAAATATTATAGAGATGGAAACAAGAAAAAGAATAAATAGGAAAAAATATAGAAACTATCTCATTTGTGGGCTATTGTGGTATGTGGGGGGGGTCTTTACATTACTCGATTAAGCAGTAGCAGTAACAGAAGTAATCAGTAGGATACAACCGGGAGTTCTAGAAGTCATGAATATAGTAACCGAGGTTTATTCGGCCTTTTTTTTCATCTTACTTTTTAGAGGCCTCTACCATCAAGGCCCGCTGTTCTCCATTTTTCTTTTTCAGTGATTGAAACCTTCAAGCCTAGCTCGAAGGGCTACTCGATCCTTGCTGTAAAAGACAATGCCTGTCCTAGTAGCTTGACTTTAGCTTTCTCGTTCCTCTCGTATCCACTGTTACATATTTTCTTAAATTCCTATCGACAATATTGTCAGATTGAGCTTGCCTAATTTTATTTTTGGGTTTTCTCGTTCTGTTGACGTACCAGCACGAAGTTAAAGTATGACCACTTTTATTGCAATTTTTGCAATATTTTTTGTTCTTAACTGGACAGAATTTCATTCAATGCCATTTACCACAATGGTAACATGGCCCGGGCGGTTTCTTTAACTTATTTGGGTTTTGGTTACTGCGTAATTTAGGACATGAGATTTGCCTTTTGTCTTTTTGAGGGGAATAGAGATTTGCCTTTTGTCTTTTTGAGGGGAATAAGAGGTAGACTTACTTCTGATTTTATTAATCTCAGTCACACCTGATTCCTCGATAGTGTTTGAGTCACAGTTTACAGGTATTACTCTTTGACAGTCCTCTGCCAGTTTTTGGAGAGTCAATCTTTGTTCGTTGTCAAGCTTAGTCAGTACCCGTCGTCTGACTTCTGCTTTGAAACACGTGTACTAAGAGGAGGTACACAAAAAATCTTGATAGATTTGTTCCTTTTTTTTTCTTTTACAGAAAATATGGGCAGACAATAGTTAAACTAAACTAATTATGTGTTTAGCTTTTTTGAGATTCCGTGGTTCCGTTAATTTTAACGTAATTGTATAAATTTTCACCACACATGTATTTTTTTAGAAAGGTAAAAAAAAAAAAAAGAGAAAACTCACCTCAGTGAATTTGAAGGGAGAATAATTTTATGCCCGACTTCAACTCAGTTACATAAAAAAATTTTCGATAGTTTTTTCCGAAAACTTGAGTATAATGGTAGTACTTCTGCTCTTGTATTGTCAGTTTGTTTTACGAACAACTGTTTTTTTTCTCTGTGTGTGGGTGTGTAGAAATCGTTCTTGTATTGGACAGACTTTAATATTCCGTAGATGTCGAATCGCTAGTTTGTCAATGGCGTTTGATATTGGAATATATGTAGACGCTGGGTGTTTAGCTTTTAAATCGCTAATGTAGTAATACCAGCTTAATTTCTCGTTCAACACTGCTGTGGGAACGCGTGTAGTTTGTGTATTTTTCGAGTACTGTCGCTATTGATATGGTGAGACGAAATTCTCGAATCTTTCTGTCGCCACTGATGTGGGACTGGCAAAGTATTACGGTTTTCGGCGTGAATGCGTTTCTAGAATTCTTCGTCGATCCAGATGTGGGATTGGTAAGGTATTTAGGTTTCGCCGTGAGTGCGTGTCTAGAATCCTCGTCGCCACTGATGTGGGGCCAAAGTTGGGACCACAGAAGTAAAACACGGATTAGATGTAAGAAAGATATATTAACAACAGGTTACAGAGATAGTGTAAGCGGAGATTACTATAAGTTAGTGTCCAACACTAGACTCTCACTGTCACTCTGTGTCACTCTGTGTCACTCTCGAGAGTTCTATGTCGCCTACTTAATATAGGCCTGGAAGAGTCTATTGTGTAGGTAGTTTCCGGTCTCACAATATATAGTTTCACCTTGTCTAGAATAATAGCCAGAATATGACTGGTGATAGCCTACGTTATACATCAGATTAAACATACCCGATTAAAGTATACCTTCCATAGGAAAAATGTATATCCTATTTTACTATTTATATCAACAAATGTTTTTTTTTTAACTCGAGTGTAATGTCATGGCTTCAGTCCAAAAATTAATAATAAAGGCCAATAAATTAAATAAATAAATTAACCAATTGTGAAAAATCATGGAATGAATCGGAATAAAATGTAGGGCTACAGAAGGCACAGAGGTCTCTGCGGGCGTGTGCTAATGCATGAACTGTCGTATCTGTGCATACAATAATATACATCTAATTACATGGGAAAAAGAGAGGGTATAGGCCCAATGGCAGCATATTCTGGCCTAGTCCATTTTATACTCAGTATAAAACGGCCAAAGGCGGAATTACTCCTGGTATACTTTTGTCTGTTACACCGGATCTATTTTCTTTCTTTCTTTCTTTCTTTCTTTCTTTCTTTCTTTCTTTCTTTCTTTCTTTTCTTCTTCTTCTTCTTCTTCTTCTTCTTCTTCTTCTTCTTCTTCTTCTACGCCGTTTCTCTTTCTTTTTCTAATCTTCTACCAGCTTTCCTCTTCTCTTTCTTCCTTGGTGAGAATCCAAATTTTTATCTTGCTCTTAGCAGCTCGTCAGTCACTGACCAATTGAAGCTGTCTCTTCAGGGAAAACAGTTTTAGGCGTCGTATTTTCCAGAAAAAAAAAGAAAACTCTTTGATAATAGTGTCTTGAGAATGCTTCGTCGTATAAAACGAACGATTGATTGTCATTTTTAATTGCTATATGAAAACAATTTTCAGTTCGCTCGTCAGGGAAGTAGCGATGCTTATCTTTGAGTAAAAAAAAAAAAAAAGAAAAAAAAATTGAAACCCCACAAAAGACGTACGGAGAGTGACGAAGATTTACACTTACGACTAAGGATACTTACGGTGTTATATTAGGATGGGGAGAGATTATACAATAACGGATGCGTTCACGTTTCAAACACACGCTGGAGATTTCTGGCCATATCTTGACTTACTTCGCATAACGTTTACTTAATAGCAATATCCTATAAATAAGTCTTTACGTAAAATTCTACAAATAGTAGTTTTAAAAGCTAGAAAGCATCAGTAGGCATATCCACACAGTTTTGTCAATAAGTTGTTAGAAAAAAAAAAAACTTTTTATG
Organism: Acanthosepion pharaonis; assembly: GCA_903632075.3. Lineage (NCBI taxonomy): Eukaryota > Metazoa > Mollusca > Cephalopoda > Sepiida > Sepiidae > Acanthosepion > Acanthosepion pharaonis. The sequence goes on from CAHIKZ030003702.1 coordinate 1,715,080, forward strand.
ATCTTTATGGTTTCTGTACCTTGATAACAAAGGAATGTGGATTTCTTTCGTTAGTACTGTGTGTCATTGTCACAGAATTAGTACCGGAGAATTCTCAAACAACCCATTTAAAATATTTAAAATATAATATATATATATATATATATATATATATATATATATATATATATATGTGTGTGTGTGTGTGTGTGTGTGTGTGTACTTCAAAGATTTGCTAAAAATGAGTATACACGATGAAAAAAATACTCACCAAAGATTTATTATAATAAAAAGAAAAGACCAAAGGATTTTAATTATGAAATTATATTTTTTAATCCTTTTTAGAACATTTTAAATTTAGGTTAAAAATTTTGTTATTCTTGCGTCAACGAGGCACAATTAATGAGTAGAGGAAATTTTAGGAATTCATTTTTGTGCCACTTAATGTTTATATTAGTTATAAGCTCACGTCGTTGGAGAATTTATATCATGAGATACTTTTGCTCAAACTGGACAAGTTCCAGAAAATCTGCTCTGAATTGTAAAATAAAAATACAATCATTATAAATTATCATTTAATCAAAAAAAAAAAACTTTTAAGAGAAAAAATCGATGAATAATGAATTTTTACAAGAATTTTTGCATTTAAAAAAATAATTATAATAATTTATAAAGTTTTAAATCTTTTAAAATTCTGTATTAATTTGCAACGGTGATCTGATATCGTTATTAAGTAGAAACAAAATTTACTAATTATAAAATGGAAAGGTTTACTACAGTTCATCGAACCTTGTATTTTAAAAAGAATTTTGAATTTTTTTTGTAGGTATAAACGTGTCAATTTTTGCAAATACAGATGTCTATACATGACATTATCTAAAAATAAGAGTGGTAACTATAGTAAATTTAAGATTTATTGGTAATTTTCTTACAGTTCCTCAACTGTTTTTTAATAAGTCTGTAAAATCAAAGTACTTAAAATTCAATAAAATATTTGATTACTTAGAATATTTTCCTAAATTTTTAATATTACTAGATTGTTAAAAGTTAATATACAAAGCGTTGTATTGATCAAGTAATTTTTACAGTCACTTGCCCTTTACTTAAAAATGTCCAACATTAAGCTATCGCTACATCTGTCAAGAGCCCCTAAAATCATCCACCTCAGTGTTAAAAATTGCTTTTCTGCAGTAATTTTTTTTTTATTCAAATAATCTTACTCAAATAAAATTTCAGAAAAGTATATTTTATTTTTCAAAGATTTTTAATAAAAAGAATTATGTTGTGTTGACAAATTTGTCAATATTACCGAATTTAGAGATTAAAAAAGTCATTTCAATCAATTTAAATTCGGTTTGAAATTAAGTAAAGCATTTTGCTTTATTTCAAATATTCAGTTTAATTTATCAGCTTGGAATTAAAACTAAAATTCAAGAAGCAATGCATTTTAAAAATTAGGCATCGGTGTTTTTCATGCACACACATACAATTTCCAAGGAGTACTGCATTTCGAACTTATTTCACACGTCGTGCCATCAACGCTAAACTGTACCTGCCAGCAGCTAGACCGCGTATTCGCGTATTTGGTCACTCGAGGTCGGGTTTGTCTCAATGCGAGCCCACACACTGTCAGGTTGACTAAGTAGAAGTTTAAACAGATGGGCGGTGTTTAGATTCTTCCACATCCACATATTCAGTCCCGATGCTGCTCCGAGTGACTATGGTCTATTCCACTCAATGGCACACTTCCTCCGGGAGCAGCGATTCAGTACTTTTGATGAAGTGAAGGAAGCTTGTCTACAGTTTTTTTTTATTCAAAGCCAGCGGACTGGGTATCTGAGACAGATTCGGATGCTGGCTGATCGCTGGCAGAAGATCGTTGAGAATGATGGACTTTATTTTGAAGAATAAATGTTGATGTTGCTCCATAAAATTTTGTTGTTTTCTTTCCGCTTCCTAAGTGAGTCAGGATTTTCTGGTTGACGTGTTTATCTAAAAATAAATTACGTCTAAATTCAGCTTCAGCCAAACAGGTATTGTCAATGGTCAGAAATTATTATAAGCGTTAATGAGAGAATAGATGTATTAACTGTACAGTGATATTCTATCGAGAAAGTATAACATCTCTTCAGAAAATTTTAAAAAAGCAATAGAAATTAGATAAAGATGGGAAGTTCTTCATTTCTTGGAAAGCAAATGAGTGATAACAAATCGAAAATTAAGTCAAGAAATAAAGTCTCAAGGATTGGGACTGTAAAAATAATAGGGTGGGAATAAAGCTGAAATGCCAGCCCTGCATTAAAAGCGATTTTCTTGCCTCGAAGCGAATAAAAATCTTTGGTTTTGCTCTGTAAAATCTTTTACCAAACCACGATTATGAATACAGAAAGTGTTCTTTTCTTTTTTTTCCACTGTCTCTCCCACTCTCTGTCTGTCTGTGTCTCTCTTTGACAAGGATCATATACAGTGAAGATCAGAGGCTCCTTCTTGTGGCGGCAGTCTTAAGTATACAGGTGGGAGGATGGTTATGTAGGTAGGGCCATCGTCTTTTATTTCTTAGAAATACGATTCTGTCAAAAACGTTTGAAAAGAATGAAGAATGGTAGCAAGATAGTTGTTTTGAACAGACGAAGAAACAAATTACCCAAAGTAACGAAATAAATAAATATATATATATATATATATATATATATATATATATATATATATATATATATAAAGAGAGAGAGAGAGAGAGAGAGAAGAGAGAGAGAGAACAAGTGAGAGAGAAAGCAAGGGAGATAGAGTGAGAAAGAGAGAGAGAGAAAACGAGAAAGAAATAAAGCGAGAGATTGCGAAAGAGACATAAAACTAAAGACAGATTACGAGAGAGAGAGAGAGAGAGAGAGAGAGAGATAGATAGAGAGAGAGAGGTATACAGTAAAGAAATGATAGAGAGGAATACAGCTAATGAGAGAAATAAAAAAGGATAAAAAAAAGTAAGAAGCAACCAAGCGAGAGCGGGAGAGATAGAGAAAAATGGAAAGAGAAATAATGATATATATATATATATATATATATATATATATATGTAGAAAGAGAGAAGAGAGAGAGAGAGACAAAGAGAGGGTCAAAGTAAAAAAGAGCGAGTGATTGAGAGAGAGGGAGAGAGAGAGAGAGGGGTGTATAGCCATCGTGTGAAAGAGAAAAATAGTGAGTGATTGCGAGAGAGGGAAGAGAGAGAGAGAGAGAGAGAGAGGGAGGGGGAAGAGAGAGATAGAGATAAAGATTAAATAGTGCGAGTGAGAGAGTGGGACAGTGTGAGAGAGTGTGAAATAGAGTGAGCTAGACAAAGGGAAGAATAGAACTATCGTGAGGGAGAGGGAGTAATAGTACGAATGAGAGAAAGAAAGAACGAGAGTTAATGAGAGAGAGGGGGTCATAGCTAATAAGAGAGAGGGAAAGAGCTATCAGGAGAATGAAGGATAGATCTATCTCGTGTGATAAAGCGATATAGAAGGAGAGAGAGAGAGTGGGGTAGGTAGAGCGATTACTCATAAGAAGAAGTAATTCGTGATTTCAGAGCATCTATTCTATGCAGAGGATATATCGTTTGTTAATCTCATTCTTCGAGTCAAGACAGATAAATGCCACCGCTTATCCCGATATGGCAAATATTCTTTATTCAGAAGAGCAGGAAGTCTGTCTTAGAGTCTACAAGTCGAGTTAACTTTTACTGTGATCTTAATTTCTCTTATTAATCTTACCATCTTAAATATCTATTAAACACTGACAGACGCAGGAGTTTATATTTAAATGTCTTAACCCGACTCTACGTATCAAGTATAGAAGCGCGAAAATTGTTAGCCATGAAAATGATGCAATTAAATTTAATACAAAGAAATTAATGAAGACAGACTGCACATGTAAAGTTTAAAGTAGATAAGTTTGTGACAAGAGACTCAGTACTTGATGATACTTTCTGTCTGATTTTCACGGACGGGGAATTATTGTTATTTACATTATTTACACGGTTTCTGATGCTAGAAGATTAAAGGTTCGTGAATATGATTATATATCAATTCTAAATTCAGTGGCTGGGCAGGGCTGTGTATTTGAACTCTGTGGAAACATGGTGAGCGATAAATGAGCGGCACAAAAAACAAGAATTAGCCGAGATATCCCTAGACATGCACAGTGGAACGAGTACAATCTACTCTCGTAGATTAAATAAAGGGTTCAGTTTTCAAAATTCCCTGTAAATTACCCGGATCGACATACACCTGATGACGGCCAGAGGGCACAATGAACGAAACGTTAGCATAACAATAAAGATGGCCGACGATAGTCCGAGTGCAATTATTGTAAATAATGGTTTACCAATAGATTCTAAATGAAGTCAATATAAATACATAAATCAAATCTCATCAAGTACTAGTATTATTAGTTGTGGCTGGACGACATGATATAAGGGATAGGGTTTATTAAATACGATTATTATTTGTAGTGGTATTCTAGAAAAATGACATAGTGTAAGTAAATTAGAGGATAACCGTTACCATTTGTCATTATTTTTGTGAGCAAACGGTACAACCTGTACTATAATATTAGTAATAATAATTGCCCAGATATTGAGATCAGAGACCACAAAAATAAAATGTGCCTTCTTATTGACATGGCAGACACTTCACACTGTATAATGTATCTTCGAAGATCTTAAAAAACTATCAAAATATAATGGCCGTGAAATCAAAATCTAAAAAAGTGTGGTACATGACGATATCAATAATTTCAGTTGTAGTTGCAGCTGAAAGATGTTCCGATAGACTCATTGAAGGGATTCCTGGTAGAACCAAGACTTAAAGAAATACAAAAAAGTTGTACTCACAATACATCCCAAAACTTACCTAGGGTTTTATCTATGTAAAATGAATCTTATCTTGGTTTGTTTTTCCCTATTTTTCTTTCAAAAAATGCTCAGTGGAAAATGTCACGATGCCATTTCTGACCTTAGGTCTCTAGTTGGGACCCGGAAAGAAATGAGTATACACCCGGCGTCAAAGGAAATATAATAAGAGTGTCACAGGTGTTTCGGACATGTCATTTAAAATGTTATTTTATATTTTACATCAGGGCGTAGAGAGAAGGGTATTTTTTGATCTGGCAAAAAGAATCTGGCTCTGACGGTTTCATAAACGTAAAAGAATTAATTAAAAGAATTGAGCGGACAGACTTTCCCATTACTATCTTCTCTATCTCTCTCTCTCTCTCTCTCCATCTTCGTGGCTGCAATGTAACTTAGCAACCAACAAAAGAGATCTGACTGCATATTCTATAAACATACTTGTCTGAGCTTGACAACTTTGTGACCATTGCACTAACAACCAAGGAAGTCGATTTTATACATAACCATTGTTTGATACTCTCCTTTACTTATTTGGCTTTTCACAAACGTAAAATCTCCGTAGGTCATTGAAAAGAAAGGCAACGAATTAGGTAGATGACAAATCTTGAGAGAAGATTTTGCAGATAGTTTTGCTTGGGCTGATTTAAATATTCCAAAAGTGTTTGACAGCAAGAAGAAAGGACTATCAATCGCTAGAATGCATCGTCGTTAGCAAAGGAGACAGACCAAGATGCAAGCTATGAATTCGATACACCCAGAATACAGAAATTTATGTATTTGGAAAATATTATAACAGACAAGTGAAAATGTGACCCAGAAATTCAGAGGTGCATTGAAAGAATAAAATATATCTTCCAAAAGCTAACGAAAGTATTAAGAGACAGGAAGATTTCGTTAGAGAGTCTTTAATTGCTGTATAATATAAATCCTCTTATATGGTAGTGAATGCTGGAAAACATCCTCACTGTGAGATGTAGCTCTACAGAAGGATGCTGAGAATGTTATAGACGGACAATATGGGCAACGAGAACGTTTTTAAAGTAAAATGGGAACAATAAGAATATTTGTACATAGAATCAGAGACATGTAGTTGACATGAAGAAAGAAGGCTTTGAAAATTTAACACTCGCTGGACATATTGAATACAAGAGGATTAGATGGAAACATCGAGTAAACCTACCTAAAATCGGGAACTGGGAGAGATGATAAAGACCAAAACATTACTTAGAGCGATACTATATAGGAAGTAGTGAAGAGTCATGATCACCCATATCCGGAAGGTAGACAACACATAAATGAAAAAGAAATAGCTGATTAACGTATAAAGCACACTGGGTTTGTTTCGATATTAGTAACATAAGTCAAACAATGTAAGAAAGAGAAATTGATATTTTAATGCAAATGTGCATGGTTTAGATCGCCAAAATAAAATTTTGAAAACCTATTTAATAATAAACAAAATACATCCTAAGTTCAGAAGAAAGATAAAAAAAAAACAAGAAAGATCATTTTCGTACTAAATAAATTCGATGTCAAATCTCAATATCAGCACAATAATTTTCATAGATTGTAGAACGCCATTTTTGATGATTGAAAACTTGGCTTTGAAAATTTAAGGACACTGACTGCTGGAAGCGAATTTTTAACTGTCTACTTATGTCCCCACCATGGCGCATCCACTGATAGTGAAAGTGATTATTTGCTTTTCGCTCCCCTCTTTCTACCTTAGACAGACGCCGTTTTCATTTTTTTTTTCTTCCTTCAGGGCTTGCAGGTTAAATGGCTGATATGAATCACAATAGACACAACGATAGATGGCGCGAATGTCGGTTCTCGTCTCTCGACCGGCTGGCTGGCTGGACCAAGGGATGCACACAATGAAATATTGATCGAAAAACGAATGGCGAAGCAAGAAAAAGAAGAAGATAAGGTGTGCCAGGAAATTCATACGAGAATTAATATGCTACATTAGTCGTGCGGATACGTGAAAGAATTATCGCGGTGTGTACCTAGCCACATCGGTTGATAATTACTTGCATATCGGGACACAAAGAGACGACGCGTACTACAGATTTCCAGTTATGTCTGTAGGAATGTATATAGAAACATCTTTAATCTCGTTAATAACTGTCTGCATACAACACAACCACAGAGACACACACGCAGACAGACACAGGTACGCACGCAAATCGTGTGGTAACAGAAATAAAGAATTTCCCACTAATGCCAGGAATCAAGTGAAAACTCACAATTTTAAATGTTGATTCTCAATGCAACAAGGTGTTATACTCCATAACTAACAACTGAAGATATATCATATAGTCTCCACTTTCCCATTATTTAACATAGCATACTAAGCTAAGTGATATATATATATATATATATATATATATATATATATATATATATATATATATATATATATATATATATATAGGGGCGGGGGGGCTCGTAACCGAGTGGTATGAGACCCGGGTTCGAATCTCACGATTTGTCAGGAAGGAGACTTCCTGATATTAATGGACTGGAGAGGTCGATCCCAGTGGAATTTTTGGCTAAAATTGCCTGTAAGTGCCTGAAAACCCTACCACAGGTTGACCCAAGCCTTGTGAATGAAATTGGATGCCGTCGATAGCTGTGCTAGCACGAAATCACAAGTCATCGTGGTTGTGTTCAAATTGTTGATCATGCTAGATAACATGCTCTTTCCCAGAAACTGTAACTAAGGTCTGCTCAGTATAGTTGCTGTATAAACCACGGGTGACCTCTGTGTGTGTTGAATAAACACAAATGCGCCTGAGCAAGCGTCTGCCCTAGGTATCCTCGTATACGAGTGGCCAGCTATACAATATATATATATATATATATATATATATATATATGACAAAAATGGAAGTACATATGTTGGCTTGATGACGACAACATAATCAAGACGTCTTACACTCCATTTGTCGGATACAAGTTCTATCACACAACATTTAAAGACACATTCCTGGTCACCTTCACAATAAAAGAAAATATTTATTGACAACACCAATACACTACACCGTGAACATAACAAAACCTTCAAATTCTCAAGGCCCGCTATATCGAAAGCAACCACGCAACACAGAACAACACTTATTACGAGTATAGTAACAATGTTTTGAAATGTGTTTAACCAACATTTAATGCCATTTGCATTTTTACCACCCCTTATATTATGAACGCTTGTTTACAAAAAACAAAAACACTATAGCTACAACGGGTAATTTTAAAATAATTACGATAGAGCTCGTTTACACGGGTTTACAAAAATCACCATCACAACGATTACAGTTACATTAAGTTTGTCTTCGCAAATCACGCCTGAAGATGATCTCGTAGGAGATCGAAAGTATTTGGGTTAACAAAAAGTAGGCTGCCTTCCTTTGATGAATTTCAACTTAACATCAAGAAGCTAATTAAAGAACTAGAAAGGATTATTATAAAAATAAATAGACATAATGTGTCTATATTATTCAATGAAACATGCTTGAATGAAGGTAATCTGCGTAAATATATATGAACATAAAAAGGATCTTACAAAAAAATTATCAAATGCATCAGTTGTACATAGAAATAACAACACTTATTATCTGACTTGTGAGAGAATTCTTGAGAGTGTCACTATCAAATCTTATCAAAATATAAATCTGAACCCCAGATTTTTTTTCACATATCTCCATTCCTGAAAGAATTATTCCTTTCCTAAGTTAAACATAGATGACTAAAAATATGTTACAAAATTAAAAGAAAACGCTTAAATTCATAATCCCTGTTATTTAAAATATATAATACATAAATGTATCCCAGACTAAATTTTGTTATGTCAACGAACACTCGCTGCCACTTTTGAAATATCAACGAATACTAGTTGTCACTTTTGTAATGCTTGTTGTAACAGAGACTTTGTGATCGCAGATACAACTATAAACTGGTGTCAGCTGCTCTCGAATAACACTCGCACTAATAGTACTTGCGCGATAATACTCACTCAAAAAATAACCACTGAATAGTGATCCAAATAATAATCCTTATAGTGATCAATATAGAGAAATAGTATAGTGAATAGTATAGAGAATAGTGATCCATATAGTAATAGAAGATAGTACAGTAATAGTGATCCTTTAGACGTCACTCTAATTCCCATATATATATAATTCCTTTACTATCACGTGATCTACTTTTTAAAATGGGATCGCCTTTGTTTGCTCTCTGGCGATCTATGTTCAAACTCTAACTGATCTTATATAAAACTAAAATAATTTAAATATTAACTGCATAAAATATTCAACAAGATCATTTACTCACTTTCGTTTAAGAGACGTTAAATTGCTCAGTTTAACTATCCTACAGATTTTACCTTTTACGGTTAAACTGATGAATATTCATGAGCGTCTCTTAAATAGAAAAAAAAACAAACTGTAAAAAAACATTTTTGCTTTTGTCTATAAATATTTGTTGCAGAATGAAATCCTTACATTTGCTTGATAAAGTCCATCAGGGGGTGAAACGCGTCGGTTAAGGTAAGTTTACCCTTTTGTTTTTATTCACATCTTCTAGTATATATATATGTATAGAAACATAAATAAACAGTGTGCACATCAAAATCATCAAGGCATGGTAACTTGTAGTTACACACTTTAAGCAAACACCATCAAATCATTTGTTACACAAAGAAGAGTAACACGTTGTACTAATCGCTTAAGCCCTGGAACAGGCATTAAGAAATCAATAGAACGTGTTACTAATGAAAATCAGTACAATCAGTTACTGGTAAAAATGCAGTGTTGATTTCTATTTATTTTTTTTATTTACAAAATTATTATCGCGGATATTGAAGACGCTTCCATCAAAATTGATAAAATTTATAATCTTTCTATCTATCAATCTCTCTCTCTCTCTCTCTCTCTATCTATCTATACCTATATATATATATATATATATATATATATATATATATATATATATATATATAGGATGCGATGGATAAATTGACCTCAAAAGTACGAAAATGAAAATAACACTGGCATCTCATTTTAACATATATATTTACCAAAATAGCTTTTGACATGCTAAATACTATCTTGAAATACTACTCATGTGGGATGGTGCAGAGTCATGTTATCAACCTGACTCTGCACCATGCCACAAGAGTGGGAGAACCCAGTCATGGATGTCAGACAATTTTTGTGACCACATCACTCCTAACATTTAGCCACATATCCCCCCAGACGACACATCTTGATTATAATGTCTGGGGTGCAGTTGAGCGAGAGACCAAAAAAAAAAAAAAAACTCCTCGTAACAACAAAGATGAATTGAATGCAAGGATTATGGCAATGGTCACTAACAAACAAGGAAACCGTCAAGTAGAGATTCCAAAGTCGTATGGAGGCCTTCGTTGAAATCAATGGTGCTTTTATTAAATGAATTTACTCTTTAGTATTTCATTATTTTTGTGTAATTTTGGTAAATATATATGTTAAAATGAGATGTCAGTGTTATTTTCATTTTTTTGTACTTTTGAGGGCAATTTATCCATCGCACCTCTATATATATATATATATATATATATATATATATATATATATATATATATATAGTCTTCGAGCAGCCACTCCCTTGACCCATGGCAGCACTACCTCCTCAAGGCACTTCATGTATGCCTCCGTGTTGAACCTAAGATACTCACCAAATATAAGGAGTTACTTTCTTATCAGAAACGATCTGAGTGACTTTTCCGAGATACCGTACCTTTGTAATCACCATTAGACTCATCCAAATCTTCCCGAATCCTCTGCACTGTTCTCAGATTGACACAAGGACACTCTGAAATGTATATATATATATATATATATATATATATATATATATATATATATATATATATATATATATATATATGCATGCAGAACCGGATTATGAGCTTTTAGGGCTCCTAGGTTAATGAAACTATGCCCCATCTCATGCATTGAAATAACTTGAATATTTTTTAATAGTGATATACTTTAAGGACATTTACATAGCTTTAAATGAAACTTATTGCCAATTCTTTAAATGAACTAGAGTAACTATTTTTGTTCCTCAATAAAAAAAAAAAAATATTTTTTAGTATTTTATTAGTATTTATTTTAAAGCAAATTAGCACATATTTCAACAAAACCGTAGTAAAAAAAAACCGTTTTATAAATATAAATCAATCAAAATAAATATGAGTTTGTCATATTGATATCATTTCAGTTTATGTAACTATTTAGAAGTTATAACATCTGGAAAATTGAAACATTGATTTATAAAAGCTTGAGGTGCCCTAGGTTGCAGACTATACGAAAGGATAATCCAGCCCTAGGCTGAAACACATTTTAGCCTAAAGGGCAATCCGTTTCTGCGTGTATTTATGCACGGTGATTTTCTAAACGTAGCTTAGATGTGGCACACTAATCAAATTCACTATTCAGTCTTAATTGATCTTGCATGTATTTATGAATGTATGTAGAAATTCCTCGTCTGTTTATGTTTCTGAAATAAAGTATTCTAACTATTATTTCGACTGTTGTCCTCTACATTATTGCCATATTCATGACGTTTCAGTCGTTGTACACTTCAGCATTCTTCTGTGATATTTATTGGAATTTCGAAACGAACCCTTTATTTAGCCACGGGGGTAGATTGTTCTAATTCCACGTGCCATGCCTTTTCTGGATATCTCAGTTTCAGTTCATCCCCCTTTATAACTCAACTCAATTTTGTTCCCTATTGACAGGTATTAAACTCACAAATATTTGGATCAAGGACACATGGGCCAGTGGATAAAATCCGAACAACAGCCCGAATATAATTATATATATATATATATATATATATAGGAATCGGATAGCGGAGTTCGAATTCCAGTCGAATCCATTACATTCACTTACGCTAATACCCTTGGGAAAGACAAGAATCATCTTCTTCTCCCTCCACCTATCGGTAATAGAAGGACAGACTGGAACCTATAGCCTTGGATAGCAACTAGTATAGGAAAAGGACAATTCTGAATTCAAAACCTGCGGAGGGTCGTTTGGGAACTTTGTGGTCCCTGTATTCGGCCCTTCTAAAAGTGTGGTTGGTTCTGCACAAAGACTTCACCACTATAATCAAATCATATGTGTTGGTGTCTGGGCTGTCGGTTCTTGGGAACTGCTTGACCATCATACGTCGAAATACGAGAGTCCACTATATATATATATATATATATATATATATAATAAATCTAGAAGAAAACTTTAAAGAGGCATTTCGGTCCCCGAAATGGATCTTTAAGGTTTTCTTATTGATTTATTATTATTATAATGATAAATTGATTTATTATTATTATTATTATTTATTATTATTATTATTATTATTATTATTATTATTATAAATAGTTTACATTAATATCCTCCTTGGAATTATCCTTACAAGTCATGAATTAGTAATAATATATATATATATATATATATATATATATATATATATAAATGTATATGCGTGTGCGTGGGTATGCGTGTGTCTATGTATATTTGTATGCAAAGTATTATTTTGCGGAAGAACAAAAATGATATAAGTGTTTTTCAAGAACATTCAAATTGTTTTTAAAGAGATTATCGAAAATATCAAGTCCAAAATTATTCCTAGTTTTATTATTGAAAGTATTTCTAGCAGCTTATATTTCTAAAAGCTTTAATATTTCTCGTATATTTAGACACGTCTAGACCAGTGATTCTGAAACAGGAATCATTTGGCTCCAAGAGAGAGAACGCTAAATTGAAGAGAAGGAATTTTGGCCAAGAATAGAACTTCAATCTCATGTATAAGTATTATATATAATGGTGGAAAGATTATTAGATGAAGGTTGAAAATGGAAAGAAATTAGGAATCAATGTGAACGGAAGGAATATTAGTTGCGACTCTTTTCGAATGAGTTTTCCAGAATATTCTTATGGACTCTGAATAAATGCAATGCAACCGTTGTTTGTGCATAGGCATCGGGATTGCATAAAATATGTAAAGCCAAACAAATGAATAAGAATTGAAGGTTTAGTATTGTGGCTTCTCACAAGTTGGATGAATCGTACAAAACCATATCAATGCAATTTCAAGTGTCAGTGCCGACGGTACACACCCTGATCAAGAAATATAAGAAGTTCAGTTAAAAAAAAAAAAACCTGATCAAAAACCAAGAATGTCCAATCAGTTGTCAAGAACAGTGTTGAATGATGCCATGAACAATGCAAGAATCGTGATCAATGTCAGTTTGAAGAATCTTAGTGTTTAAGCGGAAAAAAAAAAAGAAAAAAAAGAAAAAAAAAAAGGTTTTTACTCAACAATGATCACAAGGGGCAAAAGTAATGCTACTGGCAACACTCTTATAGTAAATCTCGGCTGTAAAGTTTTTAAAGAGTTTCCCTTAAAGAAAAGAATATAAGTTCTCTATTTAGTAAAGAAATAAAAAATAAAAAAACTCAGACGCTGAGGTTAGTAAGATTTAAGAAAGAATGGAACTTCAATGCATCAAAAAACTTTTATTACGGTACATTGTTATAAATGCGAGACAATTATTCACTTCAGAATCTATCAAGTAGAATATTGCTATCACATATGGTCCAGTGCCCCTGATATTTATTTTGATCTCCTTAATAAAATCCAAAGAAGAATCAGCAATATTATCAGACCTGATCTGGCAGCTCGGCTTCAGCCACTTTCCTACCGCCGTAAGGTTGCCTCTCCGTGTCTTTCCTATAAATACTTTCATTGTAATTTTTGTGGGGTGAGCTCTTCGCGATGGTGCCGAGACTTTTTAAATTTAAGCGCAGCACAAGACTGGCATCGACATCTCATCAATTTACAGTTGAGCTGGCTAGATGTAGCCGTAAGTTCTATAATAACAGGTTTTTTCTTCACTTCTCACTTGTGGAATTCTCTTTCAGCTCCATGCTTTCCAGCCAGCTTTCATCTTCAAAAATGTAAATGCAGTGTCAATCGCTATCTACTGTCCTCTTGATTACTCTTTGCTCTTGGCTCTTCCCGATCATTATTGATGTTTCTGTTCCTAATTCTTCCACGCCCCTTGTGACCTTGTGACCTGGCATGGGGTGATACCGACTAAAATCATTTTATTTTTATTATTAATGAAAATCGTTTATTGTACCTCATTTAGAAATTAAAATTTATCAGACATATATATATATATATATATATATATATATATATATATATATATATTACAAATTCAAAGTTAACGTCAAAAATTAAGGTTTTCTATGTAAAGGCATTTTAAACAAGATATGATATCTATTTATAAATTCAGTTGATTGATATTAACCCCGGTTTGAATCTCGGAACCGGGAGATGAGTCTTTGAATTTTATTTACTTAACTATTATATATATTGGTAATACGATTGGTTTCTTATAAGGAAACATTCGGTGTATAATTGACCGAGCAGCTAGTACTACTGTCTAATTTATAATTCATTTCTGTTAAAGCAATTTTCAGGAAATAAGAATCTCAAGTCAAGTAGATGTTATCATTCTTCCCGGTACTGATAGGAGTTTTCTTCCTATGTAATATGGAATGCCAGTATTTTGATTATGTCATTCTTTTCTCTTCGTTACATGTGCTAACCATTTTAATTGTTGCAGCTGTTGAAAGTTCTCTAATAATGAGTACCAAACTCACAGCGTGGCTCAAGCTTTGTGAGTGAAATTGGGGAAACGGAATACTTGGGGACCGTTAATAGCTGTGCTAGTACGAAGTCACAAGTCATCGTGACCGAGTGTGCTGGTCTTCAAATTGTTGATCACGCTAGATAATATATATATATATATATACATATATATATGGTTAAATTTCTCAGAATAATTCTGAAGATGAGACAAATTGGATAAAAAGAAGACAATTGGAAAAATATTTCGTAGTCATGTCTTAGTTGCTGACACGTTTCGTCAGTTTGACTTTATCAAGGCCAATTTAAGATGTTTTGTAGTTATACAAAATATTAAAAAGGGGACCCTCTTGTATAAGCCTCTTTCTACATATTGGTCTTTTTTTTTTTACTAAAAATTTGTTTTAGTTTTCCATGTCGACATATTACTAAATAATTCTGAAGATAAGACATACAAAAGACCATTTGAAAAATATACTTAATCATTGCCGATGCGATTCCTCAATTCGTCTTCATGAAAAAAAAAGTACCAATATCCAGAAGAAGGCTTATACAAGAACTTTCCCTTTTTCTTATTTTGAATGGCTACAAAACATTTCACATTTAAACTTGTCTTGATAAAGTCGAATAAACTGAACGCATCGGCAATGACTAAGAAATAATTTTACAATTGTCTTTACATATATATATATATATATATATATATATATATATATATATATATATATATATATATAGTGTGGGTGTATGTGTGTATATATATATATATATATATATATATATCATGTATTAACAATGTGGCATTGTTTACGTGGCTTTTTTGTAGTATTTAGGATTAAAAAGATTATAAGTCTGTTTGTCTGTCTGTCTCCCTTCTCTCTCTCTCTCTCTCTCTCTCTCTATATATATATATATATATATATATATATATATAATGTGTGTGTGTAATATAGAGAAAGAAAGTTCATAAAATTCAGACAGGGAAGGGAAAAAGTATGGAAGGCGGACACTGTGGAAAATAGAAAGAGGAAATAAGAGAATACCGGTGATTATTAAAGTCTTGCGTCGAGGCGGCTCAAAAAAGAATTAGGGAAGCTGGAAAGGGAAAGAAATGCGGCAATAAATGTAGGGAATTCGTACAGACTCTTAGTGCAACTACCGTAGATCAAAAGTCATAAAAGCAGCAGCACGATAGAGAAGGATCAGACATGCACTGGGAACTTCGCAAACAGATTTCGTTCGACCAAATGTCTTAGCACAAACCAGAAGCTGTCGTAGAAAACAAGATGTTCTGAAACTTTGCGATGTCGACTAAAAGATTTTAATTGGGAAGACAAGATTTAAATAGACGTAAATTAGGAAAAAAACTTCATTGTATCAGCAGACCATAAGGTACAAATAAAAAAAGGGAAAACTCAGTTAAAATAAAGGACATTGCCTATTACCTGAAAAAGCAATGGAACATAGAAGTTTGTGTGTATTTTGAAACGAAAATAAAGAAAAGAAAGGGGATTAGATTAATTACATATGGACAACTTATACAGAGACAATCTCAGATCAAAATTCAATTCATAACTTCGGTTCAAACTATTCAACTATCTAAATTTCGAGGAAGTATCCTGAGTGTTAGAGTCACCGAGGATATTGAGGAAAGTCCTGGAGAGATTTCAAAAGAGACTTGCAGTAATTCTTCAGCGTTCAGCATCAGATATGTTGTGAATAGTCGGGAAATAATAATAATAATAATAATAATAATAATAATAATAATAATAATAATAATAATGAAAATTAATTAAAACCAGTGTAAATAAAACTCTAAGAAATAACAGTTGTGGATTGGGAAGCTAGACATGCAATAATGAACTTCATAGTAAATTAATCCTGCAATTTATCTCAGAGTAATTCTAAAATAGTCACGACTGAATAGGAAACAAGATCCACGGAGAACTGTGCAAACGACTATAATTTGAGCATACGGACAATGAAAAACGCAATCTGATGAAATTTTCTAATCCAAACGGATCAAGACGAAGGGTCCGGATCTAATTATGGGGAACAAAAAGAAAGAAAAGACCCTTCTCGGTTAGTGGATTTTAATTGAATGAAAGCGAAGAGCAGGGTAAATGTATAGACCTTGTCGGAGAACTGGAGACATTATTGCAGATGAAGGTGACAATTGTGCAGAGACGTTGAAAAGGCTACGGAAAATGGAAAGCCAGGGATGAACAGAGACCAAACAGACAATAGCATTATTGAAAAACGACTAGAATACTGATGATAATGGTGGAATAATCTATGAGTCTCCACAGTAAAGCATTATTTGTTACTGGTGTGAAAATCCAGTGGCTTCAATAGCAATAATAAATTAAGATTGGACAAATAAAGGAGGAAAATTAAAAATGAAAAAAAAAAAGAAAAAAAAGAAGAGTGAATAAATGATAAAAAGTAATAAATAAGATAAGCCTGAAAAAAAAAAAAAAAAAGACAACAGAATGAAAGGAAAAGAACGAAGAAGAATGGAAAATAATATGAAGTAGAAAAATAGAATGAAAAGAAGAATGGAAAATAGAGAGAAGAAGAAAGAGCTATTCGAAGGAAAAATCCAAATCATAGAAAAAGATTAGAAGATGTAAGAAGAAAAAGAAGGAATGGAAGAAATCAAGAAACAGAGAAAAAGAAACTTGAATAAAAGAAAGAAAGAAAGAAAGAAAGAAAGAAAGAAAGGAAGGAAAAACATGAAGGAAGAAAAATAAAAATGAGAAAAAAGAAGGAAAAAATAAAAAGAGAAAAATGATAAAAAGGAACAAGAAATAAAGAAAGAAAGAAAGAAAGAAAGCAAGGAAGGAATATGAAAGACAGATTACTATCTGTCTTTCATATTCCTTCCTTTCTTTGAAGCAAGGAAGAAATAAAGAAATGGATGAAAGAAGAACAGAATAAATGAAAGAGTAAAGAACGACAAGCCATAAGGAAAGAATGAAAAAAGAAAAATAGAAACTTAAAAAGAATGACGATAAAGCAGACATGGAAGTTGGTAGAAATCGGTGAAAGGAAGAACAAATAAAGAAAAGAAGAAAAAGGAAGTTAAAAGAAAGTAAATTAAAAAGATAAAATGTAGAAAAAGTGGGCAAAGAGATAAATAAAAAGAAAGACAACGTGCAAATTAGGAATGAAAAAGAATCGAGGTGAATGAATGATAAAAAAAATTAACCAAAAGGAATGAAAGAAAATCAACGACCATTTTAAGAATTTAAAAATAAAAAAAAATAAAAAAAATTTAGGGTTAAATTCTCCACCCATTTAAATCCGTTTTGCAATTGATTCCAATATCAAAAAACACGAAATCGATAATTCGATTTTTTACCGTTTAAAGATAAAAAAAATTTGCTAACGGTTGACCGAAGCACATTGCCCTAAACCAAATAATTGAATATCACTGAGCATCTTTTCGTATGGCAGGATAGAAGATGGAAATCTGGTAAAGAGACTGTGTTGCGATAATATTTCAAGTGGGAGAGCGTATCTTTTTAAAATAGACATTAGAAACCGATTTTTATATAAGCTCGAACTCTGAAATCTAGCACCTGAGGCTTGAAGTTTCAAACCTTTTAAAAATCTGTTTCCCAGTATCAGGAGACTGTAATATTTAAATTTACATTTTAGTTTCAATCAAAAAGAGATGTAGTCATATAATAGATGAAATAAAAAATAGAGAATCATTTAATAGGTGAAATGAAAAATTTGATCATTTAATATGTGAAATTGAAAATTTGATCATTTAATATGTGAAATTGAACATTTGATCATTTAATACATGAAATGAAATATTTGATCATTTAATATGTGAAATGAAAAAATTTGATCATTTAATACGTGAAATTGAAAATTTGATCATTTTATAGTTGAAATGAAAAATTTGATCATTTAATACGTGAAATTGAAAATTTGATCATTTAATATGTGAAATGAAAAATTTGACCAATACGTGAAATGAAAAATTTGATCATTTAATGCGTGAAATTGAAAATTTGATCATTTAATACGTGAAATGAAAAAATTTTGATCATATAGAACAAAAAATGTCATGAAGTATAAAAATTTCATCTAGTATAAAAATGCCATAAGGAATAAAAAAAATGTCATATGGGGCGAAATGTCAAAGGCTTAAATAAGATTAGCTATATTTCTCATTCAGATTTTCACGAACAGATTGTAAAAAAAAATCAGATAAAATTAAAAGTATAACAAATATTGAGAAATCCATTTTGAGATATTATCACTTTAAATCTAGGGAACAACAGAATAGTAAAGAATAAATTCGTTAAGTGAGCCTCTCTTCATCATTAGCAAGGTTGTACAATGAGACCAGTTCTCAATAGATAATCTGCTACAATGTCCTTTTGTCAGACTTAAGTCAAGTGTAGTGAATAACTAGAACTTTCTCATAAATGATATTTATATATTCCTGCCAATGCCAGAGGTTTGTATTCAAGTCCAGATAAAAAAACCCAACAATTCCAGTGATGAATCTGTCAGTTCACTATCCTATCTATCTATCTATCTATCTATCTATCTATCTATCTATCTATTTAAATACAAGTAAAAACTACAAACATAAGTGTGTGAGTGAACATATATTGCATACTTACACACATACTAGGTGTAAATTTTTCTTGGTATTGTTTTTTTTTCTGAGCGTGACTAAAAGTAAAATTTGATTCTGTAGAAGAATTGCTGGGAAGGAGACATTGCTTTTGCCACATTCTTTACCAGCAATACTTCTACCTTAAATCAACCATTATTGATTTTTGTAACGTAATACAATTTATTTGCTTTAACTTTCTCTCTTCACATACTCTCTCTCTCTCTCTCACACACACACATACGCACGCACGCACACACACACACACACACACACACACACACATATATATATATATATATATATATAATATTACATTATACGTTTGATTAAAGAACGTAGGAATCTTTCTTTTATTTAATTTATCTTTTAGTTGAATTTTCTTCCTTAAAATGATGCATGTTTATACTGGCTGAATGTGAATATCGTCGAAATGCATGAAAATTAGCCATTCTGTACACTCTTTTGTTTATTGTCAAAATCCGAAAAAAATCTATAGATATTGTTACTTTTTGAATCATTGGATACAGGTTAAGGGCGTACATGTTATTTAGCTGGAATCCATAATGCTGTGAAGAGTCCATGACAAGCTAATAAGTCGTAGCATACACACACACACACACACACACACACACACACACACACACACACACACTTATACACACACACACACACTTATACACACACACATGTACACATATATATATATATATATATATATATATATATATATATATTTAATAATAGTCAGGAAGAGAACGTTAAAGATTCACTTTGATTATAATTTATATCATGAATATTACTATATTCATCTCTTCAGGTCGAAATTTCAGTCTGAAGAGATGAATATAGTGAAATGAATTATAAGCAAAATGAATCTTTAAGGGTTTCTTCTTTATTATATATATAATGGTTTGCAGTTTACATTGAGCTCTCCCTGGATTAATATCTTCCTTAGAATTATCCCTAGCAGTCATAAATTGGTGATATATATATATATATATATATATATATATATATATATATATATATATATATATATAATAAATTAATTGATTTAAAATATGTTTTTTTCGCTACAGAGTTCTAACTATGTTTCAAAAATGGAAGCTAAAAAGCCACGAATTTAATTTTGTAATTAAATTAAAGACATTAGTTCCATTTCATCCTCAAGCGAATTTTGGAGTAACTTTTAAAATTACTGGGTTTTAATGACACAGCTAATAATACGTTTCCATGGTTACAGATAAATCTACTTCAACTAGACAAGGGTGTCTGGGTTTTCCTTATGTCTGTATCATTGTATCGGTTATTAGCTACATTTTGGTAAGGGTAGGTATGTATTTTTCAATGAAAACTGACATCCGTTGAATGCATGTCGTCTGGATTTTTTTAAATTTATTGTTAACGGCAAAAAAAATTCTGACGGCATTTTTTTTTCTATTTGTAAATTTAAAGATTTTCAGGGTGTTCAGATTAGAATACTTTTTATTTAACTACGATTTGAAATATTCTCATTTTTAATTTTTTATTTTACTATATTTTTTTTATGAACAGGTAAATGTATTAGAATCCCTTATATTATGTAGGATTATTTTTACAACAAGTATAAGTATGTATATTAGGTACATTTTTTTAAAGTAAAATTTATGACAATGACGGCAAAAAATAGTTACTTAATTTCACTGATTTAGTAAGCTTTTATTTTTTTTTTTTTTATATATATAAACCTAGTTATATATTGTTTCTCATGTAAGTACAAAAGGACATGGGTCATTCAAAAGCTTACATCTTCTGGCATTTCATATTAATTTTATTTTACTATAGGTGTTTTATTGGATTCTTTTAAGTGCGTGTAGTACTAAGTCAAAGAAGTTTAGGTTAGAATTCATTTTATTTAACTACAATTTTTTAATTACAACTTTAAAATATTTTCATTGTTAGTTTTAATAGACTATATTATTTTATAACAGAAGGAAATGTATTTGAAATTACTTATAGTAAGTAAAAAATTATTTTAACATATCAAAGTATATGTATATTACGATTTTTAAACTTTTATATTTAAATATTATTTAAGTAATATTTATGGCACTTACTCAAAAAAAACAGCTAATTCATTTCTCAGATTTAGTAAACTTTATTAATTAATTAATTTATTTATTTTAAATATATATAAACTAAGTAATAAAGTTTCATATGTATGTACAAAGGACATGGGTCGTTCACTGGCCTACATCATCTAGCTTTTCGTTATAATTTCATTTTTCAGTAGGTGTTTTATTGGATTCATTTAAGTGCCGGTAGTATTTTTTTTTATAGAGGGGTTTAGATTAGAATACATTTTATTTAACTGCAATTTTTAAAAGATACTTAGGTTAGAATTCGTTTTAAATACAATTTTAAATACAACTTTAAAATATTTTCACTGTTATTCCAATAGACGTTTTTCTTTTTTTTTATAAAGAAAAAACAAGTAAATGTAATGTAATTACTTACAGTATATAAAATTATTTTTCATGTTAAATATAAGTATGTATACTACCTGATTACCCCATTTTTTTTCTTCTTTTTTATTTTAAAATTTTTAAATATTATTTAAGGAAATTTTTTGGCAATGACGGCATATAATAGCTATTTCATTTCTCTGATTCAGTAAATTTTTATTTTTTATAAAATTAGTAATATATAGTTTCTTGTGTATGCACAAAGGACATGGGTCGTTTAATGACCTACATATTCTAGCTTTTCTTATTAACTTCCATTTTACTGTAGGTGTTTTATTTGATTCTTTTTAGATGCCAGAAGTATTTTGAGAGAGATGTCTGATTTTTTATATTTATTTATTCTAAATGAAGTTTGATGTTGGTTGAATCTTTTTTTTGAATTCATGGCTAGTGCAACCTATATATATTTTTATGTTTTCAGGACTTTCAATCAAAGAAATATTGCATTGGTATACTAATGATTCAGTGCAACATTTATTTTGTAGAGGCAATTATGAGGGTTTCTATAGTTACATAGTTTTGTTTATTTCCATCAGTTTTTATCTTTATTTTTCCATTGTCTAATTTTTTTTGGTTTTGGTATAAGTGTTTATTTAAGATATTAGCATTATGGTTCTTAATGATTTTTCTAAGTTTTCTGTACAGCTATAACTCAATTTTAGTGTGTTTTTTTATTGAAAATAGTACTTAGTTTACTTTCACTAGGAAAATGCTTGACTATTAATGCGAGGAATTTATGTCCTAATTTGTTCTTTACCATTTGGTTGTATGGGGAGTATACCAAATAATATTTTACATCTGTTTTTTTCTATGCTTTCCATTTTCATTTTTATATAAGTTAGTTTTGGGTTTTGTAGCCACTCTTTAGAGCCTTATTATAGGAATTGATATGCTCATCGAAAATCTTGTCATTTGCTGAATTTGTACTAATTCGTTTACTGATAGATAACGGTATATGTTTAATTATAGATGGGGGTGATTTGATTTAGGGTGTATATATAAAGGATTGGTGTTGGGTTTTTCATAAAGTGTGTATGTATTTTTATTTAGATCTAATGTTATATCTAGGAAGTCCACTTTTTTAATTTAGTACTAACCGTAATTTTTAAGCCCACGCTTTTAAATTCTTTATATAATAACTTTTTAATTCTATCTATTTTGAAGTTATTGAGTTTCTAATAAAACATAAGTCCATCGTCTCTGTACAAAAACCAATGTCATTTGTATTAATATCATAGTGCGCTGTAAGGTTGTATAATAAAAAAAAAGACCAATGAGATCAGAAGACTCAGCTGAGTCTAGTGATCCCAATGTGATGTCAAATTAATATAAGGAATTCTAATACATTTACCTGTTCATAAAAAATATATAGTAAAATAAAAATTAAAAAATGAGAATATTTCAAATCGTAGTTAAATAAAAAGTATTCTAATCTGAACACCCCGGAAAATATTTTAAATTTACAAATAGAAAAAAAATGCCGTAAGAATTTTTTTGCCGTTAACAATAAATTTAAGAAAAATCCAGACGACATGCATTCAACGGATGTCAGTTTTCATTGAAAAATACATCCCTACCCTTACCAAAATGTAGCTAATAACCGATACAATAATACAGACATAAGGAAAACCCAGACACCCCTTGTCCAGTTGAAGTAGATTTATCTGTAACCATGGAAACGTATTATTAGCTGTGTCTTTAAAACTCAGTAATTTTAAAAGTTACTCCCAAAATTCGCTATGAGGAACTAATGTCTTTAATTTAATTACAAAATTAAATTCGTGGCTTTTAGCTTCCATTTTGAAACATGGTTAGAACTGTGTAGTAAAAAAAAAACCATATTTTAAATCAATTAATTTATAATATTAATGCTCAGTAAATTTACATTGAGCACTATTTTTAAAAAATAAAAATATCTATAAGAACACCGGATTATATATCTTACTGTTCTTTTATATATATATATATATATATATACAGATGTAAAAGTACGAAGAATAAGATTTCAGCGATCAAAACATTAATTTAAAAGAGAACTCAATACAAAAAAAAGAGCCGCAAATATTTATTACATTATAACATGCGCCTACCCACTACAAAACAATACATCTTGTATCAACGTTAAAAAGTTTTTAACGTTTCATCAGAACTCAATATATATATATATATATATATATATATATATATATATATATATGATATCGCACATAAATAAAATTGTGCTCCTTATAATATAAAGAGAGCTATTAAGTATATATTAATAAATATACGTATTATCCCTCACCGGTAGTTTCATGCATAACGCAATCTTTCAGGAGCTGGGTAGAGACTGATTGTTACATAATTTAAATTTTAATAATATCTGGTTAACGTAATGATAGTAATGTACATATATTACATGGGTATTACGAATTTTTATTTTTAAAATACATATTACATTTAAAATTTTACCGTTTCTTTTATATTAAACATAAACGATTTTAAAAATAACCAGTAGCTCTGCTTTATGTTTAATATAAAATAATAATAATGTCAACTTTAAATAAAATTAATATTTTGGTTTCATATAGTTTTAGGTTCGTCTACTTTAATATATATATATATATATATATATATATATATATATATATATATAACATTCCAACATTTACCCCAATATTCGAGAATGACATCTATAGACGTCCTCTCTCTCACACACATACATACACTTATATGAATTAACGTTATCGTCAACATACGCTTAGACATACATGCGTTTCCTTACATACATATTCATTCGCCATTACAAACTTCAAGTTAAAAATCTTTATATTTTATCTATTGCGTCAATGCACGTCGCAAGTATCTGACCAACAGGAACTAAGCAAGATCATAGCATACCAGAGTCTGTTTTGTCTTTCATTTCTATCTAAATCTCTGACGAAGTTTTAATAAAATTGAAACACGTTAGGTTGAGATTGTTTTCCTACTTGTTCTTTATTTTTTATAATTTTGTTTGATTCATCTCAATATCTGATTTACATTTGATCTGCAATTTACATTTGTATCATAGAGATAATAGTAGAGATATCCGAAAGTAAAAACATGTTTGTTTACCTTTAAATACTGTATTGTTCGCTTTTCGACAAAACCAACGGCTCGTTGAAAGTCGTGTTTTGTTAACATACACCAACATTTAGTAAGTTGTCCGCTGCACTGAGTTTAAAGGCTCTCTTGTCCTCAAACCAATCGTTTTATTTACTGTCCTTTGTAAATTGAATTGCAATCAAGCAGGTCGAGCAGATTTTTATTCTGATAAGAGAAGGAGAGAATAGAGAAAAGGGTCTCACGACATTGGTGTTTTTAAAAGGTTTTATCATCCGCCTTCATCATAACCTTTTGCTTGACAACCATTTACGCGAGATGATTCGATATTTATTCAACTTAGCTTAGTACCACACATATAACAAATATGGATAGGGTGATCAAATTTGCGTCAATCTTTCACGTGTCTTCTTTTGAGAATCAGCAATGTCTGAGGTTTTAATTAACGCGAACACAGAGCTGGCATGTGTTGGAAGCGACTCACTTAACTTGTATGTAATATTATAAATATGTAATAAACACTGAATAATAATATGGAGGATTGTCTTGTCGTCATACACATGCCTACTTTGAAAATCAACATTTTAAATGAAAGTTTACCTGTGTGGTATTTCAATTATATGCCATTCTTATTACTGAATAATTTTCAGCTCAACCAAAAAAAAAACCTCCAAAAACAAATTTGTTTTTACTTATTTGTTCACTTTCTGGGTAATGGGGTAGGCTGAGATTTTTTGCTTTTACAAAAATAATCGACTGCAAACAAATAAAAAGGAAAGACAACATTCACCGCAAGCCAACATTCATCGCAAGCCAACATTCAACGGTCACAAAAAATTATGAATTGTATGTGCGTTTAAATCTGAGTAAATTTAAAAATAAGTTATTCCAAAATTCTTGAAGATGAAACAGAACTAATGCTTTTAATTTAATTGTATAATTAAATTTAGAAGCTTTTAGTGGTTTTTGAAACATGGTAATTTCCTGTGTAGCGAAGAAAACCATATTTTAAATCAGTTAATTTATAATATTTATGCTCTGTAAATTTGCATTGAGCACTGTTTTTGTAAAAATAAAAATATCAATAAGAACACCGGATTATATATCTTACTGTTCTTTCTTTTTTTATAATATATATATATATATATATATATATATATATATATATATATATATATATATTGTATTGGGGCAGCAGATCATTATTTGAACGTATATTATTAAATATAACAGACAATGCATGTCTATTATGTCAGATCAGGAGCCGTTCTAATCTTCGAATGTTTGCTTTAATTTCTGGTGAAAACAAAGCAAAAATTTGTCCAACATTTGTATATTTTTTATTAAGTTGCTTTTTAAGATTTCGGCTCACATAAGTCATCCTCAGAGTGGTTATACAGACATGAAAGAAAGATATCCACCGTCAAAGATGATATTTTGTTATTTTGACATAGAAGATTGCTATGCAACGTTAACGGTCGCGGAATAGCAGACGCAGATCGTAAGTACAAGATGCGGTTTTATGACGTCTTACCACGCGAAAGGCCGAAATTTCAACAACAGAACTATATGTCGGGATGCAATGTAATGTTGTGACTAGTTTGAAAAGTAATTTTGTTGAGTGTGGTTTGCTTCGTTTTAATGTAGATGGCCTCCAAAATCTGAAGGTTCTTTTTACTGTGTGTATGTGTGAGTATTGTTGGGTTATCAACTAATATCTGTTTAATATTATGTACATGGCTGTTTTTCTAAGAAATGTTGTTTATTAGAATTAAGATCAGAAAGGTGACAGGTAAGTCTATGGGAGAGTGTGGTTGTAGTAAAACCAATATATGTAGCAGGTTTATTATTAGCATCAGAGATACAAGCTCTGAATGGGCATGTAACTTGATGTAACTTGATACACTAATATTGTTTTTTTTGCAGAAGATTTACTTGTGTAGTTGTAAGGTTATTAGAGACTATGAGATCAATTGTTTGAAATTTTTTATAAGTTTTAACTTGTTTATTTATTAATGGGTTTAACATTTCTACCTATCATGTTTTGAGTGTTGTTTTTTGATCATGTTCATAATTATTATGCATTTGGTTGCAATAGTATAAGTAAATAGTGTTATATTTATTTTGACGTACAATATTATTATTAATATTATCACGTATATATCTAACTTAACAGGCTGGATACATTGGAATGAAAAGAATAGATATATGCAAATGAAGATGTTACCATTGAATGTTTAGAATGTTAACAGGGAAATCAATGATAAGTCCTTCATTTATGTGCATGTCAATAAATGTTATTTGCTGCTACCAATCTCCTTTTCAAATAAAATAAGACAGCGAGTTCCTGGTTACTTTCCTAGTAAATGTTGCTTTCTTGACTACTTGATTTTTGTGTTCTTTAATGATGATGGGATTTCAAACTTGCTTTCCTTCGCCTCATCCGAGTTGCATGCGACAAACACTATTGATTTACATAGTAAAAGAAGCGGGAAAGATTTTCTTGGCCTGAATGCACACTTTTCCGTCATCTACACTAACAGGTTTCTACCTGGAACGTTTCTGTAAGTGAATGGATGGAGTGTTTTCTTATAGAGAAGGTCGAGGTGAGAAATCCTCTTTCTTTTCCGGAAAAGGCCTTGTATCCAGGTAACTGTAAGGAGACATCTGAAATACTTGAACCATAATAATCGAAACTTCAGGGCCTTGAGCCTTTCAAGGCAACTGCAGACTAAGAAAGTGAACAATAATCCGATTTTCGAGAAAAGACATGGAACTAAAATGAAAAACATATATATATATATATATATATATATATATATATATATACATAACATATATATATATATATATATATATATATATATATATATATATATTACTATCCACATTATATATATATATAACAGAAAAAGAAAATATATATATTATTATCCACATTATATATATATATATATATATATATATATATATATATATATATATAATAACAGAAGAAAGACATATATATATATATATATATATATGATAGTGTCGTGCATTACCTGTCCATTACCATTCACACGGACATATGTAAAAAATTATATCTGCCTACTAAGATGTGAATATCCTGTCATTGTTAAACGGAACACTTCTCAGTTAACTCACTACTACAACGTTAAACGTTGAAGACAGACTAGCCAGAAGTGTACACGAATGACAAATATAACCTAGTAAATTTTTTTTAAAACTTAAAATCAAACGATCTGTGGACATATATTTATATGGACTTTTGTCCTTATTTTTGGTGTGAGGAACGTTCCCCAAAGTTTGCAAAAACGTATATATATATATATATATATATATATATATATATATATATATATATATATATATATATATATATATATATATATATATATATATATATATATATATATATATATATATATATATATAGAAAAGACTGTTTCATAGCTTATCAATGTGCCTACGACACCCAATTACCTCAAGCCAGGATCGAAACCCGACTGATTAGGCATCAGTCGGAGATTTCACCTAAGCTCCCGGCAGAGAGGAAGGTGAATTTTTACGCATTTATTTTGAATAAACACGCCGAGACTCAGAGTGCTCGATTCATAGAAGAGCTTTGTATTATCAGCAGCAGCTGTCACTGTTTATAATTTGCGCTTTCCCTCTAAAGTGCTTGACCAAATTTATTTTTCGGCTCGTACATATATATATTATTATCCAGAGACAGACTGTTTCACTGTATCAATAGGCATCCGATTGCCTCAAGGCAGGATTGAAATTCGACTGATTTGCCATCAGGATTTTTTTCTCCTAAAAGCTATCGGCTCTTGGTAGAGAGGAGGTGAATACATACATACATATATATATATATATATATATATATATATATATATATATATATATATATATATATATAATGTGGATAGTAATAAAAATATATATGTGAATATAGGTACGTCTAAAAGAAACAAGATACCTTCGGTTTTATAAATGTAAAATCTTTCTTGAAAGCTTTTATTTTAGTTTAATTTCAAGCAAATAGATTAAATTTAATATTTCCAGTAAGCAAAAATACTTTGCTCTATTTCAAGACGAATTTAAATTGATTTAAATGAGTTGTTTTTAAAATACACAAAATTGCTGGTCTTATCAATCTACGAGCACAATGTAATTCTCTTTATTAATTTTTTTTAAAATATATGATATGCTTCTCTGAAACATTATTTGAGGAATATTTGAAAGCTGATTTATAGTTCAATTAATCTGATTTTAAACAAAAGTCTAAAAATTCATTTTTAACACAGATATAAGTGATTTGACAGCTCTATTGATAGCTTTACAGCAGGAAATTTCACTAATTTTTTCTATCTGTAAAGATTACCGTGAGCGCCTTCTTTATATAATTTTTTAACTGTCCAGTAATTTTAAAATTTAGGAATATATTCTGAGTAATCTAAGGTTTTGTTGAATTTTAGGCACTGGCTTCAAATTTGCTACAATTACCGTATTTATAACACAAGTACGTTTATACAGATACACAACAAAATTTTAAAAGAAAAACATGTAACCCCAAAATAGCAATGAATTTTAACTTTTATTATTTATGATTAGTAAATATAGTTTTTACTTAATAACAATATTACCTAACCGACACAAATTTATACAGAATTTTAAAATGTTTTGCAAGATTTTCTAAAAAAAAAAAAAAAAATAATTTTATTCATTTGTGAATAAATCCTGAAAGTTTCATTAAAATGAGAATTATTTGATTTTTTGCAAAAATTTCAAATCATATATTTTCATAAAAAGACACTAAAATTTCCTGTACTAATTTATGGTCACCCTTTGATGCAAGAAAACCAAAATTTTAGTTTTAAACAAAATTTCCAGCGTTCTAAAATGATAAAAAGATATAATTTAATAATACAAAATCCTTTGTCGTTCCTCTTAATAATAAATGAAGATTGTGACAAAACTTTGTTTTTATTAAATATGGAGAATTTTTTCTAATTTTAGCGAATCTTTGCAGATACATACTCATATATATATATATATATATATATATATATATATATATATATATATATATATATGAGTTGCATAAAAATAAAACTCAATTGTACCAAATTTTTATGGCCATTTCGTTCCTCAGGATAAATTCCTGGAGCTTGTCAACACTAAACGTTTGATAAAAAAAATGAAACGTAAAAGTTTTTTTTAATTTAAAATTAAAAAAGGGTATAAAAAGAAAGAGGAAAACAGAGGAACAAACAACAAATAAGGAAAAAGGCATTTAAGAAGGACATCGAAGAAAAGAAACAACCAAGTAGAGGTGGGGGAAACAGGATGAGAGAACATGTACAAGTCTAGACAAGTTAATTTCTGTATATAATAACTTCTATATATAAAACACAAAACGGCAATCTAGTGCTTTTCTGCATGTGTGTGTGTGTGTGTGTGTTTGTGTGCGTGTCAGGATTCTCGATCTAGACATGAAGAATTATTATGAAAATTATATAATATGTATGAAAATACAGAGAGTATCACTTTGTTACCAAAATATGTCTGCAGTTATTACCTCTCGATATGAATGAAGGACAATGTATAAAGTGAATGAACACACACACACATACACACACACAGTGGGTGCGATGTAAACTGTCACTATTTTATATTTTAATTTCATGTTGTTTTCGACTTGATTTTGTCGGTTGCACAATATTGTAGAGTCAGAAGCAGTCTGTTAGAAAGAACACCATGACGCAATTCACTGAGCTAGAAATTTGGAAACGGCATGCTGTACAGCTTGGCCTTTCACACCGGAATCTGCAATACGGACATTTCAGATTATTTGGATGTCAATCTGGGGACAGTACAGAGAGTATGTCAGACAATTTTTGTGACCACATCACTCTAACATTTAGCCACATATCCCCCAGACGACATCTTGATTATAATGTCTGGGGTGCAGTTGAGCGAGAGACCAAAAAAAAAAAAACTCCTCGTAACAACAAAGATGAATTGAATGCAAGGATTATGGCAATGGTCACTAACAAACAAGGAAACCGTCAAGTAGAGATTCCAAAGTCGTATGGAGGCCTTCGTTGAAATCAATGGTGCTTTTATTAAATGAATTTACTCTTTAGTATTTCATTATTTTTGTGTAATTTTGGTAAATATATATGTTAAAATGAGATGTCAGTGTTATTTTCATTTTTTTTTTGTACTTTTGAGGGCAATTTATCCATCGCACCTTATATATATATATATATATATATATATATATATATATATATATATATATATAGTCTTCGAGCAGCCACTCCCTTGACCCATGGCAGCACTACCTCCTCAAAGGCACTTCATGTATG
Organism: Acanthosepion pharaonis; assembly: GCA_903632075.3. Classification (NCBI taxonomy): domain Eukaryota; kingdom Metazoa; phylum Mollusca; class Cephalopoda; order Sepiida; family Sepiidae; genus Acanthosepion; species Acanthosepion pharaonis. Next base: position 1,746,268 of record CAHIKZ030003702.1, read on the forward strand.
CCTCCGTGTTGAACCTAAGATACTCACCAAATATAAGGAGTTACTTTCTTTATCAGAAACGATCTGAGTGACTTTTCCGAGATACCGTACCTTTGTAATCACCATTAGACTCATCCAAATCTTCCTGAATCCTCTGCACTGTTCTCAGATTGACACAAGGACACTCTGAAAATGTCATATATATATATATATATATATATATATATATATATATATATATATATATATATGCACGCAGAACTGGATTATGAGCTTAGGGGGCTCCTAGGTTAATGAAACTATACCCCATCTCATGCATTGAAATAACTTGAATATTTTTAATAGTGATATACTTTAAGGACATTTACATAGCTTTAAATGAAACTTATTGCCAATTCTTTAAATGAACTAGAGTAATTATTTTTGTTCCTCAATAAAAAAAAAAAATATTTTTAGTATTTTATTAGTATTTATTTTAAAGCAAATTAGCACATATTTCAACAAAACCGTAGTAAAAAAAACCGTTTTATAAATATAAATCAATCAAAATAAATATGAGTTTGTCATATTGATATCATTTCAGTTTATGTAACTATTTAGAAGTTATAACATCTGGAAAATTGAAACATTGATTTATAAAAGCTTGAGGTGCCCTAGGTTGCAGACTATACGAAAGGATAATCCAGCCCTAGGCTGAAACACATTTTAGCCTAAAGGGCAATCCGTTTCTGCGTGTATTTATGCACGGTGATTTTCTAAACGTAGCTTAGATGTGGCACACTAATCAAATTCACTATTCAGTCTTAATTGATCTTGCATGTATTTATGAATGTAGAAATTCCTCGTCTGTTTATGTTTTGAAATAAAGTATTCTAACTATTATTTCGACTGTTGTCCTCTACATTATTGCCATATTCATGACGTTTCAGTCGTTGTACACTTCAGCATTCTTCTGTGATATTTATTGGAATTTCGAAACGAACCCTTTATTTAGCCACGGGGGTAGATTGTTCTAATTCCACGTGCCATGCCTTTTCTGGATATCTCAGTTTCAGTTCATCCCCTTTATAACTCAACTCAATTTGTTCCCTATTGACAGGTATTAAACTCACAAATATTTGGATCAAGGACACATGGGCCAGTGGATAAAATCCGAACAACAGCCTGAATATAATTATATATATATATATATATAGGAATCGGATAGCGGAGTTCGAATTCAGTCGAATCCATTACATTCACTTACGCTAATACCCTTGGGAAAGACAAGAATCATCTTTCTCCCTCCACCTATCGGTAAATAGAAGGACAGACTGGAACCTATAGCCTTGGATAGCAACTAGTATAGGAAAAGGACAATTCTGAATTCAAAACCTGCGGAGGGTCGTTTGGGAACTTTGTGGTCCCTGTATTCGGCCCTTCTAAAAGTGTGGTTGGTTCTGCACAAAGACTTCACCACTATAATCAAATCATATGTGTTGGTGTCTGGGCTGTCGGTTCTTGGGAACTGCTTGACCATCATACGTCGAAATACGAGAGTCCATATATATATATATATATATATATATATAATAAATTAGAAGAAAACTTTAAAGAGGCATTTCGGTCCCTGAAATGGATCTTTAAGTTTTCTTATTGATTATTATTATTATAATAAATTGATTTATTTTATTATTATTTATTATTATTATTATTATTATTATTATTATTAAATAGTTTACATTAATATCCTCCTTGGAATTATCCTTACAAGTCATGAATTGGTAATATATATATATATATATATATATATATATATATATAAATGTATATGCGTGTGCGTGGGTATGTGTGTCTATGTATATTTGTATGCAAAAGTATTATTTTGCGGAAGAACAAAAATGATATAAGTGTTTTCAAGAACATTCAAATTGTTTTTAAAAGATTATCGAAAATATCAAGTCCAAAATTATTCCTAGTTTTATTATTGAAAGTATTTCTAGCAGCTTATATTTCTAAAAGCTTTAATATTTCTGTATATTTAGACACGTCTAGACCAGTGATTCTGAAACAGGAATCATTTGGCTCCAAGAGAGAACGCTAAATTGAAGAGAAGGAATTTTGGCCAAGAATAGAACTTCAATCTCATGTATAAGTATTATATATAATGGTGGAAAGATTATTAGATGAAGGTTGAAAATGGAAAGAAATTAGGAATCAATGTGAACGGAAGGAATATTAGTTATGACTCTTTTCGAATGAGTTTTCCAGAATATTCTTATGGACTCTGAATAAATGCAATGCAACCGTTGTTTTGCATAGGCATCGGGATTGCATAAAATATGTAAAGCAAACAAATGAATAAGAATTGAAGGTTTAGTATTGTGGCTTCTCACAAGTTGGATGAATCGTACAAAACCATATCAATGCAATTTCAAGTGTCAGTGCCGACGGTACACACCCTGATCAAGAAATATAAGAAGTTCAGTAAAAAAAAAAAACCTGATCAAAAACCAAGAATGTCCAATCAGTTGTCAAGAACAGTGTTGAATGATGCCATGAACAATGCAAGAATCGTGATCAATGTCAGTTTGAAGAATCTTAGTGTTTAAGCGGCAAAAAAAAAGAAAAAAAAGAAAAAAAAAAATAAAAGAAAAAAAAAAAGGTTTTACTCAACAATGATCACAAAGGGGGCAAAAGTAATGCTACTGGCAACACTCTTATAGTAAATCTCGGCTGTAAAGTTTTAAAGAGTTTCCTTAAAGAAAAGAATATAAGTTCTCTATTTAGTAAAGAAATAAAAAAAAAAAAAACTCAGACGCTGAGGTTAGTAAGATTTAAGAAAGAATGGAACTTCAATGCATCAAAAAAACTTTTTATTACGGTACATTGTTATAAATGCGAGACAATTATTCACTTCAGAATCTATCAAGTAGAATATTGCTATCACATATGGTCCAGTGCCCCTGATATTTATTTTGATCTCCTTAATAAAATCCAAAGAAGAATCAGCAATATTATCAGACCTGATCTGGCAGCTCGGCTTCAGCCACTTTCCTACCGCCGTAAGGTTGCCTCTCCGTGTCTTTCCTATAAATACTTTCATTGTAATTTTTGTGGGGTGAGCTCTTCGCGATGGTGCCGAGACTTTTTTAAATTTAAGCGCAGCACAAGACTGGCATCGACATCTCATCAATTTACAGTTGAGCTGGCTAGATGTAGCCGTAAGTTCTATAATAACAGGTTTTTTTCTTCACTTCTCACTTGTGGAACTCTCTTTCAGCTCCATGCTTTCCAGCCAGCTTTCATCTTCAAAATGTAAATGCAGTGTCAATCGCTATCTACTGTCCTCTTGATTACTCTTTTGCTCTTGGCTCTTCCCGATCATTATTGATGTTTCTGTTCCTAATTCTTCCACGCCCCTTGTGACCTTGTGACCTGGCATGGGGTGATACCGACTAAAATCATTTTATTTTTATTATTAATGAAAATCGTTTATTGTACCTCATTTAGAAATTAAAATTTATCAGACACACAGACATATATATATATATATATATATATATATATATATATATATATATATATATATAAATTCAAAGTTAACGTCAAAAATTAAGGTTTTTCTATGTAAGGCATTTTAAACAAGATATGATATCTATTTATAAATTCAGTTGATTGATATTAACCCCGGTTTGAATCTCGGAACCGGGAGATGAGTCTTTGAATTTTATTTACTTAACTATTATATATATTGGTAATACGATTGGTTTTCTTATAAGGAAACATTCGGTGTATAATTGACCGAGCAGCTAGTACTACTGTCTAATTTATAATTCATTTCTGTTAAAGCAATTTTTCAGGAAATAAGAATCTCAAGTCAAGTAGATGTTATCATTCTTCCCGGTACTGATAGGAGTTTTCTTCCTATGTAATATGGAATGCCAGTATTTTGATTATGTCATTATTTTCTCTTCGTTACATGTGCTAACCATTTTAATTGTTGCAGCTGTTGAAAGTTCTCTAATAATGAGTACCAAACCACAGCGTGGCTCAAGCTTTGTGAGTGAAATTGGGGAAACGGAATACTTGGGGACCGTTAATAGCTGTGCTAGTACGAAGTCACAAGTCATCGTGACCGAGTGTGCTGGTCTTCAAATTGTTGATCACGCTAGATATATATATATATATATATATATATATATATGGTTAAATTTCTCAGAATAATTCTGAAGATGAGACAAATTGGATAAAAGAAGACAATTGGAAAAATATTTCGTAGTCATGTCTTAGTTGTTGACACGTTTCGTCAGTTTGACTTTATCAAGGCCAATTTAAGATGTTTTGTAGTTATACAAAATATTAAAAAGGGGACCCTCTTGTATAAGCCTCTTTCTACATATTGGTCTTTTTTTTTTTACTAAAAATTTGTTTTAGTTTTCCATGTCGACATATTACTAAATAATTCTGAAGATAAGACATACAAAAAGACCATTTGAAAATATACTTAATCATTGCCGATGCGATTCCTCAATTCGTCTTCATGAAAAAAAAGTACCAATATCCAGAAGAAGGCTTTATACAAGAACTTTCCCTTTTTCTTATTTTGAATGGCTACAAACATTTCACATTTAAACTTGTCTTGATAAAGTCGAATAAACTGAACGCATCGGCAATGACTAAGAAATAATTTTACAATTGTCTTTACATATATATATATATATATATATATATATATATATATATATATATATATATGTGGGTGTATGTGTGGTGTATATATATATATATATATATATATATCATGTATTAACAATGTGTGGCATTGTTTACGTGCTTTTTTGTAGTATTTAGGATTAAAAAGATTATAAGTCTGTTTTCTGTCTGTCTCCTTCTCCTCTCTCTCTCTCTCTCTATATATATATATATATATATATATATATATATATAATGTGTGTAATATAGAGAAAGAAAGTTCATAAAATTCAGACAGGGAAGGGAAAAAGTATGGAAGGCGGACACTGTGGAAAATAGAAAGAGGAAATAAGAGAATACCGGTGATTATTAAAGTCTTGCGTCGAGGCGGCTCAAAAAGAATTAGGGAAGCTGGAAAGGGAAAGAAATGCGGCAATAAATGTAGGGAATTGTACAGACTCTTAGTGCAACTACCGTAGATCAAAAGTCATAAAAAGCAGCAGCACGATAGAGAAGGATCAGACATGCACTGGGAACTTCAAACAGATTTCGTTCGACCAAATGTCTTAGCACAAACCAGAAGCTGTCGTAGAAAAACAAGATGTTCTGAAACTTTGCGATGTCGACTAAAAGATTTTAATTGGGAAGACAAGATTTAAATAGACGTAAATTAGGAAAAAACTTCATTGTATCAGCAGACCATAAGGTACAAATAAAAAAAGGGAAAACTCAGTTAAAATAAAGGACATTGCCTATTACCTGAAAAAGCAATGGAACATAGAAGTTTGTGTGTATTTTGAAACGAAAATAAAGAAAAGAAAGGGGATTAGATTAATTACATATGGACAACTTATACAGAGACAATCTCAGATCAAAATTCAATTCATAACTTCGGTTCAAACTATTCAACTATCTAAATTTCGAGGAAGTATCCTGAGTGTTAGAGTCACTGAGGATATTGAGGAAAGTCCTGGAGAGATTTCAAAAGAGACTTGCAGTAATTCTTCAGCGTTCAGCATCAGATATGTTGTGAATAGTCGGGAAATAAATAATAATAATAATAATAATAATAATAATAATAATAATAATAATGAAAATTAATTAAAACCAGTGTAAATAAAACTCTAAGAAATAACAGTTGTGGATTGGGGAAGCTAGACATGCAATAATGAACTTCATAGTAAATTAATCCTGCAAATTTATCTCAGAGTAATTCTAAAATAGTCACGACTGAATAGGAAACAAGATCCACGGAGAACTGTGCAAACGACTATAATTTGAGCATACGGACAATGAAAAACGCAATCTGATGAAATTTTCTAATCCAAACGGATCAAGACGAAGGGTCCGGATCTAATTATGGGGAACAAAAAGAAAGAAAAGACCCTTCTCGGTTAGTGGATTTTAATTGAATGAAAGCGAAGAGCAGGGTAAATGTATAGACCTTGTCGGAGAACTGGAGACATTATTGCAGATGAAGGTGACAATTGTGCAGAGACGTTGAAAAGGCTACGGAAAATGGAAAGCCAGGGATGAACAGAGACCAAACAGACAATAGCATTATTGAAAACGACTAGAATACTGATGATAATGGTGGAATAATCTATGAGTCTCCACAGTAAAGCATTATTTGTTACTGGTGTGAAAATCCAGTGGCTTCAATAGCAATAATAAATTAAGATTGGACAAATAAAGGAGGAAAATTAAAAATGAAAAAAAAAGAAAGAAAAAGAAGAGTGAATAAATGATAAAAAGTAATAAATAAGATAAGCCTGAAAAAAGAAAAAAAAAGACAACAGAATGAAAGGAAAAGAACGAAGAAGAATGGAAAATAATATGAAGTAGAAAAATAGAATGAAAAGAAGAATGGAAAATAGAGAGAAGAAGAAAGAGCTATTCGAAGGAAAAATCCAAATCATAGAAAAAGATTAGAAGATGTAAGAAGAAAAAAGAAGGAATGGAAGAAATCAAGAAACAGAGAAAAGAAACTTGAATAAAAGAAAGAAAAGAAAAGAAAGAAAGAAAGAAAGAAAGGAAGGAAAAACATGAAGGAAGAAAAAATAAAATGAGAAAAAAGAAGGAAAAATAAAAAGAGAAAATGATAAAAAGGAACAAGAAATAAAGAAAGAAAGAAAGAAGAAAGTTAAGGAAGGAATATGAAAGACAGATTACTATCTGTCTTTCATATTCCTTCCTTTCTTTGAAGCAAGGAAGAAATAAAGAAATGGATGAAAGAAGAACAGAATAAATGAAAGAGTAAAGAACGACAAGCCATAAGGAAAGAATGAAAAAAGAAAAATAGAAACTTAAAAAGAATGACGATAAAGCAGACATGGAAGTTGGTAGAAATCGGTGAAAGGAAGAACAAATAAAGAAAAAAGAAGAAAAAGGAAGTTAAAAAGAAAGTAAATTAAAAAGATAAAATGTAAAAAAGTGGGCAAAGAGATAAATAAAAGAAAGACAACGTGCAAATTAGGAATGAAAAGAATCGAGGTGAATGAATGATAAAAAAAAATTAACCAAAAGGAATGAAAGAAAATCAACGACCATTTTAAGAATTTAAAATAAAAAAATAAAAAAATTTAGGTTAAATTCTCCACCCATTTAAATCCGTTTTGCAATTGATTCAATATCAAAAACACGAAATCGATAATTCGATTTTTTACCGTTTAAAGATAAAAAAAAAATTTGCTAACGGTTGACCGAAGCACATTGCCCCTAAACCAAATAATTGAATATCACTGAGCATCTTTCGTATGGCAGGATAGAAGATGGAAATCTGGTAAAGAGACTGTGTTGCGATAATATTTCAAGTGGGGAGAGCGTATCTTTTTTAAAATAGACATTAGAAATCCGATTTTTATATAAGCTCGAACTCTGAAATCTAGCACCTGAGGCTTGAAGTTTCCAAACCTTTTTAAAAATCTGTTTCCCAGTATCAGGAGACTGTAATATTTAAATTTACATTTTAGTTTCAATCAAAAAGAGATGTAGTCATATAATAGATGAAATAAAAAAATAGAGAATCATTTAATAGGTGAAATGAAAAATTTGATCATTTAATATGTGAAATTGAAAATTTGATCATTTAATATGTGAAATTGAACATTTGATCATTTAATACATGAAATGAAATATTTGATCATTTAATATGTGAAATGAAAAATTTGATCATTTAATACGTGAAATTGAAAATTTGATCATTTAATATGTGAAATGAAAAATTTGACCAATACGTGAAATGAAAAATTTGATCATTTAATGCGTGAAATTGAAAATTTGATCATTTAATACGTGAAATGAAAAATTTTGATCATATAGAACAAAAATGTCATGAAGTATAAAATTTCATCTAGTATAAAAATGCCATAAGGAATAAAAAAAATGTCATATGGGGCGAAAATGTCAAAGGCTTAAATAAGATTAGCTATATTTCTCATTCAGATTTTCACGAACAGATTGTAATAAAAAAAAATCAGATAAAATTAAAAGTATAACAAATATTGAGAAATCCATTTTGAGATATTATCACTTTAAATCTAGGGAACAACAGAATAGTAAAGAATAAATTCGTTAAGTGAGCCTCTCTTCATCATTAGCAAGGTTGTACAATGAGACCAGTTCTCAATAGATAATCTGCTACAATGTCCTTTTGTCAGACTTAAGTCAAGTGTAGTGAATAACTAGAACTTTCTCATAAATGATATTTATATATTCCTGCCAATGCCAGAGGTTTGTATTCAAGTCCAGATAAAAAACCCAACAATTCCAGTGATGAATCTGTCAGTTCACTATCTATCTATCTATCTATCTATCTATCTATCTATCTATCTATCTATTTAAATACAAGTAAAAACTACAAACATAAGTGTGTGAGTGAACATATATTGCATACTTACACACATACTAGGTGTAAATTTTTCTTGGTATTGTTTTTTTTTTCTGAGCGTGACTAAAAGTAAAATTTGATTCTGTAGAAGAATTGCTGGGAAGGAGACATTGCTTTTTGCCACATTCTTTACCAGCAATACTTCTACCTTAAATCAACCATTATTGATTTTTGTAACGTAATACAATTTATTTGTTTTAACTTTCTCTCTTCACATCTCTCTCTCTCTCTCACACACACACACGCACGCACGCACACACACACACACACACACACACACACACACATATATATATATATATATATATATATAATATTACATTATACGTTTGATTAAAGAACGTAGGAATCTTTCTTTATTTAATTTATCTTTTAGTTGAATTTTCTTCCTTAAAAATGATGCATGTTTATACTGGCTGAATGTGAATATCGTCGAAATGCATGAAAATTAGCCATTCTGTACACTCTTTTGTTTATTGTCAAAATCCGAAAAAAAAATCTATAGATATTGTTACTTTTTGAATCATTGGATACAGGTTAAGGGCGTACATGTTATTTAGCTGGAATCCATAATGCTGTGAAGAGTCCATGACAAGCTAATAAGTCATAGCACACACACACACACACACACACACACACACACACACACACACACACACACACACTTACACACACACACACTTATACACACACACACTTATACACACACACACATGTATATATATATATATATATATATATATATATATATATATATATTTAATAATAGTCAGGAAGAGAACGTTAAAGATTCACTTTGATTATAATTTATATCATGAATATTACTATATTCATCTCTTCAGGTCGAAATTTCAGTCTGAAGAGATGAATATAGTGAAATGAATTATAAGCAAAATGAATCTTTAAGGGTTTCTTCTTTATTATATATATAATGGTTTGCAGTTTACATTGAGCTCTCCTGGATTAATATCTTCCTTAGAATTATCCTAGCAGTCATAAATTGGTGATATATATATACATATATATATATATATATATATATATATATATATATATATATATAATAAATTAATTGATTTAAAATATGTTTTTTTCGCTACAGAGTTCTAACCATGTTTCAAAAATGGAAGCTAAAAGCCACGAATTTAATTTTGTAATTAAATTAAAGACATTAGTTCCATTTCATCCTCAAGCGAATTTTGGAGTAACTTTTAAAATTACTGGGTTTTAATGACACAGCTAATAATACGTTTCCATGGTTACAGATAAATCTACTTCAACTAGACAAGGGTGTCTGGGTTTTCCTTATGTCTGTATCATTGTATCGGTTATTAGCTACATTTTGGTAAGGGGTAGGTATGTATTTTTCAATGAAAACTGACATCCGTTGAATGCATGTCGTCTGGATTTTTTTTAAATTTATTGTTAACGGCAAAAAATTCTGACGGCATTTTTTTCTATTTGTAAATTTAAAGATTTTCAGGGGTGTTCAGATTAGAATACTTTTTATTTAACTACGATTTGAAATATTCTCATTTTTAATTTTTATTTTACTATATTTTTTTTATGAACAGGTAAATGTATTAGAATCCCTTATATTATGTAGGATTATTTTTACAACAAGTATAAGTATGTATATTAGGGTACATTTTTTTTTAAAGTAAAATTTATGACAATGACGGCAAAAATAGTTACTTAATTTCACTGATTTAGTAAGCTTTTATTTTTTATATATATAAACCTAGTTATATATTGTTTCTCATGTAAGTACAAAGGACATGGGTCATTCAAAAGCTTACATCTTCTGGCATTTCATATTAATTTTATTTTACTATAGGTGTTTTATTGGATTCTTTTAAGTGCGTGTAGTACTAAGTCAAAGAAGTTTAGGTTAGAATTCATTTTATTTAACTACAATTTTAATTACAACTTTAAAATATTTTCATTGTTAGTTTTAATAGACTATATTACTTTATAACAGAAGGAAATGTATTTGAAATTACTTATAGTAAGTAAAATTATTTTAACATATCAAAGTATATGTATATTACGATTTTTAAACTTTTATATTTAAATATTATTTAAGTAATATTTATGGCACTTACTGCAAAAACAGCTAATTCATTTCTCAGATTTAGTAAACTTTATTAATTAATTAATTTATTTATTTTAAATATATATAAACTAAGTAATAAAGTTTCATATGTATGTACAAAGGACATGGGTCGTTCACTGGCCTACATCATCTAGCTTTTCGTTATAATTTCATTTTTCAGTAGGTGTTTTATTGGATTCATTTAAGTGCCGGTAGTATTTTTTTTTTATAGAGGGTTTAGATTAGAATACATTTTATTTAACTGCAATTTTTAAAAGATACTTAGGTTAGAATTCGTTTTAAATACAATTTAAATACAACTTTAAAATATTTTCACTGTTATTCCAATAGACGTTTTTTTTTTTTTTATAATAAAAAAAACAAGTAAATGTAATGTAATTACTTACAGTATATAAAATTATTTTTTCATGTTAAATATAAGTATGTATACTACCTGATTACCCCATTTTTTTTTTCTTCTTTTTTATTTTAAAATTTTAAATATTATTTAAGGAAATTTTTTTGGCAATGACGGCATATAATAGCTATTTCATTTCTCTGATTCAGTAAATTTTATTTTTATAAAATTAGTAATATATAGTTTCTTGTGTATGCACAAAGGACATGGGTCGTTTAATGACCTACATATTCTAGCTTTTCTTATTAACTTCCATTTTACTGTAGGTGTTTTATTTGATTCTTTTAGATGCCAGAAGTATTTTGAGAGAGATGTCTGATTTTTATATTTATTTATTCTAAATGAAGTTTGATGTTGGTTGAATCTTTTTTTGAATTCATGGCTAGTGCAACCTATATATATTTTTATGTTTTCAGGACTTTCAATCAAAGAAATATTGCATTGGTATACTAATGATTCAGTGCAACATTTATTTTGTAGAGGGCAATTATGAGGGTTTCTATAGTTACATAGTTTTTGTTTATTTCCATCAGTTTTTATCTTTATTTTTCCATTGTCTAATTTTTTTTGGTTTTGGTATAAGTGTTTATTTAAGATATTAGCATTATGGTTCTTAATGATTTTTTCTAAGTTTTCTGTACAGCTATAACTCAATTTTAGTGTGTTTTTTTATTGAAAATAGTACTTAGTTTACTTTCACTAGGAAAATGCTTGACTATTAATGCGAGGAATTTATGTCCTAATTTGTTCTTTACCATTTGGTTGTATGGGGGAGTATACCAAATAATATTTCTACATCTGTTTTTCTATGCTTTCCATTTTCATTTTTTTTATATAAGTTAGTTTTGGGTTTTGTAGCCACTCTCTTTTAGAGCCTTATTATAGGAATTGATATGCTCATCGAAAATCTTGTCATTTGCTGAATTTGTACTAATTCGTTTACTGATAGATAACGGTATATGTTTAATTATAGATGGGGTGATTTGATTTAGGGTGTATATATAAAGGATTGGTGTTGGGTTTTTTCATAAAAGTGTGTATGTATTTTATTTAGATCTAATGTTATATCTAGGAAGTCCACTTTTTTAATTTAGTACTAACCGTAATTTTTAAGCCCACGCTTTTAAATTCTTTATATAATAACTTTTTAATTCTATCTATTTTGAAGTTAGTTGAGTTTCTAATAAACATAAGTCCATCGTCTCTGTACAAACCAATGTCATTTGTATTAATATCATAGTGCGCTGTAAGGTTGTATAATAAAAAAAGACCAATGAGATCAGAAGACTCAGCTGAGTCTAGTGATCCCAATGTGATGTCAAATTAATATAAGGAATTCTAATACATTTACCTGTTCATAAAAAATATATAGTAAAATAAAAATTAAAAATGAGAATATTTCAAATCGTAGTTAAATAAAAAGTATTCTAATCTGAACACCCCGGAAAATCTTTAAATTTACAAATAGAAAAAAAATGCCGTAAGAATTTTTTTGCCGTTAACAATAAATTTAAGAAAAATCCAGACGACATGCATTCAACGGATGTCAGTTTTCATTGAAAAATACATCCCTACCCCTTACCAAAATGTAGCTAATAACCGATACAATAATACAGACATAAGGAAAACCCAGACACCCCTTGTCCAGTTGAAGTAGATTTATCTGTAACCATGGAAACGTATTATTAGCTGTGTCTTTAAAACTCAGTAATTTTAAAAGTTACTCCAAAATTCGCTATGAGGAACTAATGTCTTTAATTTAATTACAAAATTAAATTCGTGGCTTTTAGCTTCCATTTTTGAAACATGGTTAGAACTGTGTAGCGAAAAAAAACCATATTTTAAATCAATTAATTTATAATATTAATGCTCAGTAAATTTACATTGAGCACTATTTTGTAAAAATAAAAAATATCTATAAGAACACCGGATTATATATCTTACTGTTCTTTATATATATATATATATATATATATACAGATGTAAAAGTACGAAGAATAAGATTTCAGCGATCAAAACATTAATTTAAAAGAGAACTCAATACAAAAAAAAGAGCCGCAAATATTTATTACATTATAACATGCGCCTACCCACTACAAAACAATACATCTTGTATCAACGTTAAAAAAGTTTTTAACGTTTCATCAGAGCTCAATATATATATATATATATATATATATATATATATATATATATATGATATCGCACATAAATAAAATTGTGCTCCTTATAATATAAGAGAGCTATTAAGTATATATTAATAAATATACGTATTATCCCTCACCGGTAGTTTCATGCATAACGCAATCTTCAGGAGCTGGGTAGAGACTGATTGTTACATAATTTAAATTTTAATAATATCTGGTTAACGTAATGATAGTAATGTACATATATTACACGGGTATTACGAATTTTTATTTTTAAAATACATATTACATTTAAAATTTTACCGTTTCTTTTATATTAAACATAAACGATTTTAAAAAATAACCAGTAGCTCTGCTTTATGTTTAATATAAAATAATAATAATGTCAACTTTAAATAAAAATTAATATTTTGGTTTCATATAGTTTTAGGTTCGTCTACTTTAATATATATATATATATATATATATATATATATATATATATATATAACATTCCGCAACATTTACCCCAATATTCGAGAATGACATCTATAGACAGTCCTCTCTCTCACACACATACATACACTTATATGAATTAACGTTATCGTCCAACATACGCTTAGACATACATGCGTTTCCTTACATACATATTCATTCGCCATTACAAACTTCAAGTTAAAAAATCTTTATATTTTATCTATTGCGTCAATGCACGTCGCAAGTATCTGACCAACAGGAACTAAGCAAGATCATAGCATACCAGAGTCTGTTTGCTCTTTCATTTCTATCTAAATCTCTGACGAAGTTTTAATAAAATTGAAACACGTTAGGTTGAGATTCGTTTCCTACTTGTTCTTTATTTTTTTATAATTTTGTTTGATTCATCTCAATATCTGATTTACATTTGATCTGCAATTTACATTTGTATCATAGAGATAATAGTAGAGATATCCGAAAGTAAAAACATGTTTGTTTACCTTTAAATACTGTATTGTTCGCTTTTCGATGCACCAACGGCTCGTTGAAAGTCGTGTTTTGTTAACATACACCAACATTTAGTAAGTTGTCCGCTGCACTGAGTTTAAAGGCTCTCTTGTCCTCAAACCAATCGTTTTATTTACTGTCCTTTGTAAATTGAATTGCAATCAAGCAGGTCGAGCAGATTCTTTATTCTGATAAGAAGAGGAGAGAATAGAGAAAAAGGGTCACGACATTGGTGTTTTAAAAAGGTTTTATCATCCGCCTTCATCATAACCTTTTTGCTTGACAACCATTTACGCGAGATGATTCGATATTTATTCAACTTAGCTTAGTACCACACACATATAACAAATATGGATAGGGTGATTGCGCTGCGTCAATCTTTCACGTGTCTTCCTTGAGAATCAGCAATGTCTGAGGTTTTAATTAACGCGAACACAGAGCTGGCATGTGTTGGAAGCGACTCACTTAACTTGTATGTAATATTATAAATATGTAATAAACACTGAATAATAATATGGAGGATTGTCTTGTCGTCATACATGCCTACTTTGAAAATCAGCATTTTAAATGAAAGTTTACCTCGGTATTTCAATTATATGCCATTCTTATTACTGAATAATTTTCAGCTCAACCAAAAAAAAAAAACCTCCAAAAACAAATTTGTTTTACTTATTTGTTCACTTTCTGGGTAATGGGGTAGGCTGAGATTTTTGCTTCTTACAAAATAATCGACTGCAAACAAATAAAAGGAAAGACAACATTCACCGCAAGCCAACATTCATCGCAAGCCAACATTCAACGGTCACAAAAAATTATGAATTGTATGTGCGTTTAAATCTGAGTAAATTTAAAAATAAGTTATTCAAAATTCGCTTGAAGATGAAACAGAACTAATGCTTTTAATTTAATTGTATAATTAAATTTGAAGCTTTAACTTCAGGTTTTGAAACATGGTAATTCCTGTGTAGCGAAGAAACCATATTTTAAATCAGTTAATTTATAATATTTATGCTCTGTAAATTTGCATTGAGCACTGTTTTGTAAAAATAAAAATATCAATAAGAACACCGGATTATATATCTTACTGTTCTTTCTTTTTTATTATAATATATATATATATATATATATATATATATATATATATATATATATATATTGTATTGGGGCAGCAGATCATTATTTGAACGTATATTATTAAATATAACAGACAATGCATGTCTATTATGTCAGATCAGGAGCCGTTCTAATCTTCGAATGTTTGCTTTAATTTCTGGTGAAAACAAAGACAAAATTTGTCCAACATTTGTATATTTTTTATTAAGTTGCTTTTAAGATTTCGGCTCACATAAGTCATCCTCAGAGTGGTTATACAGACATGAAAGAAAGATATCCACCGTCAAAGATGATATTTTGTTATTTTGACATAGAAGATTGCTATGCAACGTTAACGGTCGCGGAATAGCAGACGCAGATCGTAAGTACAAGATGCGGTTTTATGACGTCTTACCACGCGAAAGGCCGAAATTTCAACAACAGAACTATATGTCGGGATGCAATGTAATGTGTTGTGACTAGTTTGAAAAGTAATTTTGTTGAGTGTGGTTTGCTTCGTTTTAATGTAGATGGCCTCCAAAATCTGAAGGTTCTTTTTACTGTGTGTATGTGTGAGTATTGTTGGGTTATCAACTAATATCTGTTTAATATTATGTACATGGCTGTTTTTCTAAGAAATGTTGTTTATTAGAATTAAGATCAGAAAGGTGACAGGTAAGTCTATGGGAGAGTGTGGTTGTAGTAAAACCAATATATGTAGCAGGTTTATTATTAGCATCAGAGATACAAGCTCTGAATGGGCATGTAACTTGATGTAACTTGATACACTAATATTGTTTTTTTTTTTCTGCAGAAGATTTACTTGTGTAGTTGTAAGGTTATTAGAGACTATGAGATCAATTGTTTGAAATTTTTTTATAATAAGCTTAACTTTTTTATTATTATTAATGGGTTTAACATTTCTACCTATCATGTTTTTGAGTGTTGTTTTGATCATGTTCATAATTATTATGCATTTGGTTGCAATAGTATAAGTAAATAGTGTTATATTTATTTTGACGTACAATATTATTATTAATATTATCACGTATATATCTAACTTAACAGAGCTGGATACATTGGAATGAAAAAAGAATAGATATATGCAAATGAAGATGTTACCATTGAATGTTTAGAATGTTAACAGGGAAATCCAATGATAAGTCCTTCATTTTATGTGCATGTCAATAAATGTTATTTGCTGCTACCAATCTCCTTTTCAAATAAAATAAGACAGCGAGTTCCTGGTTACTTTCCTAGTAAATGTTGCTTTCTTGACTACTTGATTTTGTGTTCTTTAATGATGATGGGATTTCAAACTTGCTTTCCTTCGCCTATCCGAGTTGCATGCGACAAACACTATTGATTTACATAGTAAAAGAAGCGGGAAAGATTTTCTTGGCCTGAATGCACACTTTTCCGTCATCTACACTAACAGGTTTCTACCTGGAACGTTTCGTAAGTGAATGGATGGAGTGTTTTCTTATAGAGAAGGTCGAGGTGAGAAATCCTCTTTCTTTTCCGGAAAAGGCCTTGTATCCAGGTAACTGTAAGGAGACATCTGAAATACTTGAACCATAATAATCGAAACTTCAGGGCCTTGAGCCTTTCAAGGCAACTGCAGACTAAGAAAGTGAACAATAATCCGATTTTCGAGAAAAGACATGGAACTAAAATGGAAAACAGCGCGTATATATATATATATATATATATATATATATATACATAACAGGAAATATATATATATATATATATATATATATATATATATATATATATTACTATCCACATTATATATATATATAACAGAAAAAGAAATATATATATTATTATCCACATTATATATATATATATATATATATATATATATATATATATATATATATATAACAGAAGAAAGACATATATATATATATATATATATGATAGTGTCGTGCATTACCTGTCCATTACCATTCACACGGACATATGTAAAAATTATATCTGCCTACTCAAGATGTGAATATCCTGTCATTGTTAAACGGAACACTTCTCAGTTAACTCACTACTACACACGTTAAACGTTGAAGACAGACTAGCCAGAAGTGTACACGAATGACAAATATAACCTAGTAAATTTTCTTTAAACTTAATAACTTAAAATCAAACGATCTGTGGACATATATTTATATGGACTTTTGTCCTTGTTTTGTGTGAGGAACGTTCCCCCAAAGTTTGTAAAAACGTATATATATATATATATATATATATATATATATATATATATATATATATATATATATATATATATATATATATATATATATATATATATATATATATATATATATATATATATATATACAGAAAGACTGTTTCGCAGCTTATCAATGTGCCTACGACACCCAATTACCTCAAGCCAGGATCGAAACCCGACTGATTAGGCATCAGTCGGAGATTTACCACCTAAGCTCCCGGCAGAGAGGAAGGTGAATTTTTACGCATTTATTTTGAATAAACACGCCGGAGACTCAGAGTGCTCGATTCATAGAAGAGCTTTGTATTATCAGCAGCAGCTGTCACTGTTTATAATTTCGCGCTTTCCCTCTAAAGTGCTTGACCAAAATTTATTTTTTCGGCTCGTACATATATATTATTATCCAGAGACAGACTGTTTCACTGTATCAATAGGCATCCGATTGCCTCAAGGCAGGATTGAAATTCGACTGATTTGCCATCAGAGATTTTTCTCCTAAGCTATCGGCTCTTGGTAGAGAGGAGGGTGAATACATACATACATATATATATATATATATATATATATATATATATATATATATATATATATATATATATAATGTGGATAGTAATAAGAAATATATATGTGAATATAGGTACGTCTAAAGAAACAAGATACCTTCGGTTTTATAAATGTAAAATCTTTCTTGAAGCTTTTATTTTAGTTTTAATTTCAAGCAAATAGATTAAATTTAATATTTCCAGTAAGCAAAATACTTTGCTCTATTTCAAGACGAATTTAAATTGATTTAAATGAGTTGTTTTTAAATGCACAAAATTGCTGGTCTTATCAATCTACGAGCACAATGTAATTCTCTTTATTAATTTTTTTAAAATATATGATATGCTTCTCTGAAACATTATTTGAGGAATATTTGAAAGCTGATTTATAGTTCAATTAATCTGATTTTAAACAAAAGTCTAAAAATTCATTTTTAACACAGATATAAGTGATTTGACAGCTCTATTGATAGCTTTACAGCAGGAAATTTCACTAATTTTTTCTATCTGTAAAGATTACCGTGAGCGCCTTCTTTATATAATTTTTTAACTGTCCAGTAATTTTAAAAATTTAGGAATATATTCTGAGTAATCTAAGGTTTGTTGAATTTTAGGCACTTCGGCTTCAAATTTGCTACAATTACCGTATTTATAACACAAGTACGTTTATACAGATACACAACAAAATTTTAAAAGAAAAACATGTAACCCCAAAATAGCAATGAATTTTAACTTTTATTATTTATGATTAGTAAATATAGTTTTTACTTAATAACAATATTACCTAACCGACACAAATTTATACAGAATTTTAAAATGTTTTACCAAGATTTTCTAAAAAGAAAAAAAAAATAAAATAATTTTATTCATTTGTGAATAAATCCTGAAAGTTTCATTAAAATCCGAGAATTATTTGATTTTTGCAAAAAATTTCAAATCATATATTTTTCGCAAAAAGACACTAAAATTTCCTGTACTAATTTATGGTCACCCGCTGATGCAAGAAAACCAAAATTTTAGTTTTAAACAAAATTTCCAGCGTTCTAAAATGATAAAAAGATATAATTTAATAATACAAAATCCTTTGTCGTTCCTCTTAATAATAAAATGAAGATTGTGACAAAACTTTGTTTTTATTAAATATGGAGAATTTTTTCTAATTTTTAGCGAATCTTTGCAGATACATACATATATATATATATATATATATATATATATATATATATATATATATATATATGAGTTGCATAAAAATAAAACTCAATTGTACCAAATTTTTATGGCCATTTCGTTCCTCGGGATAAATTCCCTGGAGCTTGTCAACACTAAACGTTTGATAAAAAAAAAATGAAACGTAAAGTTTTTTTTAATTTAAAATTAAAAAAGGGTATAAAAAAGAAAGAGGAAAACAGAGGAACAAACAACAAATAAGGGAAAAGGCATTTAAGAAGGACATCGAAGAAAAAGAAACAACCAAGTAGAGAGGTGGGGGAAACAGGATGAGAGAACATGTACAAGTCTAGACAGAAGTTAATTTCTGTATATAATAACTTCTATATATAAAACACGAAACGGCAATCTAGTGCTTTTCTGCATGTGTGTGTGTGTGTGTGTGTTTGTGTGCGTGTCAGGATTCTCGATCTAGACATGAAGAATTATTATGAAAATTATATAATATGTATGAAAATACAGAGTATCACTTTGTTACCAAAATATGTCTGCAGTTATTACCTCTCGATATGAATGAAGGACAATGTATAAAGTGAATGAACACGCACACACACACATACACACACACAGTGGGTGCGATGTGTAAACTGTCACTATTTTATATTTTAATTTCATGTTGTTTCGACTTGATTTTGTCGGTTGCACAATATTGTAGAGTCAGAAGCAGTCTGTTAGAAAAGAACACCATGACGCAATTCACTGAGCTAGAAATTTGGAAACGGCATGCTGTACAGCTTGGCCTTCACACCGGAATCTGCAATACGGACATTTCAGATTATTTGGATGTCAATCTGAGGACAGTACAGAGGATTCGGAAAGACTTGGATGCGTCTAATGGTGATTACGGAGATGTTTGGAGTGATCACTACTGATAGCGAAGTTATACCATTCATCTTCCCACAGGGCCTCAGACTCAACATGGAAGCCTACATCAAGTGCCTTGAAGAGGTAGTGCTACCCTGGGTCAAGAGGAACGAAACACCCGTTCAGTGCTTTTCTTCATATGCATTGAGGATTCTAGGTATACAAATGATGAATTATATATATATATATATATATATATATATATATATATTTTTGGCCGAGCCCACTGGCTCAGAATTCCCACGTTAAAAAGGCCTTGTGAAAAATGACACCCTCGTGGGGTGGGGGGTGACTGAATATCGTCAGTCGCTTGCTTTCTCGACCGACTCTTCGGTTGAACTCTCTGCCTTCGGGCGGGAACGAACCCGAAGGAGGCTACGCCGAAGGGCGGATTCTCTTTCAGGGAGGTAAACCAACCCTGAACCGGAGATCCCACGTTAAACCAGCCTTGTGCCACATGACGCCCTCGTGGGGGGGTGACTGTATATCGTCAATATTTCAAGTCTGTCAGTAGTTCAAGTCGAGTCAGTAGTTCAAGTCGAGTCAGAGGCAGTCCGAAACAGAGTCGCGTTCAGACAATTACTGCAAGACATTGGAATAGTGATACTTGTCGAGACTACATTGTTCTCTCTACTAAACCTGATTGTTCATACTAACACTTCTACTTCTCTTTATATATTCCTGTTTGTAATATATCTGTGTTATTCCATACCTGTGTTCGCGTTCTTCTTTATTGGTTCTACCTTGGACTATCACCGTGGTACAAGGAACCGGACCATAACAATATATATATATATATATATATATATATATATATATATATATATATATATATATATATATATGATGTGTTTATGTTACAATTTAATTTGTTATCCTGAACGGCCACTCGTCTAATTCTATGCCCCCCAGGTCCTACTGTATTTTTAATTTTCATTCATGATCTTCCTGATGTCATCAGCTCTCAACTTGGTATCTATGCTGACGACACAACAATTTACTCCTGAATCAATAGTAAGGCTGATCAGTATGACAAATTCAAAATGGCAGTCGATGTCCAAAACAACCTCTAGTCCGTTGGTAATTGAAGCAAAAGTTGGTTTGTTAATTTTAATGCCTCAAAAATAAACTTCTCTCCATTGATCATACGTGAGACCCCTTGCTGTCTTCCATCAACATGGTTGATTCTAAACTGACATGAAGCGGAAAAACTATATTGAATCCATTGCTAGGTTATTTACTAAGAAATTTGGTTTACTGTGTCGTGCGAGACAAATTTCTCTTCTACATATTTATAAGTCTAGCATTCGTCCATGTTTAGAGTATTGCTGCCACATATGTTATTTACCTTGTGCTACTTAATGAAATCTAAATAAGAATCAGCAATATTATTGGTCCTGATTTGGCGGCTTGGCAACAGTCACTTTACAACTGCCGTAAGGTTACCTCTCTGTGTCTTTTCTATAAATACTTTCATGGTTATTGTTCGGATGAGCTCTTTGCTATGGTACTTAGACTTTTTGAATTTCAGTGCAGAACTAGACTGGCATTGAGATCTCATCAAATTACAGTTGAGTTTGTTAGATGTAACCGTAAATTCTATGTTAACAGTTTTTATTCTCGCACTTCTAATTTGTGGAAAACACTTTCAGCTCCATGCTTTCCAGCCAACTTTGATCTTCAAAATTTTAAATGCAATGTCAATCGTTATTTACTGTCCTCCTGGTTGCTCTTTTCTCTACCCGCTAATTATTAATGCTTTTGTTCCTAATTCTTTCACACTCAGTAACCCCTTGTGTCTTAGTGGTATTATCTGCTATCAACACTGCGTCATCTGCATATTTTATGTTGTCAAGATTGTGCTAGAACTTCTAATTCTCTCATAATCACTCCACTGTATAAGTTGAATAAGTTCTGTGAGAAGACACATACTTTTCTATTTTTGTATATTTACTGAATTCATCTTCCATCTGTATGCAGGCGATTAAATTGAACATTTGTTTTTTTAATATATCAGAAACAATTAACGAACTGCATAAAATCTCGCAAGACCAAAGATGTTATTGTAAATATTTATCATAAAATCAAATACTATGAGCTAAAATTCATATATATATATATATATATATATATATATATATATATATAAACCGGATATACCAATTATATAAGGGATAGACAGTGACCCACAGAAACTAGCGGTTACACTAAGTAAAATCCTATTCCCACTCCTCGGCACAATTAATCCCTCACACATGAAAAATTCAGGTGACCTTCTAAACAAATTAAAACATAGACATCAAAAACAAATATATGGGCCGTTTAGACATAAACTCTGTATGCACTGTAGAGAAATGCCGAAATCTGCTAAAAACTCACGTAAGAAAAACATAAATAAAATTACCTATTCTCACACATAAAATCATAAAAATATGCATGCGAATCACCAATGTTACTTCACTTTCGGTAATCACTTCTATAGACAAAAATTTGGCTTACCGATGGGATCTCCTCTCAGCGGCGTATTCGTTTGTCCATTCTTTCGAATTTCTAGAAAGTGGTCACTTAAAAACATTCTACCACTATCTCTTCTTATTTCACATACATAGACGACTTCCTATTAATATATTTACAAAACACTATTTTAATATATCTTGACAATCACCTTAACAACGTTGAACTTGCAAAGCTAAAAACAAAAACTACCTGGTCAACTTCTACTCAAACTACTCCTATAAAATTAAATCTGTTATAATTATAGGTGTCTACTTAAGAGCATTAAGAATTTGCAGCCTCCAATACCTACCCAAAGAAGAAACAGACATGATAAACACATTCAAATAACTCCAATATCCTTATCACTTCATCCACAACACAAACAGTAAGACACAAAGTACACCACCGCGACAAAAATAGCAACATTATCCACAATAATAAACTAAATAAAATCAGATACATAACAATATCTACCAACTCCATAACATCCACTATCCAAAATAACTTTTCCTATCTAAACAACATTCAAATAGTTACAACCACTTTCCAAACTGTCCTGGATATAATCAGAAATAAAACAACCATGACGATAATAATTCAGAAGAAGACATATATAAAATAAAAAGCCAAATCTGTTCTTCACAATGCATTGGGGAAATATGCAGAAATTAAAAGAAAACGTATTAATGAACACAAAAGAGACCTCATAAATAACAATAACAAATGCACTAGTCATGGACAGAAATAAATTCTATCACAATTTTGATCTGAAAAATGCCACACTCATTAAAAGAGAATTTAATTTACTCAGAAGGAAAATCCTAGAGAGTGCCGTCATCGAATATTATCAAAATATCAATTTATGTCACGGATTTTCCACAATCTTATCTTTCCTGAAAGAATTACTACTTTCCCAAGCCGACATACACAAAACTTATATGTTGAAAAATCAAAAGAAAACGATTAAATCCATCACTTCAGTCTTTGAAAATCCACAGTACATACGTCCATCTCATAGCATAAGAATCTAATCACAATCTAAACAACACACACACACACACACACACACACACACACACACATATATATATATATATATATATAGTGCTGTGAAAAAGTAAGTGATCCCCTAAAATAATATTAAAAAAAACTGACTGTTTTTGCCAGATTATTAACAAATGCTAATTATACTATATATTCATTAAGAAAACACTTTATTAAATGAATTACAATGACGTTTTAAAATGTTATCAAGCTGGAATAAAAATTTTAATTACATGGTTGCCAGTACAAATAATTTTTTGTGTACGTGTAAAGATCAAAATGACAGGAGTTCATTTTTTTGGTAAGATGTGTAGACTGCAATCAACCAGTACAACTCATTGTGTATGCAAAAGGGTGCAGTTAGAGACGAATTTTAAAAAAATAAGCAAGGATCAAAAAAACTTCCTAAAGCTTTAAAAATTTGCATAGTTGAAGCCAATAATGATGAAGAAAGCTACAAAAATCTATCAAAACGATTTGGGATGCATATCTCTCCAGTGCGACAAATTTTTTATAAATGGAAGGCATTTAGCATGGCAGCATTGCAATCAAGAAAAGACCGCCTGTAAAAAAAAAATAACTGCAATTAGACATCTAATTTGGCAAGCCCAGGTATGTCATACTGTGACCTCTGCGGTTCTCTTTGGTTCCCTGGCTAATGTTGGAATCAATGTGCATCCATCTACAGTGTAACGAAATCTGAAAGATGCTAGTCTTTATGCTTGAATGACTAGTAAAATACCACTACTTACGCAAAAACACAAACAAGCCCTAATCGACTATGTCAAAGCACATGTTTAATAAGCTAGAAACGTTGTGGCAAAAGATTTTATTGTTGGATGAGATAAAAATATAGCTTTTGAATGAACAATAGGCTGTATGTCTCACGAGCCCTTAAAACGGTTTTTGAAGAGAAGACTTGGTGCCAATAATTAAACGTGGCGGCAGTAGCATTATGATTTGGAAGTATTTGCTGCAGCTGGAACAGACAACATAGTACTTAATGACGGCACAATGGACTCTGTTATATACAATGCAATTTTGAATGAAATTGTTTTGCCCTCCGTTCAAAAGTTGTGTTTAAGTCAGGGCTGGGTCTTCCAACAGGACAATGGTCTGAGGCATCAAAGCAGATCTACAAAAGAATAGGTTTGAATAAAGAAATTTCAAGTCTTAAAATGGACTAGCCAAAGTTCTGAACTAAACGCAATTGAAAATCTAAGGTTCAAGTTAAGAAGGCAGTATATGCAAGAATTGATGCTCCCTACTGCCAGAAACTTCTTACAAATTATAGAAAAAGATTGGGAAACATTGTGAT
This sequence comes from Acanthosepion pharaonis, assembly GCA_903632075.3. Taxonomy (NCBI): domain Eukaryota; kingdom Metazoa; phylum Mollusca; class Cephalopoda; order Sepiida; family Sepiidae; genus Acanthosepion; species Acanthosepion pharaonis. The sequence continues at coordinate 1,771,255 of CAHIKZ030003702.1, forward strand.
CTCATGAGGCGGATGGTCACCAAATATTAAATGTAAGGATTCACTTACTGTTGTACATCTTAATTTTTAATTAATAGTTTTATGCCAGCTTGATAATTTTCAAAAAGTGGTTGTAATTCATTTAATAAAGGGTTTTTTTAATATATATATATATATATATATATATATATATATATATATATAAGTACTGAAGCTTTTACTAACATAAAAATGACTTGCAATATAGCATCTAACATACTCACGCGCGTATACGCACATACATATGCGTGTTTCTGTGTATATGTGTGAGATATATTTTATATTGCGTATTTTTATAATATATATCTACTAATTCTGCATACACATAAATTCTATACATATATATATAAATAAACTTAAGTACTTATGTGCACGTGTATATACATGAATACATATATATATATGTTTGCATATATATATACATATATATATGTATATATATATGTTTGCATATATATATATATAAATATATATATATATATATATATATATATATATATATATATATATATATATATATATATATATATGCAAATACATATTTATTCATGAATCTCTCTGCGTGCTTATTATGTAAAGAAATATGCACTTTTCCCTTTTCGTCTGATCCTTTTATCTCATTAAAAAAATCGCATTTTATTTCCGACGCATACACCATAAAAGGAACGCTAAAATCAATAATTCAAAAGCCGTCTTCGCTTATTCTTCCCAGTCTTTTCCTTCTTCGTTTCTTACAAACATTTGTTTTGTTTTTATCTTGTTCTTTAATTAAGGCAAATAAGCCATGGCAAATCGTTGTCTGGCATTTCATTAATGAAGCCTTCTTTTCTTTTGGTGAAGAAAGACTGGTTTGGAGAGCGGCAGTAAGTTGGAGGCTTGTTAAGTAGGTAGAACTTGTTCGGACGGTTGGAGTTGGGAGTAGATTTTAATGAAGCCAAATTCAATTAGGGGAATTATCAATAGAGATCTCTGAAAATGACCTTTTCATTTCTGACATAAGTATGGTTCCATCGATCGATTCTGGCCTATTGCTTCCTTTGCTTATAAAGAAAAAGGAAGAAAAAAAAATCGGAGTAGCAGGAGTAGGGAAAAGGAAAACAGTGCGTCACGAGAAAGTGAACAAGATGTGGAAGAAATTCATGTGACAAGACGAGTCAAAACCGAACATTAATGTACGTTAATTGGAAACGGCAGAAGCAAATTGTGCGGTGGTTTGGACATAAGATAAAGACAACATTTTTTTTTCTCTCCCAAAGAATCGATATTTAAAACATCGGAAAATGAGTAAAAATAAATAGGTAAGTAGTTGAAAAAGAATTTCAATTCAATAATTTTAGGTTGAGTGGTCTTGAGATAGAGACATTAAACGGGTGGATCGGTGGTGTCGAGAAAATATAAGGGTGAAAAATGGGTGGGTGTTTAGAAAGAACCAGCAGGAAATTAAGAGTAAAATTAATGGAGCAAATTGGCGAAGAAAATGGCGAGAGGAAATGAGGAGAAGCGAAAGGGGAATCTTGAGATAATGAGAAGAGAATTGAAGAAGAAGAAGAAGAAGAAGAAGAAGAAGAAGAAGAAGAAAAAGAAATATCAGAAAGAAAGGAAATATGAAATGGTAACGGGGAAGAAAGCGAAAGAGAAAAATAAGAAAAGAAGGAGAAGAAGAAGAACAAGAAGAAAAAGAAAACGAAAAAAATCACGAAAAAGATAGAAATATTATATAAAGTGTGTGGGGTGGCAAAGAAGATAGTGAAAAGGGAGAAAAAAAAAAGAAAAAAAAAGAAGACGTGGAGAAAAAATAGGAAAGGAAATAGAGCGAAGAAGAAGGTAGAGGGAGAAGAAGAAGAAGTAAAAAGTGAAAAAAAAATGAATCGGGACAGAAAAGAAAAATCGGGTAACAGAGGTTTTTAAAAACGGAACAGAAGCCCAAAGTTTAATTAAGCAACCCATTGTATTACTATTTCTTCTACTAATATTAGTATTAAAAAATAGAAGCATGACTCTTATTTAGGATCAGAGATGTACATGCTTAATTGGTTAACCATTTAACTTAAATGGTTATGCAACTGACAATGATATCAGTTGCACTAATACTACCACTACTACAACTACTACCACAGATAATAATAATAATATGTGGTGGTATTATTATTATTAATATTTGTGTATATTATGTTTCCGGGTTTGTATCCTGTTGAGCCGAGTCCAAACTATGGTCCTTAGGCCCTATAAGAGAATTGTGATTAATTGATAGCACTTTTCTTAGTATATGGAATGTTCCTAGAAGGGTGATCTGGTAAACATGTATGTTGATGTTACCTGGGACACTGTCCATTCGTTTTCTCACGAGGCCCAGAGTTCCTGTTAATCTCGATCTCCAGGTCTTAGTATTTGGACAATTTCTCAATAATTTTCATGGGGCTGTTTCTTTCAGATGGTACTACTATATCAATAAGCATACACTTTCTGAATTTATTGTCTTTTATGATAATATCTGGTCTGTTGGCTTTTATTTCCCTATCAGTTTAAATTGGCATGTCCCAGAGGATAGTTACATCGTTATTTTGGGCAACTGTGTGTGGTTTAGTGCTCATACCTTCTCTCAGTGGTTTCGATTTTGTGCTTCTTGCATATTTTCCTGTGCACATATTTTGCTACCTTGTTATCTCTGTGAGATAATATGGTCGACAGTTTTATCATATTTTCCGCAGATCCTGCATTTCGGGTTAGTTCCATCCTTAATTATGTGACAAGTGATAGGATCTGGTTGCGAGGCTTTCATCATGAGGTGCAATTATTATATTATTATTATTATTGTTGTTGCTGTTGTTGGTGGTGGTGGTGTTGGCCGAGTGGTTAAAACGTTCGATTTCTGACCCTGAGACCCAGGTTTGAATCTCACTATGGTCGATTTGTCAGGAAGAAGACTTCCTGATGTTATTGGCCTGGAGGGGACAGCCCAGCATGCGGCACCTTTGGAAGTTTCCTTAAAAACATACCACGACTTGTGAGTGAAATTGGATAGACGGTACGCTTGGGGGCTGTCGATAGTTGTGCTAGCACGAAGTCATTGTGGCCGAGTGTAGATCACGCTAGATAACGCGCTCTTTCCCAGAAACTGTAACTAAGGTCTGCTCAGCATAGTGGACTCTGTGAGTGTTGAACAAATAAAAATGTACCTGAGCAAGCGTCTGCAGTAGAGAATAGCCTTGTATCTTGTAATACGTGTGGCCACTATAGATTATTATTATACTTATTATTATTATTATTATTATTATTATTATTATTATTATTACCAGCAACGACAACATCTACTACTATTACTACTACTACTGCCACCACCGACAATAATAATATATGGCGGTGGTGTTGGTATTATTATTATTATCATCAACAACTACTACTACTACTACCACTACCGATAATAATAATATGTGGTGGTATTATTATTATCAACTACTACTACTACTACTAGTAGTAGTAGTAGTATTTCACAGAAAATGTCTGCTGGTTATTGTTTTAATCTCCAGATACATTCTGTCTATCCAATAATCTCCCCCTCCCCAATTTGTCTGGACGTTCCCAACTCTTTCTCGAATGTCTGGCACACCTATTCTCAGTTTGCGCATTTTGGCACGTAATAATTAGAGCCAGCGAAGGATAGGGTAGTAGAGAAAGGGTAATGGAGAAACGATTGTGAACTAAATACGAAACTAATAATGGGCGAAAAGCAAAAACGGAAAAAGGAAATTAGCGAGTAGAAATGGATTTAAAAAAAAAGATGATCAAATATCCCAAGAAGAGGAAACAAGTCTTCCATGGAAACTAAATGAAAATAGCTATTCATGTTTAAATATTTACAATGTGATCAATAACAGAAATCCTGGCAAATAGTGAATACGTTAATGACAGTTCAAAACGACCAGGAAAATAGAAAGCCTCAAGAAAACCAGACGATAATAGGAACAATACCAGCCGGTCATTGAAGTAATGATTGTTGGAAGAGCAAACCTCCAATTTAGTAACGGTTATATCTTAACGGAGACAACTGCGACAAAAAAAACCTCAAATTATTCCCTCATTTTAATCTAAGACCTTAACTTCAGAATATAGAATGAAAGGTGTTTGATCAGAAGACATAGATTATGTGGAGGTTAGGGTTTTCATGGTTTAAGGAATCCCTATCCAAATAAACTTCCCGATTTAGAAAAATGAAGTAAACTTTAGTGGAAGTGCTATTATTTAACTAAAGGCATAAAACTGGTATTAAAATTTTCAGGATAATTATATTTATATACTCATAGAAATTGAAACAGTTTATTTGGTCGTTTTTATTCTAATCTCAAACCGTCTTTCAGTTCGAATTTCAAGCGTCATCTTACTACTAATATGCATTGATAATTTCAAACTAGTTTCCTTGGGTTCATGATTTTTATTCTAATATTTTCGCCTGTCATTTAATTTGACTTCTGTCCAGATATCTGAGAAGATATATTTTTGTTATAATACATTGGTACTTTGTAAAAGTTCCTTCTTTTTAATGACTCTATTCATCTCTCTCTCTCTCTCTCTGTTTCCTGCTATCTTTCTCTCCATCTCTCTTCCCTCTTTTTCTCTATATTTTTCCCTATCTCACTTCCTTCTTTCTCTTTATCTCATTTTTCATCTTTCTCTCTTTTTCCCTATTTCTCTCTTTCCTTCTATCTCTTTTTCCTGCTTTTATCTTCCTTTCTCTCTTTCCCTCTTTCTCTTTATCTAACTTTCCATCTATCTCTCTGGCTCTCTTTCCCTCTATTTCTCTATCTCTGTTTTCTCTCTCTCTCTCTCTCTAGCTCTCTTTTTCTCTCTCTCTTTGCCTCTTTCTCTCTGTTTGAATCCATAATTTCTACCAGTGTGGTTTTGCTATCGTATATGGGTTCATTTGATTCAGTTTCATCATTTTCATTCATTCATATACATATATTTATCTATCAGTTAACCAAACTTTGTTCTGTTAGAATTTCTGATTTCTATTATACACTAAAGGAGGTACGGTGGAGTAATGGATAGCGGCTCGGAGTGAGGAATCGGAGGGCCGAGTTCGAATTCCAGTCGAATCCATTCAATTCACGTACGTGCTAATACGCTTGGGAAAGGTATGAATTCTCATTTTCTCCCCCATCTATAGTTAAATAGTAGAACAGACCGTGTTTTGTAGCCATGGGCGGCAACTGGTCTACAGCAGAAAGAAATGACAACATACTGCGGGAAAAAATCTGCCTCGTTAGTCATGTGTCGAAAGATACATGATCGCCTAAGCGTGTATCACGCATGGCACACAACTACCTGACTGATTATACACTAATTATTTCGAACAAATCTTCTTGTTTTTATCACAATTTTTTCAGCTACTCTAGGAATGCCTTATTTGATATTGTTCTCACCCATATATCAGTTGTGTCTAATGTTCTTTTGAGGGAATTTCACAGCATATAAAACTTTAGTTCTTCTTTATGATTTCATCCCGTCTCTCATCTGATCTGTGATTAATCTTACAACATCAGAAAAAAAGACAATTTTTAGCAACATCGACATTAAGTGGTGTGAAAATGAGTGGCCGAATCGAAAAAAGACATAATAAAACCGAGTCAAATTCTCTGGCTAAATTGGAATATTTAAGTTAAATTTCATTGTCCAATGCATCCGAATACTGTACGATAGGTTTTGATCTTTCCATCACTTGAACAAATTTTAACGCAAACATTAAAATCTTTTACAACAGTGTTGAGCACGTGTTATTTACTTTACATGTGAAATAAACTGCTGATGTGAACGATGAGTAATTAAGAATATTGTAAAATAATTAGCAGCGGAAATACAAAATAGATATTGTCCTCTATTGAATCAATAGAACAGAGGTTAATAGTCTTGTATTCTCATCATAAAAAAAAACAAAACAAAACAAGCAAGAACATTGTTTTTCCGAAAAGTTTTTAATCCATAGGGTCGACCAAAACTAGGCTTAGATTTGTTTCCTTATTTCTTTCACATTTGCATTGCTCAGAATCAGAGCTAATGTCGCCAAACTGTTTCTTTCAGCATAATGGAGTACCTTTCCATTATACTTTGACAATAAGGGATTACCTTAACCAAAGCTTTCCACGGCGTAGGTTCTGAAGAATGGACACCACGTTCGCCTGGCATAACACCAATAGATTTCTTTTTTTTGGGGGGGATAAGTAAAGAAGAAGGTTTATGAGAGAAACCCCCACACAGTGAACGAATTAAAGGAATACACCCCAAAAGTATTTATTGAAACTTATGCAGATCGGGCTTTATTTTATGCTGTGTCGCATAGAGTTCTGGAGAGGTTTGAGGAATATTGCAATTTCGAAAGAGGACATTTTTAGCATTTAAGAGATTAAACTGTGCTAAGAAATATAAGTAAAGTGCTAAACAAATGTACATAAACAGTTTTGAACAAATATGATTGTAACAAATAAATCTAAATGTAACTGTTTAAAATAATTTAAAGTGTTAACCTACTAAGAGTAAGCCTACTTTTGGCCCACCCTGTAATGTTTGTGATATTTTTTTAATTCTGTTGACGGAAAATATGATGAAACAATCAAATTAAATAAATCATTCCAGTGAATCTCATCAGCAGTCAACAGGAAGTTGTCAGATTTCACAAAAGACAACAGAAAGCCGGTCATGTTGACAATGGTTTTTTTAATCATTATGCCTTGACCAGTCATTTTCAGCGCATCTCAGAATTATTAAAAACCGATTCTCCCTCTCTTACTTTAAAGAAAACTTTCTAATTAATTAATTCGAAGGAATTAAGAATTCATTGAGTAAAAAAAGATGTTTCACTGCCATTTTCATGTAAGAGAATAACTCTTCTGTTTTACATATATTGAATAAAGACCAAAATAGTCTCATCTTCAATTGATATGAGAAGAAAACAACATGGTATTCATAAAGAAGAAAGTAAAAGTTAAAAGTGTCTTACCCCTTAGGTCAGAGGAAACCATCATAATAAAGAAAGATTTAATTACTTATTTAAGAAATGTGAATCTCGTGTTGAGCCCTTATGAAGTTTAATCACTACATGCAAAACAGGCTTGCATGGTGTCTAAAAAACAAAATTAAATATATTGTTTTCTCTTACTCTAAAGAGATATCAACAGATTTTCAACACTCAAAAACTATATATATATATATATATATATATATATATAAGTGAACAATGAAGTCAACACACAGATGCGACATACTGTATATATATATATATATATATATATATATATATATATATGCTTGTATGTTGCAACCAGAAATAATGATTTTTTTTTCAAAATCTTTTTCTTATTACTATATATGAAGCACTTCTAGATCGTGAATATTAAATTATTTATTCAATTTTAGAAAAGTTAATAAGGATTCAGTTTTCTATGTAAGTTAATTGTAGATTGTCCTTCTTTCGGAAACCAAAGAAAATATGTTTATACGAAGTGTTTTGTTAAAACGTAAAAAAAATCAAATCTGGATTCGGCAATCGATATTAATTAAGATTGCTTTATACGTGAAAAAGGAACGCTAGATTAGGAATTTAATTTTTTTAAAAATTTATATTTTAAGAAATCACGTTTCATGATCATATTAATTAATTAATTATTATTAATTATCATTAATAAAGATTTAAAAAATACATATTAATAACTTGGAGTGCTTAATCTTTAGTAATATGAAAATATGTTTATCGCTGGTTGCAGTACCTCGTAGTCTAACTCTAACTCTAATAGACACATCAGATTATTACATGTAAGATGCTAGACAGATATCTACAAATACGTGAATCTTTTTTATTTATTCATTTTCTTTGCTTTTTAATTCGTTTTATTAACATTTCGGAATCCTGAACATTATCAAATACCAATTTTTTTTCTCTAACTTTCTCTTTATCTTAGTACCTCTTGCTGTCAATCTCAGTCCTTATGTGGGAGACACTGACAAGAACGCTTTTCAGTGTCTCCTCGTAAAGACTGAGATTAGCCCAACAAACCTAACCAAATCTAAATATTTTAAAATGCCTTTTTTGAGTTGTGCCGAGAATTTTTCAGTCAACTATCTCTTCATGGATACAGGTCGTAATGAATGTGCAGTATGTGACTTACTATCATGCAGAATAGACTTTACACTCAGTGTTTGCCAGAGAAGTCAGGTGCATCGGCGGGTTCATCTAAAAGATAATCTTCTAGCTGCTGGATGTGGAACTGCACTTCAAGCAATGTCACTGGCTACCACCGACAACATGTAAATACGTAAAATATGCACGCGTAGGAAATACCGTATGATAAGTAAATAATACTACACCTATTCTCAGGATGCACAACGGCCAAAATGAGTCACGGTCTCGCGTTACCATTAAAAAGCAATACGATAAAGTTACAAATTTATCCGTAGCCGCAAGTGTCATATTCGGATATGCGTATATAGTAAATAATCTGGTCCTTTTTAGACTAAGAATTACTTCAAAGAAAAAATCATTTAACAAATGTGACATGACACACAAACAGCACAAAGAAAAATAATTTTCTTCACATTTTCAAACCATTAAAAAGTAAAAGTAAACAACCAAAATTTATCCTTGAAAATGTTTCAAATTGTTTTACATTCCTTAACTGGCAAGTAAAATTTGTAAGACTTGCAGAAATTGCCAATAAACTATGAATCAATTTTTTTCATTTTTTACAGGACGTTATTTAATCGGTAACGTTAAGTTGGGAAATGAAACGAAATTTCTAGTCAACTTTGTCGTTAAAATCTCAAAATTTCTTTATGTTTTTCCCGTTTTTCTTCTTTCCTCATAATTTTTCTTGTTTTTTATTTCAAAGCCGAGATTGCGTTTTTCTCCGTTCTCAATTTTCCTCTGATTTTATCTGATAATTCGCAAAACAATAAAATGTTGCTTTTTTAAAGAAAACTAACAAATTGTCTTCTCAAAATTCATCATCATTCGATGTCTGTCCGTTAAATGGAAATTGATCATCCGATTTTTTTTTTTTTTTTTAACTTTCTGTTTATATTTTTTATGCTAATTTCATTTAAATTGATTATTGTTATTGGGTGGCCATAATCAGTCTTGGTTTACCTAATCTCTTTCAAAGTTTTTCATTAATATTTTTCTTCCTATATAATTCGAAAAAGACAAAGATTATTTGATCTCTAAATAAGCTCAAAATATTTTTTAACATTGCATATTTATCAAAAGTAAGTCCAATCAACAAGAAATTCTCTGAAAAGGGATATGAAATTTTTCTTCATCATTTTTTGTCTAAATTGTTTTCTAATCTACAGACAATCCTTGAGTTTCAGCCAATGTTCTTTAAAATGTTATGTATTTTATTTCATTCAGACTAATTTCCTTGATTTTGTTGTTTTTATCAACCCTATCGGTATTTTCTGATTTCACTTCTGGAACAGAGTCTCTACTGAGTGTTAAGGCACATAACTCTACTACCATTTCTAAACTGGATCCTCACAAGACTTGCAGATTCGACGGTGTCCCTGCAACTGATCCAGAGAAATGTGCTTCTGAACTGATGACTATTCTCTCCAAACTTTACAATAAATGTCTCACTACTTCTTGTTTTACAACTTGTTGTAAATCCTCTTCTGTAGTTCCTGCCATTAAGAACACTGGGGAACCATTAAACCCCTCATTTTTTTTGGTTGTGGGCAATATTACAGGATTTATCCAAGGCCGAATTGGTTAAGCAACACACACATAAAACTTCCATTCGGATAAGCAACATGGCTCTTGTTTCACCAAGACCACCACCATCACTGAATTTGTCTACGAAGCTTTAGATAAAAACGGTGAAGTTCGTGCTGTCACCCTAGATATCTCAAAGGCGTTGGACAGGGTTTGGTATGCTGGCCTTCTCCACAGCCACAAGAGCTACAGTATCTTTAGTATGGCTTAATCCAATTGTTCTTAACAGATCGTGTAATGAAGGTCGTGTTGAATGGACAAACTTCTAGTTTATGTCATATTAATCCAGGTTCCACCCCGGGGCTCTATATTCAGATCTACCTTGTGTTTTATCTTCATCAACGGTATTTTCGATGTCAGTATTTCCAAACGAGGTACCTTTGATGATGATAGAATAATTTACTCTTGTCTTAGTAGCAAGTCCAAAAGATTCAACAAAGTAGAAATGACAACTGCTCTCGAAAAGGACATTTAATCAGTTGTTAAATGGGCCAAAGAATGGCTTGTACATTGTAACGCCTCAAAAACAAAACTGATTTCATTTCATAACTAAAGATAAACTTTTCTGCCTGCTATCAGCATGGCTGATGCTAAACAACTCTAGGACTTATGTTTTCCGCTAATATCAAGTGGAGACATAATATTAAACCAATTGCTAAGTCTACTGCTAGGAAAATTGGATCACTGTGTCGTGCCAGACAATTCTCGCCAGAATCCCTCTTGCACATTTATAAATCTACCATTCGTCCGTACCTTGAATACTACTGTCATATCTGGTTTGTTGCTTCCACTACACATCTTGAGATTCTTGACAAAATCCAAAGAAGGATCTCTAATGTAATCGATCCTGACCTGGCATCTCGACTTCAGTCACTTTCACACCGACATGACGTGCCCCCCCCCCTCTGTCTTTTATACAAATAATGCAACCGTCAGTTCTATTCTAATAATTTCTTTTTTTCGACTGTGGAACTCCCTTCCGATTTCTTGCTTCCCTGCCAATTACAATATTAAAAAGAAGAAAATACAACGTCATTCGCTATCTTCTCTTTTCCTAAATCCTGTTCCTTTATTGTTCTTTTCATGACTTCTCACTAAAGTTTTCTCATTCACTTTCACTCTCTGTAACCCCTGCATCTTAGTAGCCTTATTGCCTTCCTTGGGGATGAAGCGATTAAAAAACAATTCTCTATCATGAATATAACATTTTGTACTTGTGATTTTGTCCTCAGCTTACCAAAGTATCGAGTTTGTTATCTTAAATTTCAATGCTATATTCTTTTTTCTAACTTTAAATACAGTGTTTGTTCTTATTTAATTAGCGAATTAGTGAATATATCAATGCTTGTTTTTTAGAGCGTGACTTTTTCAACTATCTACTGCTTACTTATTTTAATTTCACGAATAGACAAGTAAAGCCATAATTGTCTCATTTTCTTAAGAATTGCAGTCTATACCCTGTTCGATTGCCTTTTTTTTCTGTTTCCTACGTTAATGTAATAAGTGTCACTTCTAAAGATGGTTTTCTTTTGTAGGAGATATATTTTCATTTGGACCCGTGTTAGTTTCAATCCACTCGTCACAATTTGATATTGGATAGTTAGTATAAAAATGACTTAGCCGGTTCAGTTACATACTCAGATTAAACTTATTACTGCCACTTAGCTATAAAATGAAGGCAGTTTTTCCTTTCATGTAACACCTTCCGTAAACCTGAGAAGTAAATCTGATGTTCATACGAGAAAACAAAGAGCGGGAAAGGGATAATGCAGAAAATAGCAGAAAACCCAGTAAGCCTGCTAATTTTGGTATGGAGAATATTTGGAGAGAAAAAGAAACGTAAAGTAAATGAATCACAATGAAAAGATGAATAAAGCCATTCTCATGATTTTAAAAACGAGTGTACACGTAATCCAATCTTGTAATTATTTGGTATATGTATTTTTTAAAATAGGAATTGATCTTCCAATAAAACGCAAATAAAAATTACTTGCTGATATTTACGTATATCTAATTATTATCATATATAAACCAGTGGTCAGCAAAAAATATTTGATTGTTACCGCTTTTATCGCTTTTCACAATAAAAAATAGATGTTAAATACACAAACAAAAAAACAATTATAAATAAATGTATTCCGTTAAAATATCTCTTTAATTTAAGCAAAGTTATGATTACTGGAAGAAATGTAGAAATATGGGCTTCGTTGGAATGACAATGTGTTATGTTCAGATATTATGAAAGAAAATAAAAACATCAGTACTATATTGGTTACAGACTATTCACTGCTAAGGTAGACGAAAGTTTATTGCCTTGAAATCAAGATCATACGCAAAACGGAACTGAAGCAGGCTTTTACATATGACCAATAAAATCCTACTCTTATCTATACATCATAGAGATAGAAAAATCCGGATTTCACATTTCGCATCAAAATTCAACTCAGGCTACGATCTTATTGACCTACCATCATCGCAGAAAGGAAAATAATACCGACATTTCATTTTATGTTACCAAAATCACACAAAAATATCTTGAAATACTAAAGACTAAATTTATTCAATAAAATCGCCATTGGCTTCAACCACGGCCTCCAGGCGACTTTGGAATCTCCTGCAACTCTTCTGGACGTTCTTCTTTGCTGTAATAATACTTAACTTCAGTTCATCGTTGGTGTTACAAGAGATTTCGTTGGTTTCTCGTTTACTTGCGCCCCACACGTAATAATCAAGGGGAATGCAATCAGGGGAACTAGGTGGCCAGATGTAAGTGTGATGTAAGATGTGAGGGCCATCACTAGTGACCATTCGGTACACCATGATCATCCAAGTCTTTCCGAATCCTCTGCACTGCGCTCAGATTGACATCTAAATTTCTGGCGGAATGATTTGCGTCATGGTGATCATTTTTCTCACAGACGGTGCCCAACTGACTCTACTATACTGTGCAGTCGATAATATCAAAAACAAACAACGCGCATGCGCGACATTAAAGATAAAAATGGCGATAATTTACCCATCGCATCCTCTACATAGATACATACATATATATATATGTATGTGTGTGTGTGCGTGTGTGTGTGTGTGTGTGTCTTTTTGTACTACATTCTGACTTGAAGACGTCGCGACCAACAGACTTTCAGCGGATCGCATCGTTTATAAATTTTCCACTTTCTCCTCATCTCCACGCACAAACACACTCACGCACCCGCGCGCGCACACATATACAAACATAATTTTTGGATATCTGTAATCTATGAAAAATTGTTGAAAAATAAATATTTCTTGTCCAAAATAGATGTGTTTCCTCATTAGGCTATTGATTTACTGGTGTACCTCCATATTCAATACATAATTAAAATTCATTGATAAGCAAGGAAATTATGCTGAAAAATAAATATATTCATGGTGCAAAATAAATGTTTTCTGTAGGATACTTTCAGAGATTTACCTACGTTTACATACATTTTTTCAACGCAATATCAAATTTCAAATCCTAATTTAGCCCTTAAAATCATGTCAGAATATGGATTTATTGATGCACTACGGTAGGCAGTGTTGAGAACACAGTTTCAACAATTCCATAAAAAGTGGAATTTGGCACAAATATTCTCGGTGGGTAAACACATCCATTTAACATTTAAGAATAAACGGATTTTAGATGAAGGACGGTGGGGGGGGACACACCGATTGAAAATTTGCAACTAAACAACAAAGCCAAGGAAAATGTTCTCATTGACAATTAGTAAAAAAAATTTCATTTAAAATTACTGAGACTACAGTTAAATTCTCTGTATTAAACTGAGTCTGTTCTTAGTTACTAAAAATCATTCGAATAAATGAAAAATTAACAAAGTCAGTGATTAAAAAGGAACGCAAAAGCTGTGCAGGAAGCTCGGTTAATTTGAGAGATTTGAACGTTTTTTTTCCCAGAACGAGTTGGAATGGTGGTTGGTATAAAAAAAAAAATCAAAATCAAAATCAAAATGGTGGCAAAAGAGGAACTCCAAATGAGGAGGAAGCAACAGATAAATCAACTTTATGATAAGAGATAAAATGAAGTGTAAATGATCGAACGTAACCTACATTCTTACCTGATCGTAAGATCAATATTAAGAATTTAATCAGGATATATTTACTCATTGGAGAATACACTGATGAAAATATAAAAAAAAATTTAATAGTAACATATATAACGTCATTATGATAATCTCTTCTTGTAGCCAGTGAATTCTCCGATCTTTTCTGTTTATCTGGTAATTTTTCTCCAATCAATGCAAAAAGAATTAAAAATCATAACAGAGTTCATTATTGGCGGCCACAATTTTAACAATATAAGATAAGTAGATGACACAGTGCTGATAGCAGACATGGAAATGAAAATACAAAACCTTCTACATAAGGTAGTGAAGGAAAGAGAGAAGAAAAGACTAAGTAGAAATTACATGAGAGAAAGCATGGTTATCAGCAAAAGAATGAGCCCAAAATGCAAATAAAAAAAAAATAAAAAAACGAGGATACTAAAATCAAGCAAGTACAGAGATTTAAATATCTGGGAAGTGTTCTGACTGAAAGTGCCACACTGAGATCCGAAGACGTATTAAGATGGTCAAAGTTGCATTCCAAAAGCTAAGCAGAGTATTAAGAGACAGAAAAATTTCATTGGAAAAAAAGAAAAGAGCACTGAACTGTTACGTGGTATCTCTTCTCCTGTATGGGAGAAAATGATGGGCAATCTCCTCAAGGATAAAGAAGAGACTTGAAGCAACAGAAATGTGGTTCTACAGAAGGATGCTGAGGATACCATGGTCCGAACATGTGAGCAACGAAGAGGTTAGGGAGTGAATGGAAAAAAAAGGAAAGTTATATTTAATATTTAACTGGAAAAGGCAATTGAAATTTCTGGGGCACGTAATGAGGAAGAAGGTCTAGGAAAATCTCATACTCACAGGACGACTTAAGGGAAAGAGGGACAGAGGAAAGAAACGCGTAACATACTTGATGGGTTTGAGTAAATGGATAGAAGAACAGAGTTTGGGAGAAATAACAAAAAAAAAATAAAACTTATTACGAGCTACAAGGGACAGATGTGGTCGGCTATGATCGCCTACGTCCTGATGGGACACGGCAAATAAAAAAAAAAGAGGAGTAAACTGTTTTTGACTTATTGGTAGTTAGAAACCTGTATACGGTACAAAAGACAAAAATTCTTCCCAGCAGGTGATATAATTTTTGAGTAGACGAGGCTCTCTTATCGATTAATTAATCAATCAATCAGTCTAGAAAATGCAAAAGAAATTTAACACAAATTTCAATAAGTGATATGGAAAGGTAGAAAATAAAACTTGTTTTGAATTGTTCTCCAGAAAGCAGAGGTAATTATTAACTGTCTCTGAATTTCACGAAAAAGAAAAAAAGTCAACATGGTGTCTTAAAACAGACGATGGTCATAAAAGAAAGAAATATGCATTAATATGCGCGAAGATATAAGCATATGCAAGCCCAGATATGCCTATGTAATGGTGTGTGTAGGTGTGTGCGTGTGTACGTGCGTATGTGGGTGTCGTGTTGAAAAGTACTCTGTATGTAGACAATGAGATCATTGCCTAGTAAATGTGTTTTGAAATAAACCCCAATGGATTTTGAGAATGTTAACATTAAATAGAACGAATAAAAACTAATAAGTCATACGTGCAGAGATGAAGGATATAATTCTATAATAAACTGAATAAAATTAGCATTGTCATAATGACACATAATAGTAAGCTTGTAAACATCCAAAATTACTCGTGTCTCATCGCCAGACGGTTCTTTTCAAGTGTTCACAGTATTAAGTAAAAATACATTATTATTTATTTTAAAATACATTTACTACAGAATAGTTTCTTTGCCACTGAATGTTTCGCCATAATTTTTCTCTGTCTAAATAAGTGCATTTTCTCGCCTAAATATCCACCTATTTTTAGATATTAGTTGCGCAACTTTGATATAACGTGTTGAAAATCAAAGTTGATCTTACTGCACATGTTCAAACTGATATTCTCATGTGGAATTATGCAGTTGACAATGAAAGGTCATTGTGTGAGCCTATCTAACACGTGATGTCCGCATTCGTTATGACAATGTGTTCTCTCAGTTGGCAAAATATCGTTTTTACACAGATTTCTCTCGTATTGTCCCCCCTACAAATTCTAACATCTCCAAAAACTGAAATCTTTATAGAAAGGAACGAGACGGGAAGTTGATTAAGGAGGATGCGACGCCGTAGCTGATAATTCCTAAGGAAAAATAAGGAGGATTGTTTGAAAAATAGAAGGGATAATGCGATGGACCTTGTCGTGTAATGGATAACGGCTCAGAATGAGAAATCGAATATCCAAGTTCGAATTCTAGTCGGCTTCGTTACAATCACTTACGCGCAAAAAACCCATTGAAGAAATCCATTTCTCCCCACCCCCACCTGCGTCCTGTACCCTTAGTTGACAACCCGACTAACATAGAAAGAAATGGCAACCTACTGCGGGAATTTCTTCTGAATCGAAAGAAACATGATCGTCCAAACGTGTATCACGTATGGCATTTAACTAATTGAATGGGATAAGTATATGGAACCCCAAGGGAGGGGCTTTGAAATGAATGAAGGCGATATTCTTCTTGGTTGGCTATTTTTCCATCTAGAAAATGTGGATGAAATATTTGCTATGTGCATAAAAAAGGATTCTTTGTGGCGCTGTTTCGTTCCCCCTAACTCTTACATAGGACATATCCGTGAACTATTTTAAACTTTCAACTTTCTAAAGGATGCCAGGATAATGCCAACGGAATCTTGTCTACAACAAAGACACCACACGATTCTTGAAAATGAACACGTAAAGAAAACAAACATGAACTTCTGATAGTTTATCTACAATTTCCATCAACTTATTTGATAACTGGAAAAATACAAAAAGAGTTAAAAAGACAGAGCTTGCCGGTTGTACTTAATCAAACTTGATTGGCTGAATACCTGCTGCCGAAATATACAATTACATTATTGGTTAATGTCAATTTGCAATCTTTCATCACAAATTCGAATAACATTTTGACACATTTCAGGTGTTATTGTATCTGAATTTCTTCAATGAATTATTTAAATTCTTATTCTAGACCATTTTAAGTTTTCATAAAACATAACCAAAGGGAAAATAATTTATAGAGTTTTTCCTTACTGTAGCGTTCTTAAGTTGTTTTCATTTATTTTATGATTGATTTCTAAAGAAAAAATCTCCGTGAAATATGGCAACAATTATAAACACATAGACTTGATTCGTTTGTAGTCTTGCTTCCTATATTCTTAAGCCGTTGCAAAGCTGAAGAATCACTCAGGGGTCGGATCTTCACTCGAAAATCGAAGAAATTTACATTTTTGCTATTTTAAAATTAATAAATCTAAGAACGTAATTTCGAAAACATTATAATGATTCTGACTCATTTAAGTCAGTTAAAACATGAGGGTGGTGCACGTAAAACGATTCTTCGATAGAATTGATTCATTCAAAAGTTGTCATGGTGGAGCATTTGGACACGGCAGCGAGCGTTGCGAGTCAGGCAATCGATGAATTTGGCATGATAGCGTCTCAGCCGACATTGTCGTGATGACTTTTACGCGAAACAAGAATTGATGACTCTTTTCTACCGCCAAACTCCTCATC
This sequence comes from Acanthosepion pharaonis, assembly GCA_903632075.3. Classification (NCBI taxonomy): domain Eukaryota; kingdom Metazoa; phylum Mollusca; class Cephalopoda; order Sepiida; family Sepiidae; genus Acanthosepion; species Acanthosepion pharaonis. The sequence continues at coordinate 1,788,721 of CAHIKZ030003702.1, forward strand.
AAAAGTGAGATTAAGCATTTCAAACGAGCGTGCTATTATGTGGACCGAATAGAGTTGGCAAGTTTGTTCTTTACTGATGAAAGTAAGTTCAATTTGGTTGGCTCTGACGGTAAGCAGTGTGACAGACACTGGAGAAGTGAGAGATTGCTTCACAAATAAGAAAATTTAGTTAAATTCAGAAGTGGCTGCGTTTCGATATGTGCGATGTTATCTGGCGCTGATGTTGGCTCATGCTTTCGATTAAACGGCAAATAAAATACCGCTGTGTATAAAATATGACTGTTCCTTCTCTGGAACCATATCTTATCTCTAAGCCAATGTTTATGAAAGATAAGTCTTCTTCTTATAGTGCATAAACGGTAAACTAATTCTTCGAATGTGAACATTCACGATTTTAGTCCAATTGAGAATCTTTAAGTAATCAACCCCCTGAGTCCTAGAGGCATTATCGCCTTGCTTGGGGTGAAACGATAAAAAAACAACTTCGGCAATAATGTTAAGGTAAGAAAACATTGGCTGCAGGATGAATGAGACAAAAGCGCGAAGTAATATAGGATGAAGTCATAACTAAAAATATATGATCTTTAAATGCCTTATAAATATTCCTGGTCAACATTAAGTCAATAATATGGTTAAATTTATATGTGTATTTCCCATTTTGGACGTTAAGACTATTTTTTTGTAATAAACAATTTTTTAGAAGGGGAGAAGGAGAGAGGGAGAGAGAGAAAGACGAAGAGAGATACAGAGAGACAGAGACAGACAGATACAGAGAGTGAGAGAGACAGAGACAGAGAGAGAGAGAGAGACAGAGAGACAGAGATAGACTGATAGAGAGAGAGAGAGAGAGACAGACATATGTTTGAATGTTTGAATATGTGACGGCTGTCGAGCTGAGCAAAGCTTGTTAATTATAAGTAGACATACACACATATGACAAGGTGTTAAAACGTTCTCTCTCTGATGGCAACTTGTATGTATATGTGTACTCATATATATATATATATATATATATATATATATATATATATATATATATATATATATATGTGTGTGTGTGTGCGCGCGCGTGTGTGTGTGTGTGCATCTACCGATCATCATACATTATACATTCAATGTCTCTCCGTAAACTATGCATCTATTTGAACTAATCTTAAAAATCGATTGCGCGGCATCCAGATGTCCTTGACTCCAAGAGAAAATCAGCGAATTTTATTGCCGGAATTAAAAGGATTGGTGGATACTACGGACTGGCCATTCTTCAAAATTTTCAGCAGTTTTTTTTAACAAAACATTTCTTTTCACAGGTGAGTGCGTATAACTGGTTTAAGGCGCCATTGCCTTAGGTTGGTTGCTTTTAGGCTTCGGGGATAGAGAGAGAGAGAGAGAGAGAGAGAGAGAGAGAGAGAAGGAAGGAAAAAGAAGAAGAGAGACCAACTGACATATATCAACAGAGGGATAGATAGATAGATAGATAGATAGATAGATAGATTTTAACATGTTTTGTCAAATTCAGCCACGGTTTATCTGTTCAATTTTCAATTGTATTTTTTCTAATTCAAATAAATTTATGTAAATGACGTCATGTTTAGAACAGTCATAGAGTTCGAAAACACTGGGAAAAGATTATTATTATTAGTAGTAGTAGTAGTAGTGGTAGTAACAGCAGTGGCAGTAGTAGTACTGGTATTATTATTTCCTTGGATTTCTGTTGCATACACATTTTCTTCCGGATCCCAACCAGAGACCTATGGTCAGGAATGGCTTCATGTCATTTTCCACTGATCATTTTTTTTTTATAAAAATGATAAACTAGGAATAAACACCTGTTACATAGATAAAGTGCTTTGTAATGTGTGAACTGTACTGGTGAGTAGAGTATTTCTTTAAGGCATGGTCTACTAGGAATCCCTTCAATGAGTCTATCGGAGCCTTTTCCACTGAATCTGAGAGCTCCAACTACAACTGGAATTATTGATGTCCTCATGTGCCACATTTTTGAGATTTCTATTTCAGGATCCCTATATTTTAATAGTTTTTTTTTTAAATTATCTTCAAACATACATTACAGACTGCCAATAAGAAAGTCCATTCTGTTCATGTCTTTAATCCCGATGTCTGGGCGATTAGCGTTGTTTGTTTTGTCTCTGTCTATTGTAAAATCCCATAAAATTGTTAGAAGTCCTATTTCTATAATCGGGTCTGAGTGAGGTTCTTACCAGTTTCTTGCAGTTTTATTCTCGTAAAAAATGTACATTTTCCAAAGCAAATATTGGCCCACTCTATCATGCTCTGTTTTATATTCAATGCGTGCTTACACTGTTCAACCTGATACAAGATGATCAATTATTCCCGGGTATGCTTCGTTGTTAATTTCTAGTTAACAAGCATTGGTTCTGTGCAGCAAGAATAAAACCTTCGGGTTCAGCTTTTAACCCTTCACTACGTAACCACTTACGGGTACGGGGTTTGTCTACATCAGCTTGTTTGCTACGGGCAGGTATTATTATTATTATTATTATTATTATTATTATTATTATTAAATATTTTATACACACTTTTAAATGTTGTCTTTTGTGGTGAAAGATATTTTATGCGGATAGATTTTTTTTGTATAATAATACCCCAGAATATTTTGAGTCTTTCCTTGAAGTGAGTGATATATAAAATTTGACTATCATTTCTCTGGTATCTTAACCTGTCACTTATCGATATTTATTTCAGTTCATACACATATCAATCAAACAACATAATATAATGATTAACGTTATATAAATCTTACTAGATGATTTTATAATTCGAATACACCCCATGCAGGTAGTAAAGCCACTAAACCACAAGGGGTTAGTGGGTGTGAAAGAATTTTAAAACAGAAGCATTATTGAGGAGTGAGAACAATAGAAGTGTAATCAGTAAATCAGCAGATAACGATTAACGTTGCATTTACATCTTTGTAGATCAAACTTGACTGGAAAGGAAGAAACATGAAGAGAGTTCAAAAGGCGAGAAAAGAAAATGTTCACATAGAACGTACGATAACATCTAACCAATGCAACAGTAAAATAATGAGACATTGTTGCCAATCTAGTATTGAACTTAAAGTCATAAACTCTAGGTATCATATCAAAAAGCTCATATAACAATACCATGAAAGTATTTATAGAAAGGGCATGAGGAAACAACTTTACGACGGTGGGAAAGTGACTGAAGCTGAGATGCCACCTCAGGACCAGTAATATTGCTGATTCTTCTTATTAAAAATATTTAAATACATAGTCGGATCACCGGAATATATATATTCGATGCTTGAACGAATGGTAGAGTTATAGGTATGTAAAATACATTCAGGAGAGAACGACATAGATAATACCAAAATACTATATGGCACGGCAAGGAACACATGAAATATTCGAAGTTATTATTTTACAAAAGAAACAACCGAGTTTAGTTTCATGAAAGATGCTATTTTAAATTGTGTATAAAATATTTAAGATGTATATAAAATAATATTTAATACATGTAAAATGGTGTAGTCAAGTGCCATGAAAACGTTTTAAACATGATGTCACTTATACGATATGTATATATTTGAATTTGAATCGCAGTATTCTAGATATGACAGGATGTATGCAATAAAATATTGTCTACCATTTTTAGTTCTTGATTATGACTGAGATGGTCGAAAATATTCGAAGAAAAGCAGAATAAAATATTAACTTTGGACCATTTATCCACAACTTTGATTTGAATGTACAACTTATTTGAAAATGAGAAAAATACAATAATAATTAAATAATAAGTTAAAAAGACATATTTTTTGTTTGAATTTCAGAACATTTGTTTAAATGAATTCTGGCTACCTGGATATAAATTATTTAAATAGAAATGGACATACTGAAGAAATTCGATAAACATGAGAAATAGATATAAACAGATAGATACATAGGTAGATAGAAAATTATATTCTATAATATAAACCACAGACTTTATATAGTGATCAATCACGCAGCCTATTCTCCTCTTCTTAGTAATGAAATATTCCGTTTTATTTAGTTACAGAAATCATTACTCGACGCAAAGAAAATAACAGGCCTCGCATTTTCCAGAACAACGGAATTTCTCATTTCTCATGAATGGGTATGATCAGGCTGTAAAAAAATAGTTATTTTTAATTTTAGATTTATTGACTGATTATTAATTTTAATTTTATTTTTATATGAAATTTAATTTTTGATTATTAAAATAAATAGAATTCTTTCGTATATACGATATCTTTTCGTATATATATATATATATATATATATATATATATATACAGTAACCCAATCAACTTTATTTAAGTATTGTCATTTCTGATGTTACACGAAGTCAACTAGTTATATATATATATATATATATATATATATATATATATATATATATATATATATATATATATATATATATATATGTATGTATGTATTAATTTTCCAAGTGAAGTTTGATTTCATAATTTGATGCGCGCTATAAATGCCGCTTGGAATTGAAAGGTTAGAAACGAGTCAAAACCTTTCGAACCTGTAAACGCAAAAGAAGAATTACAAAAATAAAAGTAGAAAGAATCAATGAAATTGACTGGCATTAATCAAATTATTTTTGAAATAATTTCGGTTTGCAATTAAAAGAATTATTTTTTCTTTCGAATTCATTTCCAGGCGAAAGTTCGACTTCCATTGATATAGCAACCGTAAAACTTCATTCAAATAATTATGTAGAAGAAGAATCGTTCCAATTGTTTATCTTTCTCTTCTACAATTCTTCTGCATACATGTATGTGAATGTACATATATATCTCAGACACTTCCGATCTATCTATCTATCTATCTATCTATCTATCTATCTATCTATCTGTATTTCATTTCAAATGTATCTGTTTCTGTCAAATCTAAATTCATTCATTTTAAAGTCAATTCACATCTCTATCTCAGCTTGTTCTCTATTAGTTAATCTCTCTTTCACTTTCTCACAGACCCACACATGCATATATACAGGAACCCCTCGATTAGTGCGGCTAATGTGTCCATTAAAAGATACGCACTAATCGAAAACGGATTAATCGAATACAATAACTTATATGAAATAATGTAATTTGTGCCTCAAACTTTCGTTGCATTCACAATTAATTTCTAATTTGTGTGCTTTTTAAATAAAATATAGGTGCATATGAGAATATACAATAAAAATGCCATGAATTAATGTTTATTAATCTGATTTTTATGAAAAAGTTATTTAGAGTGCTTTGTCGTATGGTGTTATTCATATAATTAGTGGTACTGAGAAATTGCAACTTCAAATTTTCCAAAGATCAAACTCAGGAGTATTTTTATTTAAAAATTTTATTTATAATCTTTCCATAGTAAATGCATGCATCTTTTATATTTTTTAATAAATGTAAATTTATTTATCTCATTAAATCGTCCATTTTTTAACAAAAAATCAGAAATTTCTTTTTTAAGATGTTCAAAATAAACATGAAAAAAAAACTTAGATTTCCCATTCATAAATTTTAGAAAATTTTTAATTAATCGATAAATATAAAAAAACAATTTCCAATTACTCTGGTTAAACTGAAGAATGTTTTACCGGATTAATCGAGTATTATGTATGCACTAATCGAATTTTAGTATATACTGAATCGAAAAAAACATCAATCAAAGGATTCCTATACATATATATATATATATATATATATATATATATATACTCTGCGTGCCAAATTATTATCAAGATAACTTTTTTTCTAATATTTCAAAATCCGTCCAATCAATTCACACAAATTTTTCACACAATGTTGGCAACACTGACCTGCACAATCACTGAAATTTTCGTATTGATCTGCGTAATGTAAACAAACTGGCGCCATATTTGTTATCAGCATGGTGATTTGAGCATGCCAAATTATTAGAAAGGTTTAGTAAAATTTTCAGAATTGAGCAAACAAAACGTTTATTATTGTTGAACGTGAATGTTTATGATCAAAAGAAGCTAAGTATTGTGAGACCGGAACTACCTACACAATAGACTCTTCAAGGTCTATATTAAGTATGCGACACAAAACTCTAGACTGAGAGACAGAGAGAGATAGAGAGATAGTGAGAGTCGCGTACGACTACCAGTATTGGACGCTAACATATAGTAAGCTCCGCTTACACTATCTCTGTAACCTGTTGTTAATATATCTTTCTTACATCTAATCCGTGTTCCGTGATTACCTTCTGTGGACCCGACTTTGGCCCCACATCAGTGGCAACGAGGATTCTAGAAATGCACTCACGGCGAAACCTAAATACCTTACCAGTTCCACATCTGTGTCGACGAAGAATTCGAGAAACGCATTCACGTCGAAAACCGCAATACCTTGCCAGTCCCACAACAGTGGCGACAGAAAAGATTCGTGAATTTCGTTCTCACCATATCAATAGCGACAGTACTCGAAAAATACACAAAAACCACGCGTTCCCACAGTAGTGTTGAACGAGAAATTAAGCTGACATTAGCGATTTAAAAGCTAAAGACCCAGCGTCTACATATATTCCAATACCAAACATCAGTGACAAGCAGTGTTTCGACATCTACGGAATATTAAAGTCTGTCCAAAATACGAGAACGACTTCTACACACCCTCACACACACAAAAAAAACAGTTTGTTCGTAAAACAGACTGACAATACAAGAGCAGAAGTACCATTGTACTCAAGTTTTCGAAAAAAACTATCGAAAATTTTTTTTATGTAACTGAGTTGAACTCGTCTATAAAATTATTCTCCCCTCAAATTCACTGAGGTGAGTTTTCTTTTTTTTTGTACCTCTATAAAAAAAATACATAAGTGTGGTGAAAATTGATACAATTACGTCAAAATTAACGGAACCACGGGAAAAAAGCTAAATACATAATTAGTTTAGTTTAACTATTGTCTGTCCATATTTTTTTTCTGTAAAAGAAAAAAAAAGGAAGAAAAATCTATCAAGATTTTTTTGTGTACCTCCTCTTAGTACACGTGTTTCAAAGCAACAAAAAAAGCGCTGTCATTTTTAAATATGGAAGATTGTCAAAAAGCAGTTGCCCAAATGTTAAAACTAAATTTGGATCAGCAACAGAAATCAGAAGAAAGACAACAACAACTATTTTTGGAATTACATAAATAACAAAGGGAAATTGCGCTTCAAAATGCTGAACTACAACAGAAACAACTTAAAGAATTACTCGTAAATGCATTAAAATGCTCAAACTCTGAAAAAGATACAGTATTTTCCCAGAGTACAATTTACAATTCAATGGAAACCTTTGAATACGTACCAGAGAACGACAAAACGTTCGACACTTTTTACAGGCGCTACGAAGATATTTTCAACGTGAACAATGGCGCAGTAAAAAAAAGATACGTCTAATATTGAGAAAACTGGGAACTACAGAACATAGTAGGTTCGTAGACTTCATACTACCCAAGAAAACGACTGACTTGGATTTTTCAGAGACTATTAAGCTCCTATGGGAACTATTCAGGCCTAACACAACCTTGTTCCACAAACGTTGGAAATGCCTGAACACAGTCAAAGACAACCAGCAAGATTTTCTAACGTTTTCAGCATCGGTAAACAAGCTCTGTAATGATTTTAAACTAGCCGAACTGACTGCCGATGATTTCAAGTGCTTAATTTTCGCACAAGGTCTAGTATCAGCAGAAGACGCCGAAGTCAGACGACGGGTACTGACCAAGCTTGAGAACGAACAAGGATTGACTCTCCAAAAACTGACAGAGGACTGTCAAAGAGTAATATCTGTAAACTGTGACTCAAACACTATCGAGGTGTGGCTCAGATTAATAAAATCAGAAGCAAGTCTACCTCCTATTCCCCTCAAAAAGACAAAGGCAAATCTCATGTCCTAAATTATGCAGTAACCAAAACCCAAATAAGTTAAAGAAACCGCCCGGACCATGTTACCATTGTGGTAAATGGCATTGGATGAAATTCTGTCCAGTTAAGAACAAAAATTATTGCAAAAATTGCAATAAAAGTGTGTATACTTTAACTTCGTGCTGGTACGCCAACAGAACGAGAAAACCCAAAAATAAAATTAGGCAAGCTCAATCTGACAATATTGCCGATAGGAATTTAAGGAAATCTGTAACTGTGGATATTTTCAATAAGTTCATTAAATTCCAGCTTGACTCGGGTTCCGATCTTTCAACCATTAACTGGCGTACTTGGCGAAAGTTGAACAAGCCGACCTTATTAAAAACGGATAAAACAGCAAAATTCGTAAAACTGGCGAAAAGATTAAAATTTTAGGTGAGGTAATACTTACAGTAACACTAAATGGAGTTACCAAAAAGCTCAAAGCCTACGTATTGAAAACAGTTAACTTATTTGGAACAGATTGGATAGAAAAATTCAATCTTTGGGATTGCCCAATGAGTACATTTTGTCGCAAGATACAAAGTACAACGTCCAATTTGGTAAATCTAAAAAAGGAACTCAAACAACAATTTCCCCAGGTTTTTTCTGGCGGCCTTGGGAAATGTACTAAAATGAAAGCTAAGTTCAAGGTGAAGGACGGTGCACAACCGGTATTCAAAAAGAAACGGAATGTCCCTTTCGCTGCTCTAGAACAAATTAACAAAGAGTTAGAGACTCGAACAAGCAGGTATTCTGTCAAAAACAGATTGCAGCGAGTGGGCAGCACCTACGGTCTACGTAAAAAAGAAGTCCAATAAAATACGAGCCAACGCGATCAGAAACATGCCGGCCCCAGATAACGTTCAAGCGTTACAAAGCTTCCGCGGTCTAGCTAACTTTTACCAAGGGTTCATTAAGAACATGCAAAATTTGAGAGGGCCTCTCAACCAACTCTTAAAAAAAGGACAAACCATGGTCATGGACCCCAGAATGCCAAGACGCATTAGAGAAGATCAAGAAAACACTTACTTCAGACCTCTCCCTCACCCATTACGACCCTAGTCTCGACATCATAGTCGCAAGTGATGCAAGCTCGTAAGGCATTGGTGCTTGCATTTTACATAAACTGCCAGATGGTTCGCGAAAAGCTGTGGCTCACGCATCAAGATCTCTAGTTCGATCTCGACATGCCCCAAGTCTCTCCTGAAGTGCGACGCTCAGGAAGGAAAAGGAAATTTACTCAACCGCTCGACGTAAATCCCAAGAGGAAAAAGTATTAACAGTTTTATTTTTTTCTCTCCTTTTCAAAAAGAAAACTCTTGGAAGTGGGGTATGTGAGACCGGAACTACCTTTACAATAGACTCTTCCAGGTCTATATTAATTATGCGACAACACACTCTAGACTGAGAGACATAGAGAGATAGAGAGACAGTGAGATATCACTAATAAATAAGATAATCAAACAAATAATAACAGATACAAACAACCGCACAGTTTTAAACAAATTAATAGGGAATGTGCTTCCCCTGTTTTGAAATTACTTGAAGAAATCGACGATCCATAGAATTTGTTAATTGTAGGATGTCATCTGCTGTAATGCCGTGAGATATGTCAAGAATTGCTTCCCACAACTCAGCGTCGCTCCTGAATTGTCGTCCGTTGGCGTACAGTCTTCGCTTCATAATGCTCCAAATGTTTTCGATTCCGTTCAAATCCGGAGAATTTGCTGGCCACTTCATGTTTCGAGGTCCATCGAAGCCTAACTGCTTCAAATATTCAGTAGTCTTGTGAGCAGCGTCTGAGGGAGCATTATCTTGCATAAAAAACAATGGCCCTTCTGAAGGCAACTCTTTGCCTTTTCATCCACTATTCAAGATGCTCCTTCATAAATGCTATGTATGCATCAGCAGTCATTCTGTCCGTTCATTACCCAGCCTTTGCACCATCTATCTGGCCCATCAAGTGTTGCTCGAGTTTCGTCTGTGAACAAAACTTTAGAGAAGTCAATCTTCATATTGTCCTCGGCCCATTTCAATCGATTTTGAATGTGATTTCTCGTCAACGGAGACTTCGATACAAGTTTGACTGTTTTTTGCTATTTCCCTCTGATACCGACACCGAGTACTTTTAGACACAGTAGGATCCCCATGCGACTGAAAAGCTCTTGACTGATAAGTCCACGGTTCTTCGTGGCCTCTCGTTTAAGTCATGACATGAGACGACGTGAAATAACACTCGGCTTGACTTTATCTGCTCTTTTGTGTACTTGTGTAGGGTCGGTGGTGAACTTTTTCACTGTTTGATGACACCTCCCTGTCATTTTAGAAATTTCTAGGGTAGATTTCCCTTTTGAGAATTCTGTGGTGATAGTTTTCTTTTCAGCATCACTTAAACTGCTTTTATGGCCCATCTTTTCACTAAATTCTGACACTTTTCTAATAATTTGGCACACTCAAATGACAGTGCTGATAACAAATATGGCGCCAGTTTGTTTAGCTTGCGCAGATCAGTACAAAAATTTTAGTGATTGCGCAAGCCAGTGTTGCCAGCATTGTGTGAAAATTTTGTGTGAATTGATTGGACAGTTTTTGAAATATTAGAAAAAAAGTTATCTCGATAATAATTTGGCACGCAGTGTATATATCTATATCTATCTATCTATCTATATATATATATATATATATATATATATATATATATATATATATATATATATATATTTGCTAATATTCCAATTGTGATAATAGTTACAACTTAAGTTTTTAGCAGTCCTCAGTGTCAGAGATAGAGTCAATACAAAGAAGTCCGGAATAGACCGATGTTATTAAAACATCTTTAAAACGTAAAATAACTCCAGATTTCTACAATTTTTCAAGTACAAATCAGTTTCCCGATTAACTCGATCAATCAAAATGCCGGTATAAAACGATGTGATAAACTTGGATTTTCTTCTTAAACTCGTGAGGTTAATAGTCATAGTGGTTAGCTACGAAATGGAAAATATTTCGTCGTTTCATTTAGTCAGGAGTTAAATGATTCGGCAAGTGTCTACATTTACAAACTAGCTCTAAACACAATCCAAACTTCATGGAGCCAGTTCAACATGCCTTCACTTTTTCTTAAATGTTTCCATTCAACAGTCATGTATTGAATCTATCTTTAAAATCCCAGAACATTTCGTTCTATTGTTAGCTTAGCATTTCATACGGAAGGATGTAAGTAGTTGTAATATTTCTGCTTCTGTTCGGTGTATGTTACATATAACATACCTGACTCATTGTTAGTTTTCACAGCATTTTAAAAATGTATTTTGTATATTTGTTTCTAAATTTGATATCATTTTATTTATTTTGGTTTGCATAGTCCTTCTAATATTTGTAATCGTTTTTTGACAGTTTATGTAGTTGTAATCATTTGTCGGATTTCTTGTTATGATTCTCTATTGAGCTATAAATGGGACATCATACGGAGCGGTAATGTGGTTGTTATAAAACTTATGTAATTATTATTATTAGAGAAGCATTCTTCAACCGGAGATACAATTAAAAACAACGCAATTAGGTCAATTTGAATTTATAATCAATATATTCGTGTCTTTTAAAGTCATCTCTGAAAAAAAGTTTGGATGCTGGATGAAATGTAATATAGAAGATATATATATATATATATATATATATATATATATATATATATATATATATATATGTGTGTGTGTGTGTGTGTGTGTGTGTTTTTTTTTGTGTGTGTGTGTGTGTAGAAGACCTATTTTACCTATATAGTTTTGCTTAGAATCAGCTGCCTTCCCTTCTGGCGAAACAAAGCTTGCATCGTCTAAGGAGAAGATCAATTCCGGAGCAGCGCGTCTCCATCGCCTAAAAAGCAGGTGGTTGTAGTTCCATAAAATTTAAATTCCTATCGATATTTTGGTTTATCTAAGCCAATGCTGGCACAAGGATTATACCCACTTAACACACACAAAGTAATAATCTCACAAAAAACGAGTTACAAAATTCGTCAGTTGAACTTCATTCTTTGGCAGGTGATCTGACTATAATTCTATAAGAATTTTCTAGATGTTAAAAGATATAATAAGGTTACGCTAAGAACTGAATCGAGTAATATTGAAGTCAGTCTGGTGAGTTCATTAAAAAGATTCAATAATGTGTTGTGCGCAGAGGGCGAATAGTTGACTTGAAGACAGGAAGTCATTTACAGGAAATTAAATTTAGAAACAAAGCCGAGAATGTTAATTCTTTCACAAGAAAAATGAGAAAAGTGAAGAGGAATACGAATCGACATGGATTATTGTGCTGTCTAGATTATTTTCTTCATGTCTATAAATGACTAAACAAGAATGTATTTTGGTAGTCATTCTTGATCGACCGAGAATTTTTCAGCACACACTTGTATCTATCTATCTCTCTCTCTCTCTCTCTATCTATCTATCTATATATATATATATATATATATATATATACTTGTCTTCTTACTTTACATTATTAAGCTTAACTTTAGTTCGTAAATTCACTTCTATTCTCATTAGTTATTTCTTAACTGGGTGCAATTAGTCAATTTTGTTCCGTAGAATTTCTCAGGTCTGTTACCGGAAAGTAGGTAGAAAGTCGGTTTCCTATTTCTTTTCTTTCGCCGCCATTCAATTTAATTACTTTCCATTTCAATGCTTTCTATCATCTACTCGGGTTACACTTTCATAATGTAGATAATCATGGATTTAAATTGAGACCAAAAACGCAAATAGTGAAATGAGATGGGGAACCACCTCTACTGATACAGGTGATAAATAATAGCATTATTTTATATAGGAAGTGTATCTCTATTCCGACTTACTGAGATTGAACATGGGATCCGGTACAAACCATAATATGGGAAGTCGATGTGGATTGGCTGAGCTCATGTGGGAAAGGAAAGTAAGGTTTTAGTGAGTCGTGTCTTAACCGTCAAGCAATGTAGACGTGTTCTGTTTCGTGTCTGGAACGGCTCCCCAGTAGTGGGGGCGACCGCACTGGATAGTTAGATAAGGAGAAGTCGATATTAATAAAAATATAAGTTAAAGTTCTCTCTGTCAGAGTTCATCTCTGGGTCCAAAACATTTAGCAATCACCTGCCGAGAGAGAAGATACAACACAGGATGAGTATAGCTCCATGGTAGTGTGACATGAGAAATACCCTTTTTTCGCGTATAAAGCTGCTGTAAACCGTGAGAAAAGACTTGATTGTGTTTTATGATTATTAGAATAAAAGTTGAAAAAAGAACTAAATATAAAAGTTAATTTCGGTAAATATAGACCAGTTTTTAAATAATCGAAGGTGAATTTTAACTTGGTGATACCCTAGTAATTTAGTATAACCGAGTAAGTTCTTGTACTCACGTGTTACACTCGACAATAATGGCAAGTGATTAATTACTTTTTAAACTGAAGTAAAAAATGGCAAAATACCACTGAAGTTAAACTGCTAAAATAAAGATCTATTCATCGGATTTTTTGTGGACTCTTCGGCAGAATAATTTCGGTTAAATGGTTTGTTTCCGAAAAAAAAAATTTGTCAAGCCAATCAATGAATAGTATAGTTAGTTTATGTGTAGGCATGATTACCGGAGATTTCATCGGAAGAGTAATTTTCAGAAATCAGGTTATCTGAAATTGGTTCAGTGGCCATCTGGCCATTCATTTTCCAAAACAAAATAGAACTCTAGTGAGAGTAAATCAAGAACCAAATATATAATTGATGAAAAGCAATCAGCCTGAGGCTCTGAGTATTCGGCTAATTTGGAAGTTCAATAAAGGAAGGGTAAGAGCAGGTAGTGAGAGCAGCCGCGAATGAACTTCTTTTATGTTCCGTGTCCTTTTCAGGACGTGGGCGATTATGGCCCTCCACATCTTTCTGTACCTTGAAGCTTGTAAAATGTTTCATCTTTTTTTTATTTCTAAACCATGTTCTACTACTCATTTGCTCATGTTCATCAATATGTTACGAGCTGCTTTCCTTTGTCTCTCTTTCCCCCAGGCTGGCCTGTGAGTATCAAATTTTCCAAGCCCTCCTTCCTCATTACGTACCCCAGAATTTTCAACTGCTTCTTCCTCGTGTTAAGTATTAGTTTCCTTTTTGTTTACATTTTCTCCAAAACCTCGTCGTTGTTCACATGTTCGTTCCATGGTAGTCTCAGCTTCTTTTTGTAGAACCACATTTCTGTCGCTTCCAGTCTCTTCTTCATCTTTCAGGAGATTGTCCAACATTTGCTGCCATACAGAAGGACAGATATCACGTAAGAGTCTAGTACTCTTTTCTTTCTTTCCAATGAAATTTTTCAGTCGCTTAATTCTCTGCTTAGATTTTGGAATGCATCTTTGGCCATCCCAATACGTCTTTGGATCTCAGTGTGGCACTTTCCGTCCTATGTTAGAACACTTCCCAGATATTCAAATTTACGTACTTGTTTGAATTTAGAATCTCGACCTGTAATTTGTATGTTGAGCTCATCGTTTTGCTGATAATCATGCATTCTCTCTACTCTTGTAGTTTAAATTTGTTTTCATGTTTTATTCTTACTGTATACGTCTTGGCACAGCACAAGGCTTGGTCGTCTATTTTTGCGTGGACTGCTTTACCCCCAATGATTTTAGATCTTCATCAAAGTCTAATGAACGCCCCTATTTGGATGCAGCTTCAAACGATTTTTCTCTAGACCGAAATTTTGCATAAGAATTTCGTCAGTCAGACATTAAACAATACATATTTTGACTTTAAACAATACATAAATATGTATTGTTTAGAGTCAAAATATGCATTGTTTATATTCTATTGATATATTCTAAACATATTTCTAAAGTGTTACTCCTTTGCTTGAACTCCGGTAACATTATGTGGCGTAAATGCACTTTCAATCCATTATAGCGGTTAAGAGATTTACCCTTTAATCCATTGTTTTCGCTGTCACTGTCTTTTGCCTAATCTAATGTATGACAGTATACTCCAAATTTATTTTTAATTGCCACCTATGATTCGTAGTTAGATTCGTACATCCGTCATTGAAATTGGTTTCCAAAAGCAGAATATATTTATTACTTAACCTATTAGATCGTAATGACCGTAGAATTTGTAAAGATTATTATTGTGAGACCGGAACTACCGACACAGTAGACTCTTCCAGGTCTATATTAAGTATGCGACACAACACTCTAGACTGCGAGACAGAGAGAGATAGAGAGACAGTGAGAGTCGCGTACGACTACCAGTATTGGACACTAACATATAGTAAGCTCCGCTTACACTATCTCTGTAACCTGTTGTTAATATATCTTTCTTACATCTAATCCGTGTTTCGTGTTTTCCTTCTGTGGTCCCAACTTTGGCCCCACATCAGTGGCGACGAGGATTCTAGACACGCACTCACGGCGAAACCTAAATACCTTATCAATCCCACAGCTGTGTCGACGAAGAATTCGAGAAACGCATTCACGTCGAAAACCGCAATACCTTGCCAGTCCTACATCAGTGGCGACAGAAAGATTCGAGAATTTCGTTTCCACCATATCAATAGCGACAGAGAACTCGAAAAATACACAGAAACTCCACGCGTTCCCACAGTAGTGTTGAACGAGAAATTAAGCTGGCATTACTACATTAGCGATTTAAACGCAACACCCAGCGTCTACATATAAAAAAAATATATTCCGATACCAAACAGCATTGACGAACTAGCGATTCGACATCTACGGAATATTAAAGTCTGTCCAAATAACATTACGAAAACGATTTCTTACACACCCACACACAGAGAAAAAAACCCCAATTTATTCATAAAACAAAACTGACAACACAAGAGCCGAAGTACCATTGTACTCAAGTTTTCGAAAAAAAACAAACTATCTAAATTTTTTTTTATATAGCTGAATTGAACTCGTGCATAAAATTATTCTCCCCTCAAATTCGCTGAGGCGAGTTTTCTCTTTTTTGTACCTCTAAAAAAAAATACATAAGTGTGGTGAAAACTTATACAATTACGTTAAAATTAACGGAACCACGGAATTGCAAAAAAAAAAGCTAAACACATAATTAGTTTAGTTTAACTAATTGTCTGTCCATTTATTTTTTTTTTGTAAAAGAAAAAAAAACTTATCAAGATTTTTTTGTTTACCTCCCCTTGGTACACGGGTTTCAAAGCAACAAAAAATCGCTGTCATTTTTGTTTCTCTAAATATGGAAGATATTCAAAAAGTAATTGCCTAAATGCTAAAAGCAAATTTGGATCAGCAAGAAAAATCAGAAGAAAGACAACAACAACTATTTTTGGAATTACATAAACAACAAAGGGAATTCCAACAAATTACGCTTCAGAATGCTGAACTACAACAGAAACAACTTAAAGAATTACTCGTAAATGCATTAAAAGGCTCAAACTCTGAAAAAGACACAATATTCTCCCAGAGAACGACAAAACGTTCGACGCGTTTTACAGGCGCTACGAAGATATTTTCGACGTAGACTGTGAACAATGGCACAGTAAAAAAAGGTATGTCTACTATTGAGAAAACTGGGAACTACAGAACATAGTAGGTTCGTAGACTTCATACTACCCAAGAAAACGACTGACCTGGATTTTTCAGAGACTATTAAGCTCCTATCGGAACTATTCAGGCCTAACACAACCTTGTTCCACAAACGTTGGAAATGCCTGAACACAGTCAAAGACAACCAGCAAGATTTTCTAACGTTTGCAGCATCGGTAAACAAGCTCTGTAATGATTTTAAACTAGCCGAACAGACTGCCGATGGTTTCAAGTGCTTAATTTTCGCACAAGGTCAGTATCATCAGAAGACGCCGAAGTCAGACGACGGGTACTGACCAAGCTTGAGAACGAACAAGGATTGACTCTCCAAAAACTGGCAGAGGACTGTCAAAGAGTAATATCTGTAAACTGTGACTCAAACACTATCGAGGTGTGGCTCAGATTAATAAAATCAGAAGCAAGTCTACCTCCTATTCCTCTCAAAATGACAAAAGCCAAATCTCATGTCCTAAATTACGCAGTAACCAAAACCCAAATATGTTAAAGAAACCGCCCGGACCATGTTACCATTGTGGTAAATGGCATTGGATGAAATTCTGTCCAGTTAAGAACAAAAAATATTGCAAAAATTGCAATAAAAGTGTGTATACTTTAACTTCGTGCTGGTACGTCAACAGAACGAGAAAACCCAAAAATAAAATTAGGCAAGCTCAATCTGACAATATTGCCAATAGGAATTTAAGGAAATCTGTAACTGTGGATATTTTCAATAAGTCCATTAAATTCCAGCTTGACTCGGGTTTCGATCTTTCAACCATTAACTGGCGTACTAGGGCACATTATAAATAAAGACGGTCGTCAGCCGGATCCAGAAAGAGCCAACGCGATCAGTAACATGCCGGCCCCAGATAACGTTCAAGCGTTATAAAGCTTCCTCGGCCTAGCTAACTTTTACCAAAGATTCATTAAGAACATGCAAAACTAGAGAGGGCTTCTCAACCAACTTTTAAAAAAGGACAAACCATGGTCATGGACCCCAGAATGGCAAGACTCATTCGAGAAAATCAAGAAAACACTTACTTCGGACCTCTCCCTCACCCATTACGACCTTAGTCTCGACATCATAGTCGCAAGTGATGCAAGCTCGTACGCCATGGGTGCTTGCATTTTACATAAACTGCCAGATGGTTCGCGAAAATCTGTGGCTCACGCATCAAGATCTCTAGTTCGATCTCGACATGCCCCAAGTCTCTCCTGAAGTGCGACGCTCAGGAAGGAAAAGGAAATTTACTCAACCGCTCGACGTAAATCCCAAGAGGAAAAAGTATTAACAGTTTTATTTTTTCTCTCCTTTTCAAAAAGAAAACTCTTGGAAGGGAGGTATTGTGAGACCGGAACTACCAACACAATAGACTCTTCCAGGTCTATATTAATTATGCGGCACAACACTCTAGACAGAGAGACACGGAGAGACAGTGAGAGCCGCGTACGACTACCAGTATTGGACAACAGGTTACAGAGATACAGTAAGCTCCGCTTACACTATCTCTGTAACCTGTTGTTAATATATCTTTCTTACATCTAATCCGTGTTCCGTGTTTTCCTTCTGTGGTCCCAACTTTGGCCCCCACATCAATTATGTAATTCAAAGACAGTGAATCAACAGGTCTTTAGTTTGATACGTCGTTATTAGTTGTACATGGCTTTGAACATTCTGTTGTATAATATTTGGACAACCGGATTAAATATTCCCCAAATAATTAGGTTTATTGTTAAGGAAATGCTGGAGGGCCAAATCATTCTTTTTTTCATAATTATGTAGCTGAAGTGTTGTTGTATCTTCGTATATTATTTAGATAACTCAGGCACTTTATTAACAGCACTTATGTCTATAATTATGTTATTGTCAACTGACATAGTATGGAGGCTTAGTCAAGTAAATACCCAACGTTTTGAAATATGCATATCTTTATTAACTTTAGATTTGGATCAGTGGCGGCTCGTGTATAGGCACTATGGAACTGTACTCCTAGCTTTTATTTCTTTAATTTGTTCTTTATATTCGTACATTATGTAATCCTTAAGCTTAGTCATCCCCCTTGTTCATGAAATATGCTAAAAGTTCTTGTATGAAACTGTGTGCTTTCCATTTCCAATAATTCGGTGTTTGGCTGTTATACGCATGCGCACATGCCCAATGAAAGAAGTTGAATGCTGCTTAGAGAGAGCTCTGTCGCTCACGAAATATCGACCCTGTTGTCCGAGTGTAAGGTAGTGTTTATTTTTGACACAGCCTGTGTTGGGCTTAATAACTGTGTACTATATTCTTGAATGTGACAAAATGTAGATGATTATCATGCTTCCACTATTCTATTTATTATCTAAATTAGAAACGGTTTTCAAAGGTGTTCCTAAGATCATTTAGAATGAGATACTTGATTGTCTGCTACAAATATATGATGTGGAAATAAGGACAGAAATTAGGGAAGCTTCGTTTGTAGCCGTTATGACTGATGACACCACAGATGTTTTGGAACACACCCAAACGGCCATTGTTCTAAAGTTCAGTTTGAATGAAGAAATATTTAAGCATTTTGAGGGATTCTTTGTTTCTGAAAATGAAACTGCAGATGGCATATCAAAATGTATTAAACACCAATTAGACATAATACTTGAAAAGAATGGACAAAAGCTGACAGCCCAAACATATTATACTGCAAATGTCATAAAAGATAAAAAAAGGAGGAGTTCAAACAAAAATAAAAGCAGATTATAGTAGTGCACATTTCAACCACTGTTATGCTCATCAACTTAATTTAATAGTAAGAAAAGCAGCAAGTATTACACGGAACACAAATTTTTCTCTAACATTTTGACTATTTCAACATTCTTCTCGAGATCACCACAACGTGTATCTTTTCTCAAGAAGAATAAGGACATCAGCATTCCACGTCCATCTTTTACAAGGCATACAAACCGTGAAAAGACTTCATGAAAATTTCTAACCTTTAAAATGCTGCCTTACATCAAAACCATTGCAGAAGCTGGACTTTAACAAAATCTAAATGACGATAATTTCATGTTAGCGTTTTTTCAACAGATTATGCCACATGTTGAAGTAATTTACAACCAAATGCAATCGCGAGAAATTAGTGTGGTTAGTCAATGGATATATAACAGATTTCAAAACTGCTATTTAAAAAATAAGAAACACAAAGTACTTTGAGATTCCTTCAAAGACACTCATTGCAGAAACAAGCTAAGTGTGTACCTGCATATGTGTTGATATAATGGACAGATATTCTTCCACTAAACACTTAGTATCTTCTAAATTGTTCAACAAGAAAAGCTTCACAAGTTTTTAGAAAGAAATGTCCACAGAAGAGATAGTACTGGCCATTGATGTATATTCTATGATTGACAAAGAAAAGCTTGATACTAAACTGAAAGTATTTCATTGTAGATTCAATATGCATAAATATTTGCAAATCCTATGAGCTGCTGAAATTTATATCGGAAAATAATCTAGATGGCGTTCTAAGTGAAATTACGAAACTGATAAAAATCCTCTTGACAATTTCCATGACGACATCAGAACCAGAACGCTGCTATTCAAACGCTGAAAAGAATATAGAATTTTTCTCAGGAACGCTATAAATCCTGAATGACTAAATGCATTTGCCGTGCTTTAAATAGAGAAAAAAATTCCTCAAGAGTCATTTAGGGATCAAAAAGAGAATTATTAACCTTTTCGTTCAAAGGAAAATAAAAAAAGGAATTTCATTTTTAAATGAATGGATCAAACTTGAACTCTAACAATTTATAGGTAGGGATTTTCAGTTAGAATTTTATCAAGCTGATGTCTAAATCTGTTTTTTATGTACTTGTTTCGTTTTAAAAAAATATTAAAACATTGGTTAGAATTTTCTAATGCAGAACTCCCACAAATTTTAGCCACGAGCCGCCACTGATTTGGACACTTTTTTTTTTATTGAAGGTTTAATAAAATAAAAAGTAAAATAAAACGAATGCTGATAGCTTATATCACCGAGACAGACAAACCAAACGACAACAGTATTGGCCACACTGCGTACGTGTCAAGCAAAACTAGAACAGTTCCATCGAAGTCG
This sequence comes from Acanthosepion pharaonis, assembly GCA_903632075.3. NCBI lineage: Eukaryota > Metazoa > Mollusca > Cephalopoda > Sepiida > Sepiidae > Acanthosepion > Acanthosepion pharaonis. The sequence continues at coordinate 1,809,321 of CAHIKZ030003702.1, forward strand.
ACAGAGTTACGTCACACTGTAACAGTTACGTCGATACCGAGACAGTTCCGTTCACTCCAAAGCAGTTACGCCACAACCATGACAGACCCACATCAATCAGTCAAAGTACTGGCCAAATCGAAACTGTTTTGCCCAAACCGATACATTTCCGGCCACGCCAAAGTAGTTCCGACAAAACCGGGACAGACCCCCATCAATCAGCGACAGTTCCAGCCTAACCGGGGTAGTTACTCCATACCACGTCAGTTCCGGCTAAAAAGGGAAAGTGTCGAACAAAGTGCGACATTTTCGAGCAAACCTGAACGTAATGTAAATATTTTTGTATAATCAGAATCACCCCATACAAGGCAGTAAAACCACTGTAACACAAGGGGTTACAGGGAGTGAAAGAATTAGTAACAGCAGGAAGAGGAAAGGGTAATCAGGAGGACAGTAGATAGCGATTCACATTACATTTAAATTTGTGGAGATTAAAACTGGCTGGAAAACATGGAGCCGACAGTGGGTTTCACAAAAATGAGAAGTGCGAGAAAAAACTCGTAGGATAGAATTTACGGTTATATTTCGTCAGCTCAACTGTAAATGAGATCTCGACACCAGTCTAGTACTGCGCTTAAATTAAAAAATCTAGGTACCATACCGAAGAGCGATATTTATTCCGCTTATGTACAGAAATGTGGCACAAGGCCAAAATGGGGAAAGGGGAAAAGAATGGTCTTCTGTCTTAACTTAGCTAGCTAGGATCACTGACTCAAACATACCACAATATTCCTGATACCAAAACAACTCATACTTACTTACCATTCTTACAACACCCACCTTAATACCTCATTGTCTCGATGAAGTCCTAACTAGGCCCCATATATACACTTCTTGTTTGTGAGGGGTACCGAAGCGAAGAGCATTATTTTTTTGTAAAATTTACAAAATGTAGCACAAAATATATATATTTTTTCCACCTATTCTTCTTGTACATTTCTGTTTTAATTTTGAATCTCCCGTGGAAGCCTGACGAGCGGGAGCGAAACCGGTTGCTTCCCCACCACTTGTTGAGTTTTTTTTATTATTTAATATTGTTTTAATATGTCTTGTAATATTAAATTTTACACTTTTATTTCGATCATTAAATTTTGTACCTACAAAAATATCTTTAAATATATATATATATATATATATATACGAGTTGTGTAATGGATAAATCGGAATAAGAAATTGAATGTCGTTTCAAACCCAATCAAGTTCGAAACATTCAGTCGTGCAAATGCCTATGGGAAATGCATCTGTTATCCCTGCAACTAAGAATTAAATAGCTGACCAGTCTGGGCTCTTTAGCCTTGGTTGTCAGCCAGTTTAGGAGAAGGACAGCTCTGACTTCAATGCCCGAGGAGTTTGTTTTGGAACCTCGCAGCACACCATGAGTACCAGTTCTCCGTAATCATCTCTTCCGAAAAGTGTATATATTCACAAGCTTTCACCACTATAATCGAATCATATGTGCACTGCAGTCTGATTGGATCCTCATAAGTCGAAAACGACAGGAGAGTCCATTAAACACGTTATGTAGATAGAATAATGCAAGTTATGCGATGAGTAGATATGTTGCTACAGTCGACGATCTTTATCATAATTCTTCTATTTTTCTTAAGTCGAGAACTTTCAGCGTTTCACTTAAAAGAAGAATTTTACAACTTTTCTTTGTCATGTCTGAATTGCTAGTATTACTAATCTTATGCTTTGGAGTTATTACTAAGTAAGTGTTAAGAATAGTCTATTTCTCAGGTTCCCTATTGAAATGCTTAAAGCGAAACCGCGGATATATTAGGGTTATTGCATATGTGTGTGTCATCTATCTATCTATCTATCTAGCTAGCTATTTATCTGTCTGAACAATATATATAAAAGTATAATTGATGTTCTTTTTTGCTTTTAAAATATTCTAAACACATTGTTATAAATACAGAAAGCATTTAAACAGCATTCTCTTATCAAAATTATCGCATATTTGCAGTGCGTAACTTGTAATTTATTAAAAATAGTTTAGATATGGCGCAAGGCCGAAAGTATAGAGAACTAATCAGTCACAATTGATGTAGCGAAAAAGCTTGCTAACTATTACAGCACATCGAATTGTTTCCAGTGCGTAACCTTGTAACCAAAAGCGCGACTAGATTATTTTCATGCGATATTTTTGCAGCTCTTGGAAGACATGACGCCACCACTAGGCAGTATTTAAAGCGTAACACGCGCCAAATTACGCTCTCATTCTCTTAATCTCCGACATTAAAATCTCAGTGTCAAGAACTCTGCTCGTAGACATTTGCCACTATTTGCCAGTCGTTTTAAACTCTTTGTGATCTATTTGTATATTCACTACATTAGTGCAGTATTTTGTCTGTTTTTTATTCAACAAAAAACAAAAGAATTAGTCACGTTTATTATCTTTGAACTTTGCTTTCTACAAAAAACTTTATTGGAAGTTAGTTCATAATTCCCTTTGTTATTTTTGAAATAATTTGAATTACAACGAAAAGATATTTTGTCTAATATTTATTTGCATATTTTCCAATAATTTTGCTTTTAAGACTTGCTTATTCATAATTACTTGCTTGTTTATAATCAACTCCAAATTCACTATTTACATTATTCGGACTACTGTCTTCATCTTTGTTGCCATATATATTACAACCTTTCGGTCGTTGTACGCTCCAGCCTTCTTCAGGTGGTTGGAATGTTGAACTGAACCCTTTATTTCGTAACACGAGGGGAAGTGGAAAAATCAGGTGTGGCTGACCACATATGGAGAGAAAAGGGAGATCACCGTCCTCTATAAGATCAGGTTGAGATTATAGACAAAGAACCCCATTGGAAAATTCGTAAACTTAAGGAACCAGCACTAAACTTAAGGAATCAGCACGTAAATTTAAGGAATTTTGCTAGGCCACAAAAATCTCCTGAGCCGACCAAACATAAAAATGAATACAATATGAGAACCAGTAATAAGGAGTGCCAGAGAAAAGCGATAATAACAACAAAAATTGCAATAAGAGCTCTGGTAAAAACATGCAATGATAACAGCAAAAATTGCAATATGAGCACTGGTAAAAATTGTTGCTGATGACATTAGGTTTATAATACCCAGAAATTCATGCACAGATATCCTCAAGGACATATGGCACAGTGGATAAAGGCGTTAGTTAGATCGAGTTACAGGACCCAATGAGTGTGAGTTCAATAAGACGGTGGAGAACTTAGAGAGGGGAATTATCATTAGAAAACTGAGATCCATTAGACATGGCGCGTGGAACTAGAACAGTCTAACCCAGTGAGCGAAAACAAAGGTTTCAGTTCGACATTCCTACCACCTGAAGAAAGCCGGAGCGTACGAATAATGTAAATAGTGTACATAATACCTCATCTAAGAAATATAGACAGATAACTTACGTTGCTTACGAAAATGAAGTTTCCGCTTTACAGCTTGCATTTTCAGCTGCGTAGAACACATGTCGGTCATCATTGCCCTCTGAGTCTGGATTATTTTCCATTGTTAAAAACCTCGACGGAAAATTTCAGGTGTCGTCTATATGTGAATTAAATCGTCAATCTTACCCACGGATTTTATGTATTAGCAATTCTTGTTCCAAAGTCTTTCAGTATATCGCTCCTTCTATCCATAAGAAACATTTCCTATGTTTTATCGCTGTAACAACAAATAGTATCACAAACTTGCTTCAACACTTCTCAGATTTCCGACTCTGTGGTGGGACCCTTGCACCCAGCCCCTATTTTCTTTGCATTTTTAAGACTTACTTGTTCATAATTACTGCACCAATGAAGCTAGGAAATATTATCGTTGTATTTAAAATTATTAATTTTGAATGATAAGGTTGAGATCCAAATTGCATTCAGGCAACATCGTTTTTTATTTCATTATCTTCAACTTATGAACCTCATTTACGTTCTTATTGTGTCCCTTACCTTGGCTCCAGCAAGCAATATTAAGGGGTCTCTGCTGAAGTGATGAGCAGAAAAAATGGATTCAAGTCCTGTTTTACCCCCACCCCCAAAAAAACGCTAGGGCCTATTTCGTTTTTGTCTTGCTTTTTTATTCTTGTCTTGCGTTTATTGCAGCAGATTTTTTTCGCTGCGTTTCCATATTAGAGTTGTCTTCGTGAATCCCAAAGAGTATTTAAGAAAATCTGACTAGTTCAGAAAAATCAAAAACTTGATAATAATTATAGATTAAACAGTTACATACTTTATATACATCCATTGCTAGGTCAGTTGCTAAGAAAGTTGGTTCTGTGTCGTGCGAAACAATTTTTCCCTCCAGAATCTATCATACATATCTATAAGTCTACCATTCGTCCATGCTTAGAATATTGCTGCCACATATTATCCGGTGTCGGAACTGTTACAGTGTGACGTAACTCTTTCCATTTCGATGGAACTGTCCCAGTTTGGCTTGATATGCATGCAGTGTGGTCAGTAATGTTGCTGTCTGAGGTTTGCTTGTCTTAGTGATATAAGCTATCAGCATTCGTTTTATTTTACTTTTTATTTTATTAAACCTTCAATAAAAATTGGTGAAGTGTCCAAATCAGTAGCGGCTCGTGGCTAAAATTAGTGGGGGTTCTGCTTTTGAAAATTCTAATCAACGTTTTAATATTGTGTAAAACGAAACAAGCACATAAAAACCAAATTTAGACCTCAACTTGATAAAATCCTAAATGAAAACCCTTAATTGTTAGAGTTCAAGTTTGATTTATTCATTTGAAATAGATTTTTTTTTCCTTTGAGCGAAAAGGTTAATAATTTTCCCTTTGATCCTTAAATGACTGCTGAGGAATTTATTCTATCATGAAAGCACTGCAAGTCTTTCAGGATTTATAGCGCTCCCCAGAAAAATTCTTTATTCATTCCGACTCTGATATCGTCATGGAAATTGTTATCAGTTTCGTAATTTCACTTAGAACGCCATCTAGATTATTTTCCAAGATAAATTTCAACAGCTCAAAGAATTTGCAATATTCATGCATATCGGATCTACAATAAAATACTTTCAGTTCAGTTCCAAGCTTTTCTTTGTCAATCATAGAATATACATCCGTGGTCAGTACTATCTCTTCTGTAGACAGTTCATTCTTAAAACTCTTGTAGCTTTTCTTTTTAAACAATTTAGAAGATACTAAGTGTTTAGCGGAAGAATATCTGTCCATTATATCAACACATATGCAGTTACACACTTAGCCTGTTTCTGTAATGAGTGTCTTTGAAGGATTCTCCAAGTACTTTGAGTTTCTTATTTTTAGATAGCAGTTTTGAAATCTGTTATATATTCACTGACTTTAACCACACCAGTTTCTCGCGATTACACTTGTAAATTAATTCAACATGTGGCATAATCTGTTGAAAAATCTTTAACATGAAATTATCGTCATTTAGATATTGTAAAATTCCTTCATATGCAATGATTTTGATACTGGCTGAATTTCAGTAAGGCAACTTTTTAAAGGTTACAAATTTTCATGAATTCTCTTCAATGTTAAAGTTCCACCTTGTAAAGGATAGACGTGGAATGCTGACTTCTTGAGAATGGATACACGTTGTGGTGATCTCTATGTATATATCATAGACATGGAGGTAGAAGGAAAGAGTGAGAGAGAGAAAATAAGTTATATGTGACGAGTTCAAATTCAAGCAAATGGCTTCACAGCCTCATAATGTCTGTTGGAAATGCATGAAAATTATTCCTTCTCCGGCTGCAGGACACTAAAATCGAGTAGGTGTAGAAATTTAAATATCTGGGAAGTGTTCTGACAGAGGAGGTAAGTGCGACGCTGAGACCCGAAGACCTATTGGGATGGCCAAAGACGCATTCCAAAAGCTAGACAGAGTATTATGAGACAAGAGGGTTTCGTTGATAACAAAGAAAAAGGATACTGAACTGCTATGTGATATCTGCACTCCTTTACAGTTTATTCAAAGATAACGCGAGGCAAAAGAGGCGTGGTTCAATAGAAGCATGCTGTTGATATCATGGACAGAACATGTGAGCAACGATAAAGTTTTGGAGAGCATGCAAACAAAAAGGAAACTCTTAATTAACATCAGGAATATGCAGCTGAAATTTCTGGGATACGAAAGTAAGCGCTTGGAAAAGCTGATACTCACAGGTTGCATAGAGGGAAAGAGAGACAGGGGAAAGCAAGGCGTGACATACTTAACAGGCTTAAGCAAGTGGATATTAGAACAGTGTCTGGGAGAAATAACAAAACTAAAAGCTTATTCAGAGCTACAAGAGACAAGAAGAAATGGAGAGCCATGATCGCCTACGTCCTGAAGGGACACAACACATAAAAGAATATATATATATATATATATATATATATATATATATATTGAAAGAAAGCCAACAAAATCCAGCATTTCTCGGATTTGATAGTATCCGCGGTTTTAGACGTCTCTTTCGTGGAATACGGATAAAGTGAGTTTTTTTTCTGTATATATTCATGTACGAATGCTTATAGTCGTTAAATACGCAAAAATGAAAACGCATTGAGGAGGGAGTAAACCGTTAGACTCCTTCATCAGTATCTTGAGGTTAATTCTTGCTGCCACATAATCACTTGTTCCAGTCTCCTATTTTGTAAACCATCTGGTGAACTGTAGAGCACAAAGTAATAACGCGTTAAGTTTCGCCGGCTAGATTAATTTTCCCGCGAGATTCAGGAATTTTGATAACATCGCTTACCAGACGAGAATTAAATTCACCAGGCCGAAAAATTAATTCGCAATCGAATCTAAGCAGGAAAATAGACGGAGACACAAGCCTCAGGAGGAAAAAGTAGAATATTTTTAGCTTATTTATTTTCACGAACACGTATTTTTTATGAGTAATTTCCTATAAATGTTGATTTTTTTTCCTTGCAAACTATCTTTAAGTTAATTTTACATTCGAAACAAAAAATAAATAAAAGAAAAGCACCCATAAATAACTCACACACATATATATATATATATATATATATATATATATATATATATATATATATATATATATATATATATATCAGCAATTAAATTCTATTTTTATGTCATTCCCAGATTGAGGCTAACAAGGAAATCCTGATGCCAAAACAGTTATTTGGTGAATCCATCAGCTCAGGCCGATATATTATTAATTCGTCTCTTTTATTGTTTTCTTCGGTTTATTTTGAATGTATAATCCTTGCATCATACAACCGAGACTCTCTCTGCCCCCCCTCTCTCTCTCTCTCTTTCTCTCTCAATCTTTCTCCGACTGGGAAAATAACCCCATGTTGTGTTTCTATTCTCGTTTGCGTCGGTATGCACTAAACAGTAAAAGTCTTGTTCGTTTACAATGAACGAAACATTAAATTGACTCCACGGTGAGTTTCATGTTTCCACTCTATTTAGTTATCTATTCAGTGATTCAGTTAGCACAGTCCGGGTGTGGGTAGGTACAACATTGTTCAGTGAAAAATCCAACTCTCTCTTACCACTGCTCTGCTAATTGCATCACGGAACGTGGCTTGTAATTCCCTAATATACTGTTTTAAATGTGACACTGCTTGTAAAGGCCTGTGTCCGGAAACTTTTAACTTCCGGTCAAGTGGCACTTTTCCCGAAAATTTGTATTTGTTATTTTTTTCATTTCCCTACGGCTGGCTTGTAGACAGAGAGTTACTGCATTGAACATCTTATTTATAGAAATTACTGTCTATGCAGTCATAAAATCAGGCCTAGATAAAAATACTTTTTGGTCAGCTTGACTTCGTGTGTCGACTGGGTTTTGTTGTGTCATAAACCATATGCTACCAAATGAAAAGAAGACTTAGAGTACATCAAATAAGCATTTATAAACATAAGAAGATTTATGGGAATCAAATAAGAATTTATAAACAATGAAATGATGTAATATGAAAAGAAAGAAGTAGCTTCCAACAAGCTGCATCTCCTTTTGAAATGAAGTTTACGTTTTCAAAGAGAAAAATCTCTGTTATAAATAAAAACGTTAATACGTTATTATGTTTGGTTGGTTGATTTTGTTTAGCAGCATATCAACCACTATGGATTAGTTAATGCCGAAATCTAAATATTCTGTACACATTTTTATAGCTTCAACTAAATATATTTTGAACGCAATTTGAAGCCTTCAGCTACAGAAAAAATGCATTGTTGGTCATTTTGCTATAAAAAATGTATTGCTGGTCATTTTACAGTTAATAGGTAATGTTAGTAATTTTACTATAAATAGGCATTGCTGGTATCTTTACTATAAAAAATATATTTTTATACTTTCACAGTGTTTTCTTTTTATTTGGCGGTTCACCATTTGCCCATAGCTGGAACCCTAAACCCTCTCCTCTAAAACTCCAGTTTCCCAATTAGAAGCCTTGATGCTGGATGGAGTTTATCGTCATATACAGGAATTGTTACTAGGCCTTTGTAAGTAATTTTCTTTTCATCATAACGTATGTGATTGATATAGCAGGGATTTGGAACAAAGAATTGATATTGCATCCGATGCTGAAATCTTAGCTTATATCATAATACTATTCTGCTTAATGAAATTGTTGGCAAAAAAGAGTTAACATTTTTCTACTCCTCTATCAAATTGTTTACATAATGTAATATAATAAATCACTGTAAAATCTGCAGATAACGAAGAAAAATATATTTAGGAGTAACTAAAGGGTGCAGGAAACAAAGAAACTATTCACACTAAACATCCTTTACAAATAGTAAATACACGAACAGCACAATGCTTTCTCACTTCGCCCTTGCATGTAGTATTGCTGCCATATATGGTCTGGGGCCCCTTCTGTTTGCCTCGGGGTTCTTGATAAGATCCAGAGGCGGATATGCAATATAATTGGCCCTGTTCTGGCATTTCCTCTACAGTTGCTCTCTCACAGACGCGCCGTCGCCTCTCTCTGTCTTTTTTTACAAATACTTTCATGGTAATTGCTCTGAGGAGCTGCATTCGCTGGTTCCCAGACTTCATGAATTCAAGCGCCCTACGAGGCTGTCATCCCGCTCTCACCCTTTCACTGTTGAAACTATTAAATGTAGCCGTCTCTTCTACTCCAATAGCTTCATATATCGCACCTCTCGCCCGTGGAACTCCCTTCCCTATTACCGTTTCCTTGAGAGCTATAATCTCCAACTATTCAAATGTAATGTCAATCGACATCTCCAGTTGCCTTGATCTATCCACTATCCTTCTCCTCATGCTTTTGTCTATCATTCCTTGCTCCAAATCTTCTGTAACCCCTTGCATCCTAGTGGCTTCCGCCTTTGCTTATATATATAATATATATATATATATATATATATATATATATATATATATATATATATATATCTGGGAGAAAAAAAATCATACCAAAAATATCATGGAAAATAAGGAAAACAACATCAATTAATCCAAAAACTGTAAACTCTATCTAAAGTAAAAAAAAATTGCCATTATTACCTTCCCAGTCCAAAACAAACTACTAAATAAACAATAAACATCTCAAAATGCAGGCACAAAAATAAATTCTTACGACGTTAATTAAAAATCGAAAACTGAAAACGAACAAAGATAAACGAAAATAAATAAATTAAATAAAATACACAAAAAACAAGTAAAATAAATTAATCCAAACAAATAAATAAATAAATAATTTAAGCAAATAATAAACAAAATAATGAACCACGTGCGCACAGATAAACACAAGAAAAGGTAGTAATGGCAGCTAACAATAAAATAATAAATAAAAAGTTAACAACAATATAAATAGCCAAAAAAGTGTATTCGGATCCACAATTATTCCCAGTCATTAGCCCCTAGAAAAATTCAAAACACAACCGTAACAATACAATAGACTACTCGACTATTCACAATGCATCACTAACATTTATATGTAAATAGTCGACCAAAAAACATAACGCATATGGTCTGACAATTGCCTTCAGCATGAAACAGTCTGTTGCTTCTGGGTTTAGACTTCAATGTACACTTTTATACTTACATACGCTCTACCTCTGATATTGAGCAATTTAACCCATAAATATAACATACATTAAAAAATTATATTTTATATATATATATATATATATATATATATATATATATATATATATATATATATATATATATATTGTCTAACGTATGAATACTTTCGGCTTTCATAAATCTTCAGGTGAAAAAACTATAGCACGAGATTTTACAATAAGCGATATTTGAAAAAAAAATGGAATTTTTTCATAGTGTGATGTGAAAGCTGGAAGTACTCAGAGTTTGGAAATTTTATATTTAGATATAATACCAGAAACCAGGAAAATGGTCTGAAATTTTGAATAAACAAAAAATCATAAATTAGCTTTGTCCTTTAAAAAAACTTGTAAAAATGAAGAACTGCTACCCAAATGGATCTGTAAATATTTCTGAGACACAAGGACACATAGCACAGTAGGTAAAGGTGTTGGTTAGATCCAGTGACAGCACCCAAAGAGTGTGAGTTCAATACCTGGTTAAGGCAGTGGAGAACTTTCAGAGGGAAAATTAACAGGAGATAACTGATAACTGAGATCAATTAAACATGTCACGTGGAACTAGAACAGTCTACCACAGTGAGCGAAATAAAGGGTTCAGTTCGACATTCCAAGCACCTGAAGAAGGCCGGAGCGTACAACGGCCGAAACGTTGTAATAAATATGGCGACAAAGTTGAGGACAATAGTCCGAATAATCTAAATTGTGCTACCCAAATATATCCATGTATACATAACCCACTGGATTATGAAACCGATTCTTTCACCAAGCCGATCCCTCCAGAGAATTAGAAGCTGGATCAAACAAGGATATATAAGTGGTAGAAATTTATATCACTGATATATATATATATATATATATATATATATATATATATATATATATCATATATATATATATATATATATATATATATATATATATATATATATATATATATAAATTTTGAGGATTATTCTAGACTCGATGAAATACTATAAATGATTATTCAAATCCCCTAAAATTACTATCTCGTATATATCCTTGCTTAGTGAGTAGTTGCGCTATATTGAATCTAGTTTGTTACTTTTTAGTAGGTGAGGTCTGTTGGTCCTGTGGTATGACGTATGCGTTGTATCGTTACGGTTCGGGTTTGATTCTTCGTAGTGGATGCACACTGCTGAGGAGTGCCAAAAAAAAAAAAAAAAAAACGAAACGTCCAGTGCATTCTACTGAGATTCTTTTAAACTCGATGAATGTTATATATATATATATATATATATATATATATATATATATATATATATATATATGGAGAGACAGCATTGAATAATATAGACATATTGTGCCTACTTTTTTTATACTGATCCTTTTCACTTGTCTAATCATTTTCTTAATGTTAAGATAAAATTCATCAAGGAAGGCACCGTAGCTTTTTTTTAAGATCATCGTCAGGGGTAAATTACAAAGACAAACTTCGTCGAATTCTGATAAAATCTGCATTCCGTTATGATGGTGATTTTTAAAAACACGCGCGAACGTGCTCTGTTATAGTTATTTGAATATATTAAATTTATTTGTTGTAATTATCGAATTTTTTTGCAAAATAAGCGTTTCAAAATAAGGGAGTTGACCAGGAATTGTAGAAATGTAAAATAGTATTAAATTTATATGCAGTTCTTGAGCGTTGGTTGGTTGTTTGCTTGCTTTTTGTATAGAGGGTCTCGAGAATTTGAAGGTTTTGTTTATGATTTTCCTGTTGTAGTATTTTTGTGTATTGTGAAATTGGACAGGAATCTGTTTTTAGATACTGTGCACTAGAACTTGTATCCGACAAATGGAGTGCAAGGTGTCTTGATAATGTTGTGATAGTCAAACAAACATTTGTACTTATTTTTTTTGTCAGAGATACAATCTCCCAAAGGACATTTAAACTGATATACAATGTTGTTTATTTCCAAAACACGAAGAAGAGTTATTGCATATGATTAAGTTGGTTGTGTTAAATTTAGTATAATATATAATTAGTTTTATTATATACATCTATATGTGTGTGTTTGTGTGTGCGTACACCTGCGCAAATATTCATTATTTTTGCCTGAAAATTGTACATTAGTCTCGAGAAACTATTTGAATGATTAAAATTTCCGAGAAATGTGTCAATGAGCGAAACACAGATAAGATATTTTGGTAGCAACGCGCGTCAAACTTGGCCGGGAATCCGTTGGCTGTGTTCGAAATTCTGCAAGTAATTCAACAAGTAGAAGACATGAAACAGTTGAATGCGTATGAGTTGCAATCCACGGAAATAGATGATTGACAGTTCGAGAATTAGAAGAAAAACTGGTGTGTCATGGATTGACAAAACTATACGCAACCATTTTGAGTAAAATGATTGTCTATTTCTCATTTCTCAGGCATAAATTTATGGCCAAACATACAATCACCGACAATTCCCCTCTGTAATCCAGATTTGATCATCTGCGATTTTTCCCGAGGTTAAAATTGACGTTCAAATGAGGCGATATCGGACCGTAGAGAAGATTAAGAAGAAATCGATAAGAGAGTTGTGATTGTTCCTTAAAAATAAATTTTAAGATTAATTTTAAAAGTGTAAGGTAAAATTATGCGAGGTCCTAACATTTTATAAGGACATTTTTGTTAATGTTAGAGAAAAAAATAGACATCCAAAAATTTGGCAATTGGCAAACTGAAGAGGAATCAGAATTGAAGATTGGCATGTGTGGAAATCGCTGTCACTCAGCTGTTTGCCCAGAGAATGATACTCCCCGAGAAAGAGGCTGTCGAACAGCGAAATCGCCTCCCGTCTATATCAGTCCTAAAACAGTAACAGACTCTCATGCCTCCTTAAACCGGAATATTAAACACGTTGAATAGCCAAGACCTGAGTTCAGAGACAACCAGAGCTAGAATATTTCGTGACCTTAAGTGCCTAGGTGTGGATATGTGTGCGCACGTGACTCATATTATTGCAAATGACTATGAGAATATTCTATGAAAATAGTTTCAACACATCTCAAGTATATTTTCATAGTCATTTCAGAGAATTTCTCGTGTGGTAAATCCCTCTTTGTGTGCGACAAGTTCACTCGTCTGCAATTATCCATCAAACAGACGTGTGGGGATATTACTATACAAGAGAAAGCATTTCCGTTCATTGGGGTTTATGCACCCAGTGGTTTGACTAGTTTTCTGATCGGTACTTTGGCATATCATCGAGGCTATAGTCTTTTAGCGAGTGATTTAAATGGATTCCATTATCCCGATTTCAAATGCGGGGGCGATAGAAAGAGTTTTAACTTCGAATGGAAACATTTTTGGAAAATATTGATACGCGCGCCTTCGATCATCAAAAAAAAAACTTTCCTTAGCTAGGCTTGCTGATTCACTTGAATACATACGTAGCAGCAAACATGGAAGAGTCTAGTGAACACGCCTTCTTTCGCTACGCACACTTGTGCCGCCACTGTGTGAAATTTACCAAAGTCTACATCTCACATGCTTCAGGGATAGTTTTTGCTTTGGAAGTAGGTTTTCTTTTTGTAGCAGTGTGGTGTGTTACAGTTTTACACATGCGATTTTGCGAATGGTAGTATGGGAATAGGAGTATGGGAAAGGCGACAAAAGGATGTTCAAGACGATTTGCATCTTATCAGCATCAGTTCGTTTTCTTATGAAGGACGAAAGAAGAAGAAGAAGAAGAAGAAGAAGAAGAAGGAGGAGAAGGAGGAGAAGAAGAAGAAGAAGAAGAAGAAGAAGAAGAAGAAGAAGAAGAAGAAGAAAAGTATAAAAAATGACTAGGATCGAATAAAAAAAAGACAAAGAAAAAAGTGCCATAACGAGGGAGTCGAGTGTGAAGACATGTTTCACTAATCACGTTACATTATTTCTGTTATATCCTCTTATCTAATATTTGTCACTATTTTATAAATTATGATCACTAATAATTCCAAATCTACTGTTAAGTAGACATTCATTAAACCAGGTTTAAAATTGTTTCACCAATTTTTCATCTATCTATCTATCTATCTATCTATCTATCTATCTCTCTCTCTCTCTCTCTCTCTCTCTCTCTATATATATATATATATATATATATATATATATATATATATATATATATATATATATATATACCATTTTTTTTATTTTAGTCTTGATATCTATTTAACTTTTTTTGTAATTTCAAAGATTAATTTGAAAATATCGATTGAGTATATTTTCTGAATTTTCATCGGACGGGTCGCCACAACTTGACTACAGGAGAAAGGCCTTTGCTTCTAGAATTAATGGATAATTGTTCCGCTAAATTGAATTAAATCAAGACAACAAACAAAAGAAAAAATTAAGTTTAGCGGATGATAGATACAGTAAAAAAATAATTACTAATTACATAAAATTGAGAGCCATAAGAATTCTAACTGAAATCGATCCAAGCACTGACAGCCGTAAATCAATAAAGAAAATCTTTTTATTTATCAGACCGGACAATTTGAAACAAAAAAGAGGATTGATAGAACATTATACAGATTATTGGGTTCGGAAAGTAATTCGATTTTACCTGAAAGTATAAGAAAACAATGTTCAATTTATCTAAATAATACATATAGAATATGTAATCATCTCCAACGAAAACTTTCGATTCAATCTTTAAATAATCTAAGATTTTCCCTGAAAAAAGTTTGAAAGTCATTTTTTTAACTTCTTTATTTCTAAATGTTCCAGAGAAAGGCACAAAATATCTATAAGTGCAGCATCAATGTGGAAGATTAACACCTGTTTTTGTTTATCAAAAAGGAAACATTCAGCATAATGCTTCATTTACCCGAATAAGTTGCTAGCATTAAACGCCTACAATGATGGTCCTTCCATGAAGGATGACATCTTTCATATTCCGCTACACACAAAGCAAGGATTTCTGTGGATTTCTTGATTTGCCGTTGGCACTGGTTTCTCATTTTGTGATTACCACTGACTTTTTTTTATATAAAAACTATTTTTTATCATCTGTAACAATGGCATTGTAACAAGAAAAGAATTTTCCAGATGGTCGAAAGTTGCGTCCAGTTCCCAAGGAAGAAACCAAATTCCCTATTTCAAATGTCTTCAATTAAACTTCAAAATGTACTATAAACGACACACTTTGACAGTCATACGTCCCTGACGTAGTCATAATGGGGAACATACTTACGAGGTCAAGTTTCTAGTATTATGGAATCAGCTGTTATTAGTAACAACTACGAAGAGAACGTTGAGTTGCAGTTCCCGTAACAGCAATGGGATATACTTTTTAGCGGATTCCCGGATTTTGTAATTTGCTATTCAACATGGCCTGCAAAATGTTGTGCAACACAACTAGCTGGCACTTACGGGGCATGATGGAATTATACATGATAAGCACAGTTAAATCACGAATAAGATTTGCCGTATTACGTCAACAGATGCAAGATGCGTGGAATAATGTATCGTGCTATAGAATTTTCTATCTCTATAATTGTAAAAATGCGAAAGTACAGTCATATGTTTAAGCCCAAAGAGGACATTAAGTGTATAACTATCGGGTTTACTGTTCATACATCACTTGTTTTGATACCTATGCTCGTATTATTCTCTAGATAGGATAAATTACTGCAATCCAGATATATGACATTACTTTTTCGTCAGTGTATATCAGGCGGGGTCATTAAAATTGTAGCCTGATACACAAGCTGAATAGTAATTTAAAATGTTCCTCTGTAGTGTATAATCTACAGGGTACGATGACAAAATCGTCGCCATATTATATTTTTAATTTCGGGCATGCACGGTGTTTGTTCTTGATTTTGTCGAATGCAGAGTATAATAAGATTAGTTGGTTAGCGTTTGTGAGAAAAAAAAAAAACTACCATGACGCAATTCACTCTGCTAGAAACTTGGAAACAGCATGCTATACTGGTTGGTATTCGCGAGGGAAGCTCCAGTACGAACAAGTCAAAGTGTTTGAGTGACAATCCGAGGATAGTGCAGAGAATTCGGAAATTGTTGGATGATATATCCTGTCAACATTATGGTGTTTGGAGTGATTACTAGTAATGGCGACATTATGCCTCCATTCGTCTTTTCGCAGGACCTCAGAATCAACACGGAGTCCTATATGAAGTGAATTGAGGAGGTAGTGATGCCCTGGGTCAAGAGAGTGGCTGTTGGAAGACTCTATATCTGGCAACAGGACTATGCTACAGAAGCAGGAGACAATTTCTTCGACCACACTACCCCTTAAATCTGGCTAGCTAACTCCCCATACTTCAACCCCCTTAATTATTACGTCTGGGGTGCATTTGAACGAGAGACCAACAAAACTTCCTGTAACGCAAAAGAAGGAGACCGTCCAGAAGAGTTGCAGGAGGTTCCGAATTCGTCTGGAGATCGTGCTTTCATAAAATGGGGATTTTATTGTAGTATTTCAAGTTATTTTTGCATAATTTTGCTAAAGATATCTGTTAAAATGAGATGCCTGTATATGATTCATGGAGAGGATTTGGGTTCAAAGCATTAAAAAAATGAGACTATGTTGAGAATAAATATCATTAGCCTGCAGACTTATTGATCTACTTAGAAATACAAACAAGTGGGAGAACCAAGGCACCTAGAGAGAGAGAGAGAGAGAGAGAGAGAGAGGGAGAGAGAGGGAGAGAGGAGGTGACAGGTATCGTAATTGCTATCTGTTCGAAAAACAGGATCAATCAAAATTCCTCTGTGGATAATTATGCCTCATGGTCTTAGAAAAGGCATGAATTTACTTCTCCCTGCATTCTGTTCCATCACACCGACATACCACCTAATTCATGGTGAAAACAGATGAGTGATGAATACACAGAAAACCACTTTCCCATTTCTCCCTTCAGTATCTGGCCAGGGAGTAATATCAATAACAAGCTGTTACATAAATTACCACCCTTGACGGAAGTCTTCTACTAATGCAGAATAGAATAACTGACCAAGAGTTTATATGAGACAGGATTATAAGAAATTTATTGATGACGTAAGAGAAGGTAGACGAATTCTACAATAGTCGCTTCCCGACAAACTTATTAGTAGTAGGTTTTTTATTTATTTTTACAATTATTACATTTGTTTTATTTTCTTATTAGATATGCATTATCTGCCATCTCAGAAACGAATTACGGATTTGTCTATTGAGGTATCATTTCTATATTTAATTCTTTTAAGATCTCCATTACTAAATTACGCAAGTTTCATGTTGCAACGAAATCTAGAAGGTACGCAATGTTTAGAAAACAAATATCGAGCAAGCAGCGATCATGTAATTTTATTTTCGTTCTTTGTTTTTATGAATGTTCCAATGTTATATTATCTATGGTTATCTAGGCTACAGAATGACAGACACAATACAACACTATTCCAATTATTATTTTAGATTTAAGTGTAATGATCTAGATCAGTATTTCCTAACCGGGGCGATATTGCCCACCCGTGGGCGCTTTCAATTAATGGGTGGGCAATGAACAACTGAACAGAAAATGGTGGGCGATTGGAAATTTTGGTGGGCGGTAAAGGATTTTCAGTATTAACAAGGAATTTCAATATAAGCTACCAGAAAAAAATATTCAAAGGAGATAAGCAAAAAACTTGTATTAAAAGACAAAACAAAACAGGAAGCTAATTGGAAATTACTTGGTCAAATTCCTAGATAATATATATATTGTCAGCACTTGTGACGCTCACCCAAATCCTAAAACTAACCTTAACCATAAAACTAAATTATATATAGTTTTCAATGGTCAAGTTTGCTTTCGTTAGTTCTTTTATACGGTAGTGGCAGCAATGGCCGCTATCAGCTTATTTATTACCTTCCTTTGGCATCTTTTGCTACAACATAAAGTCAGTTTACGAACCAGTAACAAACTTTTACCAAACTATTTTGGTATGCTTTTGAATGTTTATGATACAGATTTCCATGTGAAAATGGGCAATGACGCAAAAAAGGCTGATTCTTTTACTCATTACTTCGTTCTTTCTTAGACACATAGGTTACACTTTTATTACAGTTTTGGTTTTACATGGTTTTGAAGTTAAATAATGATAATATTCTTACTATTTTTATATTCATTTAGGAAAATAGGTTAGTGAATGCTAACCTATTTTCCTAAATTTCGGTCTCGTTGATAGATACCGGGTCGATCACCCCGGGGGGAATATGTGGACGTGGGCTCTTAACTGGCCTTGTGACAAGATAGTTAGCTACCTTGACAGAATGTTAGTGAGAAGGGCCGACATAGATCTGTTAGATTGTCCCACGTTCCACTAGGTAGGCTATACGGACCACAAACTCGTTTGTGCCCGTGTGGCGTTAGAACATAGGCCTAGAATGGCTGGCTACTGGAAGTTCAATCTGTCCTTACTGGACAGGCAGGACTTCGGGAGCAGCTGACTAAATTAGTGCAGCGGGAGCTAGTAGGGGTGGTTATCGGGAATAGGTGGTGGGACAGACTTAAATGTAGAATTAGGTCCTTCACCACTGATTTCAGCAAACGGCTCGCCCTAGATAGAGCTGATAAGGTGAGGACGCTTAAAGCTAGTCATGCCCGGGCGGTGGCTGGGGGGGATCCCCTAGAGATAGCCGTAGCTAAGGAGGCTCTGCAGCGTTTGAATAGCGAGCGCTACATGGGCCAGGTAATTAGGCATAGGTTAAGCAAGATGTCTTCCGAAGCCGTGAATATGGGCGCAGAGCTGCGCAGGGAAGAGGTCCGTCGAGGTGGCGATCGTTATATTCGTGAAGTCAAAACCCCGGAAGGGCGCACCTTCGGGCCACTGACGACATGTGCGAGGCGTTTCGGCGGCATTTCGAGAGCCGTTTTACCAGGGAGCCTGGTCTTCGTGAGGACGAATTTCGCAGCTATTTGGCTGACTTTCCTCGGCTTTCGCCGACTGAAGCGGCTAGCTGCGAGGGAGAGGTTACCGAGGGCGAGGTCTACGCGGCTTTGAAGAAGGTCGGCAGAGGCAAGTCGCCCGGTCTGGATGGTCTGCCCTATGAAGTGTACTTGAGGCTGTCGCACATCTTTGTCCCGATTTTGACGGTCGTCTTCAACAACTGGTTCCGGCAGGGTCTCTCCCCGACCGGTTCTCCAGGGGTGTGATCACGCTGTTGAAAAAGGGCAAGGGTGTTGGGGGAAACTAGACGACTACAGGCCCATAACTCTGCTAAACACAGAGTTAAAGATTATGGCCAAGATCCTGCAGGAGCGCTTGCAGTCAGTTGCCGAGTCTCTGTTGGGTCCCGAGCAGACCTGTTCTGTGAGGGGTCGAACAATTCAGAGCAACCTGCATTTGATCCGCACGATCATAGAGGGTGTAAAAGACGACGAGTGTGCCGCGCTGATCAATTTGGATCAGTCCAAGGCATTTGATAGAGTTGACCATCGCTACCTTGCTACTGTCCTGCAGGCCGCCGGATTCGCACCCGACTTCTGCCGCTGGATTAGCCTCCTGTATCGCTCCCCCAGTGCTGTGGTACAGGTGAACGGAAAGCTGTCAGGCGCTTTTGCGCTGTCCAGGTCGGTTCGTCAGGGTTGCCCGCTGTCGCCCCTACTTTACGCTTTGGCGTTGGAGCCTCTCCTTCGCCGGCTGAGGGACGGGGCGTGCAGGACGGCCCTATGTGGAATCGCCGTTCCTGGCGGGGCTCGAGCCAGGGTTTCCGCGTACGCCGATGACGTAACTGCTTTCGTGTCGTCCCGCAGAGGCATCAGGGCAGTACAGAAGGCGCTTGATCGGTACGAAAAGGTGACAGGGGCCAAGATTAACCGCGACAAGTCGTCCGGCTTGCGGCTAGGCGCCTGGAAGGGGTCGATCTTCCAGGGCCCGTCGGTTGGACGGACGGTCCTGTCCGCATTCTCGGAGTGTGGTTTGGACCCGACCTCCAGCTGGAGAAGAATTGGTCTGAAGTACGAGCAAAGGTCTACGCCGCCGGTCAGACTTGGCGTCGACGGAGGTTGTCCGTGAAGGGCAGGGCGGAGGTGTGTGCTACATACATTTTCCCTCTTGTCCTTTATCGATTGTCCGTACTTCCTCTCTGTGACGACCACAGGACACCGCTCGAGCGCGCGCTAACCTCCATTCTATGGAGGAGACGCGCGAATCGGGTCGACAGAGAAGTCTGTGCACAACGTCCGTGTCATGGGGGGGGAATGCCACAATTGCTGAGCCACAAACGTGCCTCGAGGTTGGCTTTCCTACGCCGCGCTTTGACAGGTGGAGATCCGATTATTGAGGGGATTGTGAGGGCCGCCTTCCCTCGCCTTACCATCAGTCCCCAAGCTCGCGGGTGGATCGCCGTCGTAAATCCCGGGTTCAATCGGTTTTCTTTCGCGAGTGTCGATCGGCCTTGTTGGCTGTCCTTGGTCCAGTGACCTTTCTCGGCCTAGAAAGGACTTCTATCGTTTACTAGTGGGGGTCGCGAAGGATCCCCTACGTGAGGATCTCGACATGTCGGATGATGAGTTTCGCTCTCACTGGTCTTGGGCGCCAGCGGCGGATTACCTCAGTAACCCTGAGTTTTCGCTTACCTGGCGACTGGCTCGGAATCGGCTGCCTCTCAACGACATGGCCTTCATATGGGGCTTGGCGGACTTGCCAGACTGCGATCGGTGTGGCCTTGGTCTAGAGGAAACGGCTTCGCACGCCTTCTTCCATTGCCCCCGTGTCCGCCCCTATATGGGACCATGTCGGCGAGCTGACGGCTCGTCTCGCTCCCGAAAAGCTTGTGCCCATGGATCGCGCATACGCGTGTGACAATGTGTCGCCCCGTATTCCGGGGTGAAACGGATGGTGTTTCTCATGCTGCTAGCCACGGCCCGAATGGTGATATGGACGACGCGAGAGGAGGAAGTCTTGCAGGGGTAACCGTCTTTCTCATCAGGATCTGATCCGATTCTTTGAGCATCAGCTCAAGACGAAGATTAGAACTGATAGAAAACGCTTGCATTCGACAGTCTTCAGCGAAAGGTGGGTGACTGAGGCGAGCTTGGTTCGTGTGAACGGGGCTAGCCTTGATTTTCTGTTTTAGGTCAAGTTTACGTTACATCGGGGTGGCTCCCTGTGGTGCCCTCCCCTTGGTTAGGTTAGACAAGCCTTGGTGTACCTAGTTAATGCGAGTAAGTGTTGTTCCCGGCCTGCCCCGGCCACATCTTTAGTTATGATCCAGCCTGAGATTCCCAACCTCCCCAGTTTGTTTTTTGATCCCCCACTCTCTATCTCGACTGGGTCAGCTTTATACTTCCCCATGCCCGTATGATTTTTTATCACCTTTCCCACTCCCTTAGCGAGAGAGCTGCTTTTTTTTGTTCCAATGGGCAGAATACAGTGGTCTCCCTGCATTTTGAGGGTTGGAAGGGCCCTACTAACATCAGTTAACGTTTTATTTTCATTTATGTTAATATTTTAGTTTGTTATTGGGTTCACATCCCACCCCCATCTCATTTTTTCATCTTAATTTTTTTTGTACATATGTGTTAGGATCATTATGACATGGGGCGTGTTTTTGTAGGTCTCCCTAGAGTGGATGTGGTATTATGGTGCAAGGAGGATTGATTGATGACGGACGAGTTCTTATGGTGAATGAGTAAATTGTAATGTCTGAATGGGTCGTGAATCAAATTAGCTAGGTATAAGATAGTTAGTGAAGACCAGCCTTACCCCCTTCCCCTTTTCGGCCTTGTGCCACAATTTTGTATTTTTTACAAAATAAATCCCGGTTAGTGAATGCTAATGTTACGATAAAAGACGGTGTAAACACTCAGGATCCGTTCAGTGGTGATGTAAAATAATGCCATGTGAAGAAATATTTTTAGGTATATTTAAACGAATGAAAGTTAAAATACTTTTAATGGCTTAAGACATAATGTAACCTCGTTACTATTTCTGACTATAAATATAACATCTGTAACAGCTAAAAATTTATTAATAAATGTATTTGCATTTAATCTCATCTGCCCAAACATTTGCAGAGATCTTCTAGATATAGGAAGAAAAAAAATTAATGTCATTTTATTTGATCATGTTTTCTTTACTATTTAATTGCCCCCTCTCTAATCGACATCATACTTTTCTACTTCAGAAGACTGTCTATTTTGTTTATCAACAGCACGAGTTTTTTACCTTATCTCTTTTTTTTACCTTTCTCTACCTAAACACAGAGGTTTTGTCATTTCATTCAAATATTTATAGGCTATACGCTTGATTAATAACAACAACAATAACTAAGAGGTGATTGGCTTCTGTCTTACAAATCAACTCAAAGATCATTGGTTTCTGTCTTAAAATGGCTGACGTAATAATAACTCACAGGTCATTGTCTTATGACTTACAATTGGCTGACGTAATAATAACAATTCAGAGGTCATTGTCTTCTTTCTTGCAAATGGCTGACGTAACAACAGCAACTCAGAAGTCATTAGCTTTTGTCTTGCAAATGGCTGACGTAAGTAGCAAAAGGAAGGAGGTCTTCCATAATCACACATTCCATGTCTGTAGAAGTTTATACATTTATGAAGAGTATATTAGTAAGGCACAAATCTAAAATCGTCGGTTACCCAGTGAGGATTGAACTCAATACACCAGAAATAGTTTATGACATTAGTTTTCTAACTTTATACAGCATGTAGCCAGTAGATATTTACTAATCTTAACTTTATTAGTCTTTGGACAATAACAATTTTGAGCTCAGTAGTTATCGAACTCATTACATTTGGTAATAGATTCTTAAACATGCTTACTGACTTAAAAGTTACTGAAAATGAACATAACGTATTGAACGATTCTGCTCTGGCTTCAAAACGGATTTTTTTTTTGTTTTATAAAGTTGAATGCCAAAATTTTTTTCTGTGGCATTATATCATTATTATTGATAAAAATGCATTTCTTCTCCCACAAAAAAACAAAAACAAAAAACGACCCAACAGATTAGAATATAGCCATAAAAAGTGATGGGCATGTTTCAATTAATGGATGAATGTTGACAGTATATAGAGTTCGATCGAACAGCACATTCAATAAGCCAATGAAACAAAAGTATGTTGGATTCTCATGACTCTAAAAAATCTCCCCTTCAGTATTTGTTTCTGCTAGGAATTCAATCAACTGATTGGTCAAATAACCTGACTAAACTTTATCAAGAACAAATGAAATTTATGTCTGGTCGTATTGAACCCTAATGATCTGATGTAAACACATTAAGAGATATCGAGAGAAAGGCGCGAAAAATGCGCAAAAATATTTGGGCTGCTAAGCTATCTTCTATTCGTAGTCAAAATGATTGATTTGGTTGCATAAAGTACTAATTAGTCAGTAGGGGAATCGGGAGAGAAATGATTAGTTTATTGGAAGAGAGTTTTTTGTAACGGTGCAAACGAGCAGGTAATTTTCACACCCATGTATCCACCGGAAATCGAAGATAATTCTAAATTATTTCAATGAAATTATCAAATTTATGAGATTTTATAATTGTAGTGTTTAAGCAGTGGGACGGAATAGTTTCATTAGTAAGTAGGTTTTCTAATTAGAAATTCTATCGTTGTTAATTATAATAAAATGTTGCAGCCTATATATTCTAATATATATTTCTAATGTTATCTAACATTTTTCAATAAAGTATTTTATTTCACACATTTCTATACTTTTCGCTTCATTTTTGTAATCTACGTTACACCAGGCTTGGGAAGTATCTATCTATCTATCTATCTATCTATCTATCTATCTATCTATCTATCTATCTAGTTGAAACTTAGTCGTCCAGGTCTGCTTGTTAAATATATCATTTGTATCTACAAACATATGTACATGGATTCAAAAGAGTTAAAAATGAGTAAAAATAGTCTTTAGTTGAGTTAAAGTTTTTGGATAACTTGTACACAAAATGGTTGTAGTTTAGGAAAGACTTTTAAATAATTGGTTCACAGTCAAAAGCTGTGGTTGAAAAAAGCGAAAATTCATTGACTGTCTTTGTTGGAGATGATTCGTGTGAAGTCACCGACTGGCCGTCCAGGCTGCCTTTGAAGTTTAGAGTCGCCAATACTTGTTTCTTTCAGCACGCACTGGGTTGGGGGGGATATTAAGCCACGTCTTCTCTTGTCTCCAAACGGCCCGGAGACAGCGCATCTCTGTTCTTCGAAAGTCGAAATCTGTGTCGTTTTATAAGAATTTTTCCCCGAAAGTAGACTCGAGAAAAATAGGGTTTTAGCTTTCAAATATTTCACGTGGTGATAGTAATTCGTAACTGATAAAAACTTTGATTTAAACACTGTGTGTTGTACTGTGGAATCTTTTTGGCATGTTTGCAATACCTTCTGTTACTGGTGAGAAAATAAAATTTGGTCGTATTTTAATGTAATTGTGTTTGAAATAGGGTTTATATATATATATATATATATATATATATATATATATAATGTTTGTGTGTGTGTGTGTGTGTGTGTGTGTTCTGTTCCATGACAATGCAAGAATAAAACGAGATTAAATTTTGGAACTCGGTTAGTCTCACTACCCAACTCTCCATATTCACCATGTCTAGCAGCAACAAGTTATTACATGTTTTGATTGCAGTAAAATGCTTTGATGAGGGAAATCTTTTTCAAATGAGAACCAGATTCAAGAATTCACTCAAAACCTTTTCCCATCAGAACATGCTGAATTTTATTCAAAATGTATAGAAGAACATGCCACCACAAATAATGCTGAATATATAAGGTGCCGCAAAGGTGCCGCCCACATAATGGTAAGACATTGGATGCAATAGTGTCTTTATCAAGCGAATGTCTTGCCAGTATGAGGGAGGTATTTCTACTATATCCGGTATCATTGAATAAAATGTAATTGCACTTTTCGGAAAGTATATATGACTCAACCGAATTGTAAAATCAATTTTATGAATTAAATTTCATTTTAGATTAATATTTTAAATGTATAATGAAAATATAAATGACTTTTTGAGATTCTCATTTCGTCATGCAGAAAATGTTCTCAAATTCAAACGTTGTTTCGGGTTGAACTTCCGGTTTCTTCTAAAGTCTACTTTCACACTTTACTTCTAATGTCTCCGGTTGAAGTCAGAAATGCTTTTCATTTATTAAATCTTGACCTCTTCAAGTCTAGAGTTATCTTTCCTGCATAGTCCCAAGAACTGCACTTCTTGCATTTTTTATGCCAATAAAACTTCACACAGAAATTCTCTGCCTTGAGTGGCCATTGGGCCTTCCATTGGGTGGACATATATATATATATATATATATATATATATATATATATATATATGTGTGTGTGTGTGTGTGTGTGTGTGTGTGTGTGATTAGAACGATAGTTGCTCTTTTAGCACAAATGCAAAAAGGGAAATTATGTGGGAGAAACTGCAACAGAATTCGGTTAAATAACCATAAAAAATCAATCTGGGTAAACAACTCTAATTTCCTTTCACTGCACACTTCAACCAACCCAAGCATTTCGTGCTTTAGTCTTCATTCAATGACAAATCGGAGTTGAAATTTTTCATTAGAAATTTGCACATTGAGTGATTAAATAGAGAATAATTTCCACAGGGAGAACTATGACCAACAAAATTCGTTGGAAGAGACAATTCAACTTCTTTGTTTATCCCTCGTATCGTTGAAAAAGTGAACAGGCATATCCGAAAATTGTGACATGAAAATCCATCCCTTCGTGCTTCAATTCAGTCAAAAGTTATATATATATAAATATTAATTTTATTGACAATATTGGTATCATTTTCTTGGATTTTTATCTTTCAAATTTTATTAACTGACCTATTAAATCTACCTATAGGAAGCACAAGTGGGCCATCTCTCGTTTTAATCATGTATTTAGGACCTCACATTGAAACAACTCAACTCCATACCAGAAGGCAACATGACAGTAAATTGAGTAAATTTGCGCAAACAAGATTGGAAATATCTTTCTAACCCTAAGCAAAACATTGGCTATCGTCCAAAAAGGACTGAAATTAAAAAAAAAAAAAAAGTTTCCACGAACACATTACATAGATCCAAGGCTCAACAGATCTACGACTGTCTCTTTCCAACTATTTAACATTGTTTTATTCTATCGAAATTATGTAATTACATATGTTCTACTCTGTACAGCTCACTAGAAATCAACCACTCCTCCGAAGTGTTTTATGCCCTACAAATCATATACAATAAACATCTAGACAAATGCCTAACACGCAAGAAAAATGAAATAAGTAATTTAATTAAAAATGACCAGTTCCTAAAACTTCTAAACGACACGCAGAAATCAATCCAGACAAACTACTTAGATACCATAATTGGCATATTCGATCCAATACCTTTAAAGCCGAGTGCATCAACATATCCAAATACAAACTATCAACAGAAGAACAATCAATACGATTCAAAGGACTGTCTTTTTTCCCGTCCAAAAAGTTGTGTTACGACTTTGAAAACTTTCTCCGTAATATTAGATTAAGGGAACACTTCTCCACAAGCATCAAGAACCATCATCAATCTTCTACCATGAAAGATAAAGCACACACAAAAGGCCACACACGAGAGTCCACCAAACGGATGCAATCACCACATCGATTCCTATATTAGTATTGCTAGGAAGCACCTGGATAAGTTTATACAAAACAACCTCCATCAAAGTAGCAACAACAATATCACCAGACGGGAACGAAAAGCCATAAAATCTCTCCAAACAAAGACATAATAATCAAACTAGCTGACAAGAGTGGCTTAATGACCATTATGGAAAGTAAGAAATATATCGTAGAAGCAGAAACTGAGGTCAAAGATCAAAGGTTTTACGAAAGACTTACACATGATCCCACTAAACATTTCATATTAGAACTCCACACACTGTAATTAGCCACTTAGACCAAAATACACAGAGAGTAGATAAGGCTTTTTGTTAAAAAAACAAACTAAACCAGATACATTCTAAACTATCTCCAAATTACATAAGCTTTCAAAAGTAATCACAGACACGGCCACCAAGCTCTCAAAAGAGGACAACAACAGAAACCGATGCGAGATTTACGATCTGATAGAATCTCTTAAGATCCAGCCGCACGATTTGCCGAATCTGAACCTTGACACAACACATTTCAGGTTACATTGACCAAATCCACAAACCCCTGCTATCCACAATTCCGAGTTATATCAAAGACACTAACCATTTCTTTAAAATTCTGAAAAACATAGGTAGATTACCAAACAATTCATTCCTTTTAACTGAAAAATGTGACATCCATATATTCAAACATCCCAAGCGAGGATGGAATATTAGCATGTAAGATGTTTTTACGTAACATAGGCTTTCAGGAATGCAACATACAAGACTTTCAAAACCTTATTTTATTTACACCAATTTCAAGTTCAACGGACACAGTGATGGGAACGAAAATGGTTCCTAGGTATTCGATCATATGTATGGATGCAGTAGAACGAGATATATTGAGATGTTACCACCTAACACTCCTACATTACCACAGATAAACAGATGATCTCTTCTTTATATGGACACTCTTCTTTATATGAACTGTCTCCGAGACCTTAAAAACACCTCAGCGGTTTCCATCACACCATCAAATTCACAATCGAATATACCACCACATCTACCCCGTTTCTGGATATTCTGGTACATAAGAATAATAACCACATCTCCGCTACACTATACACCAAACCCATAGATGATCATTTCTACCTATATTTTAATAGCTGCCACCCACCAAACTGAAAAAAATCAATACTCTACAGCCAGTGTATACGCATAAAACTTATCTGTTCACAAGATGTGGATTGCAAAAACATATTGGACAACTATTCAGTTACTTTCTTAATAGGAATTATCCTTTTAAAGCTATCAAAAATCAATTATTAAGGCTTCTAAACAAAATAGAAACAGTCTTCTAACCTATAAAACAAAAAAGAATAATTCGTGAATTCCTATGAATTTTTATTTCACTTACAGCATTCACAAGCTTTCCCACATCTTAACAAATCATTTCCAGTATTTAAAACTCAGCCAAAGAATTACAAAAATATTCAGCGAAAACCCTATTCACGCTAGGCGTCAGTTCTATTTAACCTACACACACTCCTGTATACATCATTCGCCACCTCACCAAGTCAACTGCGATAAATCCCGAAGCCAAGTCTGTAAAAATATCATCACTGATAGCAATTTAACCCCATCTGGCACTGACGCAGTATTCAAACCACCAGCTCTTACTATGGCAGTTGTGACGATGCCTTCCGTGCGTCACTACAGAAGCTGTGATGACAACCAACGTCAGCTGTGTTCACAGTTTTGTCCGTGATCGAATTCAACAAAGACGAATTTTCAAGACACTGATTGGGAAATAGCAAAGAATACGATTTCTCACTTAATGTCTTCAAGAAGGTGAACTGCTATCTTACTAACTTTCGGCCACGGAAAAAGAACCCTTACATTTACTGTCCAACCTGGCGACGACTTACTCACTTCCGGTGATTTTCTTACTGACTGCTCCTGACTGACTGCCAGTCCCTTTTTCACTGCCTGCTGCTTCCTATCTGACTATGTTCACATCACCCCTATGCCCACTTGTGTTCTGGAAAAGGTGACCACCAATTCAGCTTTTGGTTGGTCAGTTTTTCATGGGATTCTAGTTTTATGATTATCTAAAATCACTAATGAAATTTTATGTTTGCCAATTGAAAGGCGAGCTGAAGACAGGATTCCGGAAAACACTGGTCATTAAATTGATTCAAAGATGGATTGCAGACAAAATCCCTAAGTATCTTGGTCATTAAATTGACTTAAAAGGAAAACGAATCCATATATCTCTTAATGATGTTTAAGAAATCGGATTGCTACACAGTTGAAATCTTATATATTTGCTCTTCTGCAATAAATGCAAAAAGGGAAATTATGTGGGACAAACTGGAACATCAGGGACAGCAACAACAACTTAACCTGTCGCTGCACACTTCAACCAATCATTTCATAGTATCGATGACATCAGATGCGTGCTTACTAAAAGCAATGGGTACTTACATCTGCGTTCAAACTCCGAGAAGATCGGAGTTGGAATTTATTTTCAAAATGAATTCAAACATTGAGGGATTAAACCAAGATTTGAGTTTACTTACAGAGGAAAATTTCGACATCAAAATCCATCTCTTCGTGCTTCAGTTCAGTCAAAAGTTTACTATATAATATATCAATTTTATTGGTAATATTGTTAACATTTTGTTGTTTTTCTTCTTTTTCTTCTCTCTCTCTCTCTCTCTCTCTCTATATATATATATATATATATATATATATATATATATTCAGGGAGAGAGAAAGTAAATCTTTTATCACCATCTGTAATTTTTATATAATTCTTTGGCTGACAGTACGAACTGAGAGGGTCACCTGTGTTGATTAGGCTAGGATATTTTCTACAACGTCTCTCACATCTATTCACACTATATATGCTCTTCACAGTATACGTATGCTTCATTAATAGAAGTTTTCCCTTTGCAAGACTTTAGCGTCAACACATTAAGAGAAAGAAACATCTGTTTTCAATCAATTGCTTGTTTTCGTAGAATGGGGATGATTTTGATTTCGACTACTACTTACTTTCAAAGAAATAATCGAAGCTAAAGTCGGAAGTGGTGAGAGACAAATGAAGATGGCAATATATATGATCGAAACACTAATGAATTCATCAAAGCTCTAAAAGGAAAAGAGGAAGCAGTTGGTTGAAGAATATTAACAAAGTCTGTTCCTCCTCTAAATGGACGACAATAGTGTTTGATTAACAATCTTCCGCTGGCGACCATTAAATAGCAAAGAGAATTCATTGTTATAGCGACGAACGCAATTCTTTTCTTTTCCTATCATTGGTAACGCTTAGCGAATTACAGACATTATAGCCAACGAAAAATCATTAGTTAACGATCATTTGTGTGCAGCATCATTCGAGACATATTCCTTTGCACATCGCTCTTCATATTTGCAACTGAAATGTCTCATTTGGAAAGGTTTGTTTCGTCCTATGTAATTTTTTGGTATCATATATTCTTATTCGATACAAGTCTTTATGCGAATCGATTTTACCAATGCGCATGAACAAAAGTAGTCAATAATCAATATGTTGGGTAGGCGTTTAATTTGTGAGAACAAAGATATACACCGCCGACTGTTATATACATGCGTAGAATGTAGTCATTAATTTGCATCATTGTAACTTTTATTCATATAATTGTATATATTAATAATATCTATAAATCAGTCAATGTTGCAGTAAAGCAACCAATGAATGAATTAAACAGAATTAGTATCTCAACCTGATCCGTTTACCTATTTTAATTTCTTTTTCTTTATTTTTATCTCAACAAATTCATATCTATCTATCTATCTATCTATCTATCTATCTATCTATCTATCTATCTATCTATCTTTGTCATTCTGTTCATATCTATTTATATATCTATCCATCTATGTCATTCAATGTATATCTATCTATGTTATTCTATTCATACCTATATATCTATTTATGTCTTTCTATTCATATCTATTATCTATCTATCTATCTATCTATCTATCTATCTATCTATCTATCTATCTATCTTTGTCATTCTGTTCATATCTATTTATATATCTATCCATCTATGTCATTCAATGTATATCTATCTATGTTATTCTATTCATACCTATATATCTATTTATGTCTTTCTATTCATATCTATCTATCTATCTATCTATCTATCTATCTATCTATCTATCTATCTATCTCAGTCCGTTTATCTCTCTGTATCTCTCTACACCAGTCTGTTCGCCTCTCTCCATCGATCTATACCAGTAAGTTGTATCTATCTATCTATCTATCTATCTATCTATCTA
The DNA here is from genome assembly GCA_903632075.3 of Acanthosepion pharaonis. Lineage (NCBI taxonomy): Eukaryota > Metazoa > Mollusca > Cephalopoda > Sepiida > Sepiidae > Acanthosepion > Acanthosepion pharaonis. The sequence goes on from CAHIKZ030003702.1 coordinate 1,840,287, forward strand.
TCTATCTATCTATCTATCTATCTCAATCTGTTCATTTTATCTATATTCCCCTCTAAGCATTACAGCCAACCAAAGCCACCGAAGGACTTGATTCTTATTGGCACGGAAAATGCGGATTTCTGCTGACATCCTCCTCACTCAAACGATCCAGAGAAAGGCATGAATCTGCTCCACCCTACTTTTTCTTCTATCGAGACATTTTGGCAAAATATCGTGATGTATATTATATTTGGTTGTAAAAAAACTACTTAATTTTCCAGATAGTCGAATAAAAGCTGTTACCTGCATTACGTACCGTGGTTAGGGTTCAATCGGCTTACTTCAGTCTGTACACATTTATATATTTCCACACGCACACACACAAGCACATACACACATACTCATACACACACATATGCGTGTGCGTTTCTGCGTGTGTCTGTGTGTGTATGAATCTGTGTATATGTATGTGTATGTCAGAGTGTGTGTCAAACAGATAGATAGATAGATAGATATGAATGGAGATTACAGGAAAGATTATCTCAGTACTGAAAAAGCAAATTAAAATATCAAGGTGTTGCTTGAGAAGAGAAAAACTGTAAAACAAGAAAGAGGTAGTTGTGCCAATATTCATTGGTACACTGGGATAATTCTTAAAGAGCCTCGCAGTAAGATTAAAATAATTAGAAATCTGAGCATAATTAGAATCACATCAATACTAGAATCGGCGATAACAGTGAAGAAATCTTCGGAAATCTCAGAAGATTTATCACTCGACTCTTATCAATAACCACAGCGTTTGCAATGTAAATTATATGAGTTCGTCGTACCTCCACACTTAGATAGTTTTTCTCTTTTTTGAATTGTCTCTTATTTAGATGGAGTTACATAATGAAATCTCACACTGACAAATAAATTATTGTAAATATTTCTAATTTGCATCATATATATATATATATATATATATATATATATATATGCCGAATTTTAATAAAACTCTCAGGCCTATTGACAAATGAATGAAATTACTTTAGAAATGTTTTTTAGAAAATCTTGGTAAAATATTTTTAATTTTGAGAAATTAATTTTTATTCCTCGTAATTAGTTAGCCCCTGAAATGTTCGGAAAATTTAAATCATCATTGTTTTTTGTAAAACAGGGCCTCCAGTTACCAATCTGCTCTGAATCTTAAAATAAATGATGCAATAAAACTAGGACATTATTTAATTAGAAGAGCTTTTAGTTGCTTTTATGAATGAGATATATTATGGACATTATTGTTTCATTGACTAAAATTAGATGAATCATGAATTTTTTACGAGAATTATATTCATTCTTTTTAAATTTTAATTAGATTAAAGTAAAAAATTAAATCTAATAAGAACGAAAAATATCGTAAATTTAAAGCCAAAGTACATAAAATTCAATAAAACATTAGATGAGAATATTTTTACATTTTTTAAGATTACTGAGTAGTTAAAAAAATTATATACAAAAGCTCTCACGTTATATTCTTCAACTAATTATTACAGATATGTCTTCCGGAGAAAGAAAACTCCCGGCAGTCAGTGAAGCTTGCCAACTTCTTAAATAAACCTGCGTTAAAAATGCATTTGTACAATATTTTAAACTGAAAGTAATATTTCTTTCATATCAGATTAATTAGACTTTAATTAAAAGACTTTGAATCAGCTAATATTCCTCAAATAAAATTACATAAAAGTATATTTGATATTTGAAAGGGTTTTTTTTAATAAAGAGTATTACAAGAAAAGAAAAATCGACCCAAAGGATGAACCTGAGCTAGTGGTACCGACGAACCAAATTTGCAAAGGAAAACGACGCCTTCGCGACCCACTCCCAAACCTGGTCCCATAATTATAATTAACTAAGTAGCCACAGACAACTAACAATCATTGTATACTGCCCTGACGCTCAAGCAAGTAAACTGAAGCAGGTACATTTTCCATTTCATGGTTCTTTCTTTCATCCAATGATGCCCCATGAAATCAACTCCTAAGTTCCTAAAGTGTACTTCGGACTCTGCGCGAGGAATCAGTAGGCTGGTCACATTGGGCGGCAGCACGGTTCTCGTATTAAATTAATTTAAACAACATATACACAGTAAATTTGTTTTATAAGTTATAAAATATAAGTGTTACACTAGAATCATAATATATTTGTCATAAATAATTTAAATAAATAACAGTGAAAGATTATTTTTAAAACGGATGAGTAAAAATTTAAAAACGTTTAAATACCGCCAAAAAGAAATACCTAAAGTTTAAAAATGCATTTTAAAAATGAAATATATTTCTTGAACATTATTTACATTATTCGGACTATTGTCCTCATATTTGTCGCCATATTTATCACAACGTTTCGGCCGTTGTACGCTCCGGCCTTCTTCAGGTAGTTGGATTCAGGAGATAATTGATAACTGACATCCATCAAACATGGCACGTGGAACTAGAACAGTCTACCCCAGTGAGCGAAATAAAGGGTTCAGTTCGAAATTCCAACCACCTGAAGAAGGCCGGAGCGTACAACGGTTGAAACGTTGTGATAAATATGGCGACAAAGATGAGGACAATAGCTCATCTCAGAAATATTGACATATTTCTTGAAGCTGTTATTTCAAGTTTAAATTATTAAATTTATTTAATATTTATAATAAGCAAAAAAAATTGTTATATTTCAAAACGAATTTAAATTGATTGGAATCATCTTTTTATTTTCAAATCGCTAAAATCGGCCTAACAAATCTGTCAACACAACATAATTCAAATTTATTAAAATATGTTTAAAAAATAAAATATACTTTCCTGAAACTTTATGTAAGGAACATTTTATGTTTACTTAATCCGAATTAAAACAAATACTACTTACTTTTAGTTTTAAATATCGCAGAAAAACTTTTTTAACAATGGGGGTGAGTGCTTTATTGAAGTGCTGACAGATATATTGATAACTTAACGTTTTGTATTTTTAAGTAAAGGGCCCATAACGGTAAAAATTACTTGATAACTGCAATGTGAACGTATTTTTATATAGTAATCTTAAAAAAGTAAGAAAAAATTCTAAATAATTTAATATTTTATTGAATTTTTGGTATTTTGACTTTATAATTTTAGGTACTTTGACTTACGAAGATTCTTGTTGAGGAAATATTAGAAAATTACCAACAAATTTTAAATTGACTACAGTTACCTTTCTTATTTTCTGATAATTCCGTGTATGAAAGTTCGTATTTACAAAAATCGGCACATTTATATATACATTTTTGGAGGCACGGTGGAGAAATGGATTGAGGAATCGGAGGGCCAAGTTCGAATTCTACTCAAATCTATTATATTCACGTACGTGCTAACAACCTTGCGAAAGGTATGAATCCTCTTCTTCTCCCCCAGATATGGGTAAATAGCTGGACAGACCGGGTTCTATAGCCTTGGATGTCAACTGGTCTACCGCAGAAAGTAATGGCAGCCTACTGCGGGGAAAAAATCTGTCTCGTCAGTCATCTATCGAAAGATATATGATCGCCTAAGCATGCATCACGCATGGCATCTGACTGACTATACATACGCAAAAAAATTCAACATTCTAGCGATCGCTGAATTGTAGTAATATTCTCCATTTATGATTAATGAATATAGCTTTTACACAATAACAATATCCCCAAAGTACTACAAATTAAGAGAGAATTTTAAAATATTTAAAACTTTATAAATTATTCTAAGTAAAATTTTAAAAAGGGAAAAATTCTTGTAAAAATTCATTATCTTTTCTTAAGACAATAGTGTCCGTAATATATTTTATTCATAAAAGCAATTAAAATATTTTCTAATTAAATGTCTTAGTTTTATTGCATTCTTCATTTTACGATTCAGGGTTTATTTTCATTAACTGGGGATCCCGTTTTATAAACGAAATGTCATGATTTAAATTCCCCAATCAAATTCGTCAACTTTAATATGTGACGGGTAAGAGATATAAAAAAATATTTTTACGAATACTTTCTAAAAAAAAGAAACGGTTCTAAAATAATTGAATTAATCTGTGATTAGTTACTTAAAGTTTCATTAAAACCTAAAAAATGATAATCCTTTGATCTTTCCTTCTAATAATAACAATAAAACTTTGTTTTGTTCAGTTTGGGTTATTTTTCACCATTTATATTTATTTTTTTTGCGAATCTTTGGTTGTACCTACATTGTTGTGTTAATAAAAAAAATAGATAAATAAATAAATAAACTGTTATATTGTCGTGTCTATAAAAAATAAAAAAAATTAATTAAAAAAATAAAAATAATTATAGTGTCAAAAATACTTAAAATAATTATAACAATCATAGTTATCATTAATTCACTCTTTCTAAACCAACAAGAATCAACACCAACTTCCTTCTCTACACAAACAAATACGTGACATTCTCAGTACTGGAAAAACATCCGACACGGACAGGTCATCAACATGTGCACCAACAAAAATTTCGTCTCCTTTTTTTCAGACCATAATAGTAACATTTATCTCTTAGCACCCAACAAACATTCAAGGTAAGAAAACACCAGAAACTTCTTGTATTTTCCATCCAAATTATCTGGACATTCATTACACAAATCTATGAAAAAACATACGTGAAAAACTGCATGCATTTTACTTTTTCATTATCTTATCATTCTGTCGGATTCAGATTTGACCGCAAACTGATAATTTTCTGTATCTGTCTATATTTCTGAGATGAGATATTATGTACACTATTTACATAAATTGAGGACACATGGCACAGTGGATAAAGGTGTTAGTTAGATCCAGTGACAGGGCCCAAAGAGTGTGAGTTCAATACCTGGTTAAGGCAGTGGAGAACTTTCAGAGGGGAATTAACAGGAGGTAACTGACATCCATTAGACATGGCAAGTGGAACTAGAACAGTCTACCCCAGTGAGCGAAATAAAGGGTTCAGGTCGACATTCCAACCATATGAAGAAGGCCGGAGCATACAACGGTCAAAACGTTGTGATAAACATGGCGACAAAGATGAGGACAATAGTCCAAATAATAATGTAAATAGTATGATAATTTTCTTCAGTATTACCGTCACTCGCGTTTCCAACATCATCTAACAAACAAGACTTGTTTTGTTGTTGTTCACGACTTACCGTTTCTCATTTTTGCAAGTATTTTGGGTTTATAATTATATGTTTGTATTTACTCACTGCCATAAAATTCACTTTCAAAATTAAATTAAAAAAAATTTAAAGAAACTTTATCAGATTCTTCGTTTTTGTTTTTGACAGGTGTTTGCCATATTTATAATCTTTATTTATAAGAAATCATGATTTGTTTTACTTTTACTTTTCTGCTTTCCTCCATTATATTTTTATAAGCATCTTCTTCCAATGGATTCTTTCTTTGAATTTCAAACGCGTCGTCTTCTGTTAGCCTTCAACTCAAAAGCTTATTAGTTAAAACTGCTACTATAGGTGTGGTAGTAGTAGCAGCAGCAGCGGTATTACTAATGTTTATTTTATTTATTTTTTCAGAACTTGTAATTTGTATATGCAATTTGTATAGTGTAATTGTAATACAAATTAATAATTATTATAAACAATGTTGTACAAAAATCTTATCTCAACGGATTTTTTACAATAAAGAACTAAGGTTTGTATGAGTGTGTGTGTGTTTGTGTGTGTGTGTGTGTGTGTGTGTGTGTGTGTGTGTGTGTGTGTGTGTGTGTGTGCTCACGCGCGTGTGTTAGCGTAAAAATATAAATTTAATTATAATTAGGATATAATAATAATTATTAATTTAAATTTGTGAATTATAAAAGATATAATAATTATAAACAACTTTTTTAATTTATTTTTTTTTATTTGATAATTAAAAATTATTTTAAAATAAGAAAATGTAAAAACTGACCAATAAGTTAAAAACATTGCACGATTCAATATTAATTTAGAATCATTTTTTTTTAATTAAAAAAAAAACTGTTGAAGTTTGCGAATTAAAATCATCGGTAAAAATAAAATGAAAAGCATTCGGTAAAAATAAAATGAAAAGCATTCGGTAAGAATAAAATGCCCCTTAATACAAAATGCGAAACAAATCAAAAACATTCCGCATCTTTGGGTCACTAGTCATTAGCTACCGGACTAAAATCTTCTGATAACTTAGGATAATCTCAATTCTGAAGCGTGAAGTACAAAACTGCAACAACACAGAAAAAGTAATAATAAAATGGTAAAAAGTGAAGTATTTTTTGCATTCTACTATGGCCTTTATAAAGCATCAGAAAAATACTACGACTATTGGAACTTATCAGATCTGGAAAGAAAAGACTAAATGTTGGAGACATTACTTAGATCCTTAAAAACTAGTCAGTGCAAGAAGTGACATCATTAAGAACAATCGACAAACAGATTCTGAAAAAGAAAGAATCAAAAAACAAATATGGTTTGATATCCGCCAAATATGGAAACAGACGGGCGTGGGGCCGAATAGAGATGCTGGGGAAGCATGAGGAAAAAAAAATCAAATAAGTGAAAATTATGTCGAAAGAAGAACAAATGGTGATGATGATGATGATGATGATGATGATGATGAAACAGGAAAAATCGTATCAATGATGACAATAGTGAAGTGATTAGAAAATTGCAAATGACGATATAGGTATAAAAAAGAATAAAGTTACTACCATTGAAATGAAAAATCTCATATTCAGAGAACTAACTGAAGTAAACTGTAATGACAGATCACGTATAAAGAAAATGCAATATGAGAAAAATAACTTAAAAAAAGTCAAGGTAAGCTTTAAATAATTTAGCTTGGTTCATTTATTTTGTTTTACGGCATATTGGGTTATTTAATGTCGACAAGATTTTTAGGATAGGTTCGTATGAATAGAATATGTATTCTTTATAAGAAATCAGTTTGTACATCAGGTCACATTGATGTATTTTTGTAAAGAGGGTTCATGTCGAGAGTCAAATGTAGTGATGGTAATATTTTTTTCAAAAATATATTGCTGGTATTTTTACTATAAAAATCAGTTTTTATGCTTTCATAGTGTTGTGACTCCAGTTTGTGGTTTAAGTATTTGCCCATAGCTGGAGCCCTAACAGGTGCTACCACCCCGGTTCATGGTGGACCTGCGAACAAAAGCTATTAAGAGGTGTTCCTCGCTCCTCAAAAGCTACTGATCAGAGGTCTTGCTGCCGGATGTATTTTATCGTCATACCCATGATGATTAAATAATTTAAAGCAAAACTTATGGAACTAAATAAGATAATATCTGCAGCTGGTACTGTTATAGGCCCGACCACGATGATACATACATGCATATGAATAGACGTAAGAAACGTAAGTCGAAAGAATATTTAGTACAAGAAATGGAGAGTAAGCGATGTCCATCTTTGACGCTTCCCAACTCTGTATGATCTGTTTTTAGGTGAGCTCTGATACCCATCGCAATATCGATCCAACCAGCCTGCATAATGTCACCAGCATACTCTCTGAGTGATGGAGCGACAAGAAGGTTGTTGATCATCTTCAACCTCCTGAGCAAAAACAGTTTCGATTTTATGTTCATTGCTGATGTTCTGACATACAGAATCAGGGAGGCATGAAATAATATATTCATCACGAGGTCTCGATTGCATTTAGATATATCAAAGGTCTTTGACAAGGTGTGGCATAGAGTGTTGCCATACAAACTCTCTAGATAAGCTTTTTTCAATTATCAAGACATTCGTAAAAGATGTGTCCATGAAAGTCACTGATAACAGCCAGCCCATGAGGTCAATGAAAACGTCTTTCTGCTTTATATTAATAATCTGCCTAAGACCTCAAATAATTATCTATGCATATAATACAACACTGTATGGGTGAACATCCCAAAATTTAGATGATCTCTCCTTCGATCTAGCTCTAACCGCTCAATGTCGGTAGTGGCTTTTGATATTGATTACCTCTAGAATCAAGCTCGTAAAGTTTCATCATCATCGAGCATGATGTATGGTTTTACTCTGAAGAACCCTAATCGAACACAACTCCATACACGATCAATCGCTCATATGATCAGTTCCATGTACCTGACTTCTCCTGCTATGCTCTATCTTGACAAGAGCCACATCAGGTCGAAAATGGAGTACTGCTACTATATCTAAACAGCGGCTATCCTGTTCTCACTTTCCATTCGTGATAGAATTCAGAATTGTCGTCGTGGCCTTCTGAATGATGAATGATTTTTAACCTTTTTCCACAGACAAAATGTCGTCAGATTCTTGCTACTTTATTGCTATTTCACTGGGACGAATAATCTTCATTCATGTCGTATTCCATTCGAAAGAAGAGAATGTTTCACTCAGACAGCTTCTTCTTAAGAACTGCCACTTTGTGGGACAGACACCCGAGGGGATGTTTCTTCGATCATTACAAAATTGAGGAATAGACATAACTAGGTGGGAAAGGGTGATTAAATACAAACTAATGGCATCATCTACACTGACAAGAATCTGTCTTTCAGAATGTAAGTCATAAAATCATTCGTGACTTTAAGATTCAAACCAATTTCAGCCAGAAGACCGGATCTCGTATTAGATTTCCTTCTGAGTAAATCCAAAAATGCTTATTGATTGTATAAAAATGATGTTATTAAAAATATTTTTATTTACTGTATCCTTAGAAATTCAAAAGAAACGAAATCACAAAACCGATTCTATATCATATTTTTCTTAAACACATCCCTTAAAAAGGAAACCATTGTTTTGTTTATGTTTTATCTACTTTAATCTCTTGCGAATAGTGATTCTTCTTTTTCTTCCTCTTCTTTTCTATGCTTAAACAGTTACAAACAGCCTGGTGTACTAATGGCCATTTACTTATACTTCGTCGATGTGTTAGTGAAACTTTTTCAAGCAGATACTGATGATTGTGAGGAATTTGATGGGTTTTAGATATACATGTAGCAGTGTTCTATTAATATTAATAACTTCATGGGAAATAGATAGATTTATAATATCCTAAAAGTTTTAAATGCAACTACCGTAAAAGGATTTTATTTGAAAATATGTTATCCTAAATTGTGATATTATTTAACACCAAAATGATAATTAATTTTTAATAAGAGATGAATATTATGTTATCCTAAATGTTATTACTGATGTAATTAACACTATTATGATGATTATTGAAAGTTTAGTGAAAGATAAAGGTTGTTGTGAAAGCAATCATAACTTGATGTTTACATTTTCTCAGCTGAGCTTACATGGATACAAGTTGATTTCATTGATATGGAATTATTCTTCAAGTAGGCAATTTATTATGAAGTCATGCCAGTAATATATAAGGTAGAAATGGTTTATTACTTTTATTATCAGTTTATTTCATAATGTACCTTATTGGTTATCGTACTGAGGCCGAGATTAGCCTATCGACAAACATAATTCAGAATTTAAGGTTTCTTTTTTGAGAATTGTAAAAATTGGTGGTCGTCTTATAGACGACCGCAAAATTTTAAGTGTGATTTTGAAGGTTTTAAGGTCGTCTTATACGCTGAAATATATGCTATGTCAACCTTGAAGAAATTGGGAAAGTTAACAATCATACCAGTCATTAGTAGAGTGTCGAATAGACCAAGAAGAAAGCTGAAAAAACTGGAAAACTTGGTAAGAGTAGGACACGTTAAAACGTCTGTATAATTTAAAACAACTCAAACATTTTTCTGGTGTATTAAATAGACTTGCTGTTATTTAATTTGTTGTGTCAGCGACGACTTGGTACTCTGCTAAAATATCTATCTTTTAATTATGAAACCATCACTGCCGAGTATTTTATGCTCATATATCAGCGCTAAAATTGAATGCAGCCTTCTTTAAATTTTGAAACAACGCAAGCGCTCTTTTGCTTTACTTGAACACATCTACTTATAGCAGTCACAGAATCTTCTTGCCACACACACACACACACTCATATATATATATATATATATATATGTGTGTGTGTGTGTATGTATTGGTAATCATTTTATCACAAGCAAGGCAATAAAGCAAAGGTGTTATTGAGTGTGAAAGAATAAGAGAAAAAGAAAACATTATTAAGAAGAGAACAATAAACGGATAGAAATTAAGACAGAAATAACGAATGAAACTGCATTTAAATTTTTGAGTATCAAAATTGACTGAAATGCAAGAGGTCCGAAAAGAGTTACACAAAGAAGTGCGAAAGAAAAAGTCTTATCGTAGAACATACGGTTACATCTAGCCATTTCAAGTGTAAAATGACGAGATCTAGTACTGCGCTTAAATTCGTAAAGTCGAGGTAGAAAAGAGGAAAGCTCATTAAAACAATTACCATGGAATTATTTATAGAAAAGGCAAAGAGAAGCTACGTTACGACGGTGGAAAATTGAGTGAAACCGAGATGCCAGGCCAGGACCAATAATATTACAAATTCTTGTTCGGATTTTTATCAAGAATCTCTAAATATATAGTAGAAGTAATAAAATAAGATGTGGCAACAATATTCAATGCATGGGCGAATGGTACGCCTATAAATGTGTAAGATAGATTCTCGCGAGAGAAATTCTCTAGCACGAGACAGGGAATCAACTTTCCTAGCAGCAGACCTAACAATATATTCTTTCCACTTCATATCAGCGAAAAACGTTACTTCGAAAAGGCGCAATGGGTGACTCCCCGGTTTCTTTTATATGTTTATATTAACATCTTTTTACCATAATGCGTATACGTCAACCATAATAATAATAATACTAATAATAAAATAATGATTAAAAAATGAATGTATGGAAAATTGCTAAATGTCTGAAGAATTGAAATCAGTCAAACGACATTAGGCTTAAACCCAACGAGAAAATGAAGTACTGTCGAAACTATGATACTATGATACCACCAGGCATAAATGGCATTCGATTTTGTCAGATAGTATATGTACGTGTTCAAGCATATAAACGTGTAAAACTGTAAGAATCCGAAAAAGCGAAAATATTTAAATCTATGAAATGAAGTGAAAAAATTGTGGAATGCAAAGTTGATAGTTATGCCGATCATTAATGGGACACTTGGAATAGTTAAAAATCGTTGCTAATATGTTGACACAATTGAAAATGATGGAAAGGCCCGAAGCCACACTACTGAAAATCATCTACGACAGTGATTCTCAATTGCCGTACCGCGGCACACATCCTCTTAAGTGTGTCGTGAAATATTGTCATGAAAAAGGATGATTTGATTCGAAATCTGTTCATAAAGTTATTTCTAATATTGGACTTCATTCATGTTAAGAAGTAGAATTGGCTACCATTTCTAGTGATCGAGTGCTCAAAAGAAAACATTCAATGGTAGCCATCGATACATTTTGGATTTCAATAGAAAAAAGGAATATCCCACATTAGCTAAAAAGGCTTTATCAGTTTTATTGCAATTTTCTGCTTTTTATTTATGTGAATTAGGCTTCTCAACTCTAAATAACATCAAAAATAAGAAGCGAGAAAAACTACGCTCAATTGAAGAAGAAATGAGGGTCTGCCTATCGCATATTCGACCAAAGATTGAAGAAATAGTAAAAAAAAAAAAAAACACCAGGCACAGGTTTCACACTAAATAAGCTGAACAAATAGTTGAATAGAAACATTGAAATAAAGTTCATATTTGTGAGTGTATTTTTTAATCTATGGTTTTATTTCATAACATTTAAAAATTTTGACACTTCCATTTTCTCCAGGGTGTGCCGTTGCTTAAACGTTTGAGAAACACTGATCTTCGATAATGAGGAGAGTGCTGAAGGATTGGGGAGAATTGTCACTGGAACAAGGTCAGCAAATACTTTTGTTGTACATCCATAACGAATCTCGATATGAAGACGGGAAAGATAAATCATCAAAGATTGGAAAATGATGAAACCTCTCCTCCCCGCTCTAAAAGTTAAATCTACGAAACCTAACCTAATCGTTCATTAGGTTTCGTTCATTACAAAGATTTCGATCTTCTAGACCAGGGCACTTTAAACGAATCGTGATCTCTCGTTTTCCAGCGATTTTTGAACAATGTTCAATTTATGACTACTGTTTGCTTGGGGGTGGGGGAAGCCTTAACGAACGTAAACCAAGCCTTGAGGAGAGGAAGACGCCTCGAGGTGAGAGATATGTCCACTTAACAGTCTGAATGTTCTTCAAGAAAATAGAAGAAAACTATAAGGACAAGATAATTGCTCTGCACATTCGTATCGTCTGCCAATTCTTATTTTACCTCCAATCAAAATATCCCGTTGTTTCATTTCCAAAACGGTAATGGCACGTCGTTTCAAGTCTCGTGGTTTCTTTCCCATCTCTTTTCAATATGGCGGCTTGGTTGTTTTTATCAAAAGCAGCTGTCTGGATGTTTTGTATCTATTTAACTTAGATTTTCGATCGGATGTTGTCATTCAACATTCGTAAACCTCGAGTGAAAACAATAAGCAACTGGAATAACAATTTTAAAATGTTAGCGCAGTTAAAAACAAGTGAGGCTCTAATTCATGTCTAACTACAAATATCCATTTAGATTGTGGCATATGCCTTCACATCTAGAACGTTCCCAGTGTAGATAGGTGCTAGGATCATTATTTTATTGGAAACCTTGGGGAATACAACAAACTGACTCAAGTGCTTAAAATAAGTAATATATTTTATTTATTTTTTAGAGTGTTGAGTGAGTTCTTTCGTATTCGCCGTAGCAAAAAGTTCGTTAATAAGATGGACATTGAAAGCTGTCTGGGGAAATGACCGTTTCTGGTTATTTGAAGTAAGGATAGTAGTAATCTCAGAAATTAAGTCGATGTCAATCTGTTGTCTTTTCTCGGCTCTTAACAATATTAATAGCAGATGGCGTCTTAACTGCTTTTTTACGCGTTATGAATGACTGCGTTCTTTTTGTTCTGTTTTGGTTCCCCTCTTGCCTCTGGCCCAGAGCTGTTAGGTTTTTATCCCTTTGAATAGGCTCAAAAATTTGGCGCGAACAACAATTTTTTTGATTGGCCAAATTTTATTTCTCGCCGTCCCTTTATTTTCAGTTTATTTTATAACGGAAGTTATGCGTGGAGCCTCCCTGATCTTTGTCATTTCTCAGTCACAAATAAATAAGCGGGTTGATTCATTATCATAAAAGCACAATTTCACCACACGAGTTACACTTGAGGATACAACATTTTACACCATCATAAATTCCCTACCATCCGACGTAGTCACAGATTAGTCAGCACTTGTCCTGCAAATTTCCAGCGTATTTCAACTGGGTTCAGTTTTCTTTTTCTTCTTTTTATTTGAGGGTTTCTCTCCCGTTAGTTGAGAAAAGTATAGAAGGAGAAGTTCAGAGAGTGAGAGAGAGAGAGAGAGAGAGAAAGAAAGAGATAAGGGTTTTTAAAGGAAGGTGAAGATGCTTAATTTAATTTGAATTCATTTTATTTTTGTTCAGTACTCACTACAAGATTAATGGTTCAAATATCTTTCACAAAAACCGCCAAGAGAATCTCTATGATAATATATTTAATACTCGTAAGATATCTTGACGATTGTGGTTAAATAATGATCAATTAAATAATGAGGCAATTTAATACGATGAGGTTAACTTCGAAATTAACACCCCCCCACTTTTTTTTATCAGAAGCGAATGTTGGTATTAGAATCTTCTTGCCAATAACTCATAATTTTCTGCCTTGTTACAGATAACAGTTTATTAAAAGAGCATCTGGTATGAAATTGAGTACGAAGCTGATGTGTGTCTTTGAATTCTTTCACATGAAAGAAATTAAGCCCATTGATATTCGTCAAAGATTGCAGTAAATTTAAAGAGATCTGAGTTATACTGCAAATAATTGGTGGCATCAATAATGACAACGACACTTTCCGAGTGGCTCTTCGTAGCTATCAACCCACGAAGTGAGGAATTTATAGTCTATGATGATGATGACGATTTGGGAAAAGAATGTTTTAACCATCAGTCATTTTATCATAAAATAAAGTTGTTGTGGATTCCGAGATGAAATTCGGTCTCCAATGAATGACAAACGCAAGAATTAAATATAAGAAATAAAATGTATTTACAAAATAATACAAAGGGTAATACTGTTAGTAAATCCAGGAACTCGGTTTGTAGCAATAACATATAGATATATAGAGTCTCGAAGTAGGACTTCCTTAGAGTCTACGTGCTTGTGACTAAGACTTCTACAAGCGGTTACCTCACACTATTACTCTACCTCCTACTCAATCACAATTTCAGTCTCAGTCTTCTTACTATCTCTACTCACTCTCTAACTGACTGTCTAACTCTGGGCATTTAACGGCAGCAGTCCAAGTAACACTGGTAGAGTCCACATATGAAAAAGGGGAGGACCCCATACCCCCCCTCCTTAGATCCCTTTTTGGGGGGAGTTAGTATTTTTTTAATTTCGTTTAGGAAAATAAATCACACTTTTCTCCTTTTACTTTGAACCCAAAGTCCTGAAGTCTTCTGAAAACTTCCTTTATGTGTGATGTGTGCTCTTCAACATTGTCGCTCTTAATTAGAATATCATCCAGATAAACGGTCGCGAAATTCTGGCCCGTGAGCATTGTGTCCATCGTTTGCTGAAAAATTGCAGGTGCAACTTTTACTCGGAATGGTAGTCTGTTGAATTTGTACAGCCCTTTGTGCAAAGGATTTTCGTACTCTCTTCTTGTACTGGAATTTGTCGATACGCCTCACTAAGGTCTATTTTTGAAAATATCTTACCGCCGTTGAGCTTTGTAAATATCTCCTCTGGGCTCGGTAGTGGGTAATGGTTGTCTTTTATCGCCTTGTTGAGTCCCGTCGAAAAATCTGCGCATACTTCCTTATAGTCTACGTGCTGGTAACTGACTTCTACAAGCGGTTACCTCACACTATTACTCTACCTCCAACTCAGTCTCAGTCCCAGTCTCAGTCTTCCTACTATCTCTACTCACTATCTGACTGACTGTCTATCTCTGAGTATTTAACGCCAGCAGTCCAAGTAACACTGGTAGAGTCCACTTATATGAAAAAGGGGAGGACCCCATAACAAAAGTTTTAGGTTTTGGTTAGTGAAAGTTTACAAGCCGAGATATGTATTCATTTTACATACAATTACAATTCAATATGATCATTCCTTTGCTATCACCAAGGCTCTTAATCTCATCTTAACTGAAGTCCATGATTTCTTCACCACCTCTTCTCTCAACACGATGTCACATGATCTTTCAGATCTGACAAACTTGAGTATGAGATAAGTGAAACATCGCTCTCTAATATGGACCATATTACAAAGTCAATGGGATTAATGTCAGGGCTAGACGGAGACAAAATGGACTTGTCAAAAAATCAACGGAAATGTTTCTTGCATCAATTCTGTGTCAAATTGTCTGTGCGTGCGGCTGATCCGTCTTCAGTGAAGACAGTAACTCTCAATTATGACAGACAACCAGGACAACACCTATCTCTCTCTCTCCCAAATTTGATAGTAAACTCTGCTGTTCACTTTCACTCCTTCATCAATGAACACCAAGTGCGATTTCGAACTATTAGAAGCAACAGCATCCCTAACAATGACACCAGTTGGTTTCTTTCGCTTGGAAAGTATTTTGATGCTTTCGGGAATGTTTCCTTGTAAAGTGGCGTAAACCCTATCGTTTTTGTAGTTGACAACAAAATTATTGTCTGAACAAACGAAATCTTTGTCTGTGGCAGGCTGCATCGTCTCCAATTTTTTCCTCTCTGTCAAATCGTTTTCGCTTGGGGATCCCTTGACAGCAGCTGTCGTCTTTAAATCTTGCATGGTTTTAGCTCTAAATCCTCTTTCACAATCCTCCTTAGCGACCTATCCGAAATATCCATTCTTTTTACCACCTTCTTCGTGCTTCTTTGTGGTTTTCGCTTCACTCTTTTCTTAACGGCTTCAATGACTCTTCTTGGTACGAAATAAGGTTTTCTTCTTGTAATTCCAATTCCGGGAAGGTGATATTGCGTTGCTGAAGTTGTTCGCTCCTCTTGTAAACTTTGCTTCATATTAAAATCAATATTTCTGCAAACATCTAAATCTTTTATTACCTCATAATTTTTCATACCTGTCGTTTTCAGTTCGTGAATTTGGTGACATTTTTTGAGCCGCTATATTAAACTATAAACAATAAAACAAAATAATTTTACGAAGACTTATGCAAACTTTAAAAGTGTTTGCGAATGGGTATGTTACAGTTCATGTTTAAATAAAGGGGTAATGTTTTAGGTTTAAATAATAGATAAATATTGATGGCACACTCTGTAAATGAAAACTTGTCCAATCCAAAGATGTTCTGTTTCCGCTGTTTTTTTTTTTAGTTCCTGTGGAAATAACCAAGAAGCATTATTTTCAGGGGGTTCCTTGAACGATTGTGAATTCATTTCCTAACGAGTGACATCATTTGTGTCCATGTGATGGACTAGGTTAGATTTAGTAAATAATGATAGTAATAAGATCTGTGAAGGTTGGTGACGGTTGTGGCTACTGTGCGAACTGGTAACACATCAGTTGGGTCTCAGGGGTTATTTTTCCTACTTAAATGTCGCAGACTTCGTAATGGAATGTATGACTAAGCGTAAATTTTAAAGTATGCAATTTCAGTTTAGCAATTAAGCTTAAGCAATTAATATACTGTAAAATCAATACAGTGTTTAAATCGACCCGGGGTTTTAAAGGCAATAGAAGAAGAAATTAAGTTAAGAAACCACCAGAGATTTGGCTACTTTGGGCTTGTCTGTCCTTGCAACAATGTCAACATGAAACAACCACCAGTTATCGTCGCAAACATCAGCTTGATAATTATTATAGTGAAGAAAATATCAGCATGATTCTTTTCTGTTGATCTATCGCTTGTGTCATAAAAAATGGCTTAATCTGTCAAAGAACAACAGCAGTGATGTCATATAATATATTAATCATAAGTAAGGATTTTGATATAAAAATTTTCGAATTTCTGAAATAAGAAATTAAAAAGGATGGATGAGTTATTTTTAATTTATTTGCAATTGTGTGTTCATTTAGTTATTTTTCACAAAGTTTAATCAATTTATACGGAGCGGTGGGGGGTGGGGAGACGAATTAGCCGGAAACTCTTGCGGGACGAATTTAGAATAATAAAGAATAAAAATAGAATAGAGTTAAAAAAATTAGCCCAAACATTAGGGAGAGAGGCCTGTGTCACCGGGACGGTCTTTTAATACTAGAATTTGCCCAGTAAAAGGCTTGAAAGTCACTCGAAGTAGAGTGAAACAGTCAAAATGGTGATGATGTATGAGGTGTGTGATATGAAAGGAAGAGGTGTTATAAGTAAAGCTTATGAGGATAATGAGGAAAGGTGAGAATTTACCCTCATGAGTGAAGTATTCAGGTAAACTAGTCTGCAGGAGTATGTTTCTTGAGAAGACGCTGAGTAATGGTCTGAATTGGTTGATCTAAAAATTAGAACTCGTGTGAATAATTGACATCAAGGTAGGGATAAGTTGGTGACGTTGCTTCTGTGGAAAAGAAGATTCGGAGCGAAAAGAAGCCATTTTCAACTCTATCAAGGCTGGAAAATGAGGATTGTGCAGCTCCAGCTGCAGTTCATTTTTGGTCTGAGCTGACCAAATAAATATAATGAAGTTGTCAAGTACTTCCCGGAGGCATGAAAAGAACTGACAATATTGCCAACATTATTAATGTATATATGGGTATCACTTGATGTCTGAACATGAGAGTCATTCAAAGACATTCAAAGAATGGAGCCTCGTTGAAATTGGAACCGTAATCAATGTTAGAGAAAACACTGTGCCCGTAAGAACGGATATGTTTAGGGCTCCAAATTCCATCAGCTGCTTGTCTAACAGATCCAGATCAGAAGAGTCGTTTAAGTGTTGCTAGTTACTTAGTCGCCATTATTCTAGGCTATAAATTAACCAACAAAAGACGCATCTATTTTGCTTCAGTGCGAAAATTAAAGCATAACGAGGTCTAATTTACTACAAAGAATCAAATGGTGCGAAATTTCCTCAAGTATGGGAAATGGGATGAGAACAATCGATTCTTGTGGATTAAGTTTGACGTTTTTCAGAAAGTTCCTTAACAGCGTAGACGCCTGAAGAATGCAGACAAATGAAACTATTAAAACCTTTTTACAATAATATTCAAGTTGAGAACACCTATCTAAACATAATGTGTAACAGAGAGTGAACATTTTTATTCCAAGTGATTAATCGTCTACTGAAGCAAAGTTTTTTCATTAATAATTGGAACCTATATTTATAGATGCATCCTTTATAGGTTGAAACAGGTTTTCGCCTGCCTCTTTCACCATGATATAGGTTAATAGGTAGAATCTCGTTTTGCTTTAATATCCGGTTTTAAAAAGTCGATATTTACGAGGTCTGTTCGAAAATAAAAATCAATTACATATGAATGAAAACGTAATTTACCAAGACTAGTGTCGATTTATGCATCTTCAAAGTCGCCCTCTTGGGATCATAGACACTCATCTCAGCGTCTCTAACCCCTTCTTAAAGGCCTTGTTGCGCTCTACTTAATCTCGCACACGGTACGAAATATTTGCCTTTTAAATGTTAGGAGACACAAGGTTAAAAAAAAATAAGATTGCACCGTGGTTCACAAACTTGGGTAATGCGATGTTTTGTAAAAAATAATTTAACTGAGACATTGTTGATCTACTTAGTCATTGTGAATGTATGGAAGTTACACATTCCAAAAGCTAGCACAATAACGATTCCTTTCAGAATTAGTAACTCGACAGGGGAGTGTTTGATGCTTCCATACAATGAAAGGAACATCAGGTTGGTTGCCAAGATGAGTTTACAAAACAGATTTGTACACATTCTCTTACTAATAAGTTATTTAGAAATGTAAAGAAAACAGACTGACAAGAATCCGCTATTGTCGTCTCTTCGTTAATATTTCATATCTCCATCATTTATTGGTAGGACTGTCTACAACCAACTTTTCCAATCGTGCACGAAACGAAGCTATTATTCGTATACACTTAGGTAAGCCTCCCACCAATTTTGTATGTAAAATACTTTAAAATTTCGAGTTGCACACGAGTAT
Organism: Acanthosepion pharaonis; assembly: GCA_903632075.3. NCBI lineage: Eukaryota > Metazoa > Mollusca > Cephalopoda > Sepiida > Sepiidae > Acanthosepion > Acanthosepion pharaonis. The sequence goes on from CAHIKZ030003702.1 coordinate 1,859,388, forward strand.
ATCAAGAAGATTGAGAATGACGAAAAACAATCAGATAAACCATATCGAACTGGAAAATAGTCCTTTTCTGCACTGTACATAAACAACCGAATCAATAATGGATCCACAAGTAAGATCAAATGTAAGTTTAACATGCACTAATAATGGAAACAGTTATGCAAGAAGAAAGGAAATATTACAAATCGTTTAAAATATGAATTTTTATTATTTATCTCATAGTTTGAATTAATTTCTCCTGACGGACGTTGAGGGTGAAAAAGAAAAGTTTCGAATTTGTTCTTTTGAAAAGAAAGCAATTGATTCCAATTTAATCGGAACCAGAAAATCCTTTGAATGATCACTGAGAGCTCCCAAAACGTACATACATACATTCCCTATATCTCTCAGATTTTTGTTACTCGCAAAACCAAGAAATGCCTTTCTCCAACATGAAAAATGATAGAAAATTTTGTTTGTTATTTTCTTGAGAATCGATTTCAATGAATATGGTAAATGATCGCCGACAGACAAAAAAATTGGATTAGGTTGACAAGAGAATTGATTCAGCAAATTGCTCAATTCCCTGAATTTGGGTAGGTATTTCTCTGCCAGGAACGCACAAATACATGACAATAAAAAATAAAATTACGTTTAAGTGACAGGTTTTTGAGAGTAAGTCAATAAATATGTCGCCTGATATTAACTGAATTTGAATCTAAAATTTAAACTGTATAATGTTCGATTGATGGGATTAATGTTCGACTCTGAATTATGTGCATTAACAAAGAAAGTTATTGTATTGTGATATAACCTGAAAATAATTTTTCCGTTTTATATATATATATATATATATATATATATATGTTATAGGTAGTTTCAAAGTGGAGGCTTATATTTCACAAAGTCGGTCTTAAAAGGTTCGACGTACAAAACATTAGGAACTTGAAAATAATAGTTAATGACGCAGCAATCTAGTTGTGGTGGTTGATACTTTAATGTCCGACATCGACTGACTCACCAACTCACTGAGCCCCTGACGACTGCTACTTTTCCTACTTATTATATGTGGGAGAGTCTATTAATAATAGAATAGGTATGTTCCAGTATAACAATATATATATATATATATATATATATATATATATATATATATATATATATATATATATATATAGATAATATTAGTGGAAAATATACATACATATGCAAAATATATATAAAAAATACCTATACATGTATATTTTCAGAAAAAAATTTTCCAAGAGGAAGAATCCAGGTGGAACTCAATGTCTAGGACAAAGTAAGGATATAATAAAAATATTATAATAAAAATATTAGTGTTTAAGCCTTTTTAATATATATATATATATATATATATATATATATATATATATAGTACAATAAAATATAAGAGAACAATTTATTAAAATATATTTTTTATTAATTATAGTTGCAACGAAGTCACAAGTCACCCTTGCCTGTTTATGCCCTCATTCCCCGAAATGGTAACTCAGTGCCACTTAGCATAAATCTGGTTGGCTTTGTAGTTAAGAAATACAAATGAAGCTGATCAGGCGTTAGCAACCACCTTAGAAGGCAGACATCCTCGGAATGAACAGCCATTTAAAATTTAAACGAACATTAAGGTTTTGTATGTACGTTTTTTAATAGCAAGCATGTCTTTTCACATATTTCATTTCTTTATCATCAGTACGTATTTGAGAAATATAGCAGAGTGGTTTCACAATACCTCCTCCCCATTTTCGAATTAAGAGTTTTCTTTATCGTTTCTAGTTGACAATAAAGGTTAGAGAGTTCCGTACCTCCTGCTATTTAGGCCAAAGCTGCTGGCTTGAGTTCAATTCCTATATTTCCATAGGTTATTTGCGGGAAAGTGAACTAATCTGCATTAGTCAGGATTTGAACTCTGTCGCCATTTTATATTTTAATTCCGCGCGCGCGCCCGTTGTTTGTTTTTGATTTTGTCGTCTGTACAGTATATTAGGGTCACATGGGAACCGTCTGTGAGAAAAAGAGTAGCATGACGCAATTCATTTGGAAACGGCATGCCGTGCTGCTTGGCTCCAATACAAATGTTGTTTGGGTGTCAATCTGAGAATAGTGCAGAGGATTCGGAAAGAGTTGGATGAGTCTAATGGTGATTATGAATATATTTGGAAAGATCGCTGGTGGTGGCGACGTCCATTTTCCCACAGTGTCTCAGAGTCAACAGAAAGGCCTACATCAAGTGCTTTGAGGAAGTAGTGCTGCATTGAGTCAAGGGGGTCGGTTCTGAAAGACCCGATGTTTGCAACAGGACTCTGCACCATGCCAGACAAGCAGGAGGACCTAGTGATGGCTGTGTGAGAATTTCTGCGATCATCTCACCCTTTACATCTGGCCACTTAACTCTCCAGACTGCAACCACATTGATGAGTATGCGTTTGGCGCAGTTCAGAAAAAGACCAACAAAACTCCTTGTGACACCAAAGATAAACTGAAGATAAAGATTATGGCAGGATTCACCAATTTAAACACGGAGACTGTCCAGTAGATTTCCGAAGTCGTCTGGAGGCCGTGGTTGAAGCCAATGACGATTTTATCGGATAAATTTACTCTTAATATTTCAAGATATTTTTGTGTAATTTTGGTAACTATATCTGTTAAAATGAGATGTCAGTGTTATTTTCATTTTTTGCGTAATTTAGACGACAATTTATCCATACCACTCTGTACGTACATAGGTCAAGAAATATTTGACAAACAACGCTTGTGGTTAAAGTTAATCAAGAAAACTCTTTAAGAAAAGAAATACAAAGGAAATAAATATGAAAGTGGTTTTGTTTTTTCCCGTTCTAGAAATGTCTTACAAGCATATAACAATACTAACATAGATTAACCAAAAAGTAAATATGTTCTATGCTGCCAGACATATGGCAACTGGTTAAGGTACATGAAGCCCTTCTACAACAAATTGTCAAAATGAAGACTGATGGCATGTCTTTCTGGTGTGTCTCAGCGTGTAATGTTAAGATTTTGACAAATATTCTCTTCAATAATACAAACAACATGCCGGTCAAACGCGTAGGACCAGGTAGTCGAAATATTTAAGACATGAAGAATCTTTTCAGTGGTGCAGTAGAAATTTCATGGTAAATCAGACCCGATATTAACAAAGAGTTTGATGCACGGTTTGTTACTCAGCTAATAAAACTATCACAAGAATAACAAGTCTAAAATTGAATAGGGTTTATTTAAAAACATGGCGGTTGGTTTAAAATTCATTTAAGTTATGTTAGTAATTTCATTTTAATGGAATCTGGCGGTATGTAGTTTTGTCTGACATCGTAACGTGAATGACTTACACGAAAGTGTGTCAAAAATCTGTTAAGTTTTGAAGTGTCATAGGACGATGATGTTTTGTGAAGAACAGTGAGAATTAATGAGTCGTTAAATATTTAATGCATCTCTAAACGCAGTGAAGCAACTTGCCATTAATTCTCTATCAAGCATCTCTCAAGCAACTATTTTTATGCTTTTACTCAGAGTGAAACATTATTTACACTATTTACATTGTTCGGGCTATTGTTCTCATCTTTACTCACGGCGTTTCGGCTGTTGTACGCTCCGGCCTTCTCCAGGTGATATATATTGGATTACTTCAACCAACGTTTGAGGACACATGGCCCAGTGGATAAAAACCTTGGCTGAAGTAATCCAGTGACTTGACCCAAAGAGTTGTGAGTTCAATATCTGGCCACAGCACAGGTGAAAAAAACAAAACAAAAAAAACTTGGAGAGTGAAGTTACTAAATGGAAATAACTGAAACTGAAATATCCAGAAAAAGGCATGGCACGTGGAACTAGAACAATCTATCCTCGTGGAAAAATAAAGGGATCGTTTCGAAATTCCAGCGTATATCACTTGAAAAAGGCCTGCGTTTACAACAGCCGAAACGTCGTGGACAATAAAGATGAGGACAATAGTCCGAACAATGTAAATAGTGTAGATAGTTACAATAGCTCATCTTAGAAATATAGACGGATGCTACAGAAGTCTGGAGCAAACAACGGCCAAAATGTCGTGAATATAACAATAAAGATGAGGACAACAGTCCGAACAATGTAAATAGTTTAAAGAGTTACCACACCTCATCTCAGAAATACTGACGGATATTGAAGTGAAACATTTTTCTGGTGGAAGGTAAAAATCCCAACATGAATCTCACCAAAATGTGGATGATAATGGGAGATATAGATATGAAACAAAACCAAAGTTCTATAAGCGAATTTTGGAAAATGAATGGAAAGATGACACCAGATCAGTGCAAGGAACTTGTCAAGTTCTATGTGCTGAACTTATTGCTAATAATTGCCTTGTTACTTTATACTAATTGTTTGAAGTTTTATCTTTAACAAATGTGCAATTTTTATTTTGTTAAATTTATTTAAAAATTAATATTGTATACAATAAAGAGTGCGACAAAAATACCTCCTACATTTTAGATATTGACAAAATGAACAAAATTAAAAAAGATTTTACTATTGATAACACAAAGAGCAATAGGTTTTATTCATTTGTTTTTTTTTTTTTAAAAATCTTCCAAATGATGGATTCTATTCACAATACATTTGGCAGTTACTTGAGCCTGGACATTTTATAGAGTTCGAACGCTTTGTGGTCTTCAAGGTGGCTTTCTTTTAAGCGCTGGACTTGTGACCATAAAATTTTCAACCCGTAGCCCTATCGATCCGGAACAGAATCTTTCCGACGTAATATGAAATGAGTAAGAACATCTCTCCTTGTTGCAATTACAGTTTCACTAGTCTTAAAAATGTTTCAACAGCAAACGCACGGTGTGCACCGGTACAAGCAATAATGGTAACTGACAGAATGGTAAGACATTATAAAGACACCATTGCCATTAGTCTAATTTCACTAGCACAACACAGCTGACAGTTTAAAATGTAGGAAATATTTGTGCCGCACTCTGTACAAAAGTTCATTTATTTTGTCCATTAAACTACCTTTTTTTTCAAGTAAATGATTTTCTGAAATAACTTTTCTTCCATAAACTCTTTCGATCAAAGCTTTTTCGCGAATGAAAAAAATACAATGAGTTAAGATTTATGTAAATTTCAAGATTCTATGACAATTATTATTAATAAGTACATTTAAACAATTTCGTCATTTATTTTTCTCGTTACTGTATTCATCGTTTATCGTCTGTTTATGAACAAATAAACATTTTCCTTTTAATCGTTTGGTGTTTACGTTTACCGTTAAGAATATTATACAAAAAGAATCAAATTTTCTTGCAATCATCATAAAAAGGCACTTCATCATGTTTGTAGTTCTGAACGTTTAATTTTTAGGAAATGTTTTTCTTATTATAGAATTAAATTGTGAAGTAAAAACCTTTTTGCTAAAACCTTTTCTTAGAACTGAACAATAAGATAGTAAAGGTGAACTAATATTGCTGTTTAGTAAAATTGCATAACTAGTAACTTAATTTGAATCCCGCTGCTCACAATCTTCAATCTACAGCAATAAAAACAAATTTTACGCTGCTAAAATACTTATGAGGAGTATAGTAAACAAATGGTGCAACTTACAATTATTTTTGCAAACAAACTGTTTTTCCTTGCAAAAATACCGTGAAAATAGTATCTTGCAAAAATTATCTTGCAAAAAATGTATCTTGCAAAAATGCATCTTACAAAAGAGTATCTTGCAAAAACATGTCTAGCAAAAAAACTATCTTGCATAAAAATGTATCTAGCAAAAAATATCTTGCAAAACAGTATCTTTCAAAAAAGTATCTTGGGAAAAAGTATCTTGCAAAAAGACTCTTGCAAAAAATATCTTGCCAAAAAGTATCTTTCAAACAAATGTATGTTGTAAAAAAGTTTCTTGCAAAAAAGAATCTTGCAACAAAAATATCTTGTAAAAAGTTTCTTGCAAAAATGTATCTTTCAAACAAAAGTATGTTGCAAAAATGTATCTTACAAAAAAGAATCTTCCAAAAAATATCTTGCAAAAAATGTATCATTCAAAGAAAAGTATATTGCAAAAAGAATATCTTGGAAAAAGTATCTTACAAACAAAAGTATGTTGCAAAAAAGTATCTTACAATAAAGAGTTTTGCAAAAAAACAGCAAATGAGGGCATAAAATCAAAATTAGTTTGTGACAAAGGAACTGCATTTTGCTATTCTGACCAAAGAGCAAAAGTCACAATTGGACACAAAGGCGCGTTCGGTTATCAAGGTCGAATTTACTGTATTTACACTTCAATCTTCCATGAATCTCTGACAAATATTTTCTGTGAAAATTTCTCGGACATTCAGGCCGGTAAGTGTTGTTTAATACTGTTTATTATAAACAGAGCATTTACTTAAATATTTGTATCTATAAAAAGAATGTATAAACATAAAACTGGATTAAAATAATTATCGAACTTTGTCCATTTCATAATGTGTGACGTCATTTGTTTACATTTGATACGCCATGAGCAGATATGAATGTACATGCGAGATTCATAGCAGATTGAAGTTTAAATACAGTAAATTCGACCTAGCTTCTCGAACGTTCCTCTGTGGCCAAATCGGTAAAAGCACGTCAAGCTAAATGACGGTTCCGTATAGGATACTGGTTCGAATGCTGTCGGAGGACGACTAATTTCTCTGAAAATTTCTCGGACATTCAGGTTGGTAAATGTTGTTTAATACTGTTTATTATTAACAGAGCATTTACTTAAATATATATATGTATAAACATAAAATTGTCTTAATATATATACATGTATATAAAATTGTCTTTCTTTCTTTTTTTTTTTTTATTTATTTATTTTTTTTTTTTTTATATATATATATATATATATATATATATATATATATATATATATATATATATATATATATATATATATATATATATATATATATATATATATATATATATATATATATATATATATAAAGGAAATTCATTAAGTTCACCAGATTTTTAATTTGTTTCTTTAAACGGTATTTTTAAAATGGATACTCATATTCGACCAGATGCTCTGTTTTGATGGACGCAGGTTCGAATCCTGCTGAAGAACGCATATTTTTCTAACAAGATTTCTCAAATATTCGTTTAAGAAATAAATCAAAATAGACCATCTACTCAAATATGTGTTTAAAAAGCTTAAACAAATAATATATATATATGTGTATGTGTGTGTGTGTGTGCGTGTGTGTGTGTAATAAAAAACAAACTAAAAAAAATATATATTTTGACAGTGCTTTACATTTCACAGTAGTTATTTTCCTAGATTACTTGCCAATCAAAACTAGAGAAGGAGAATACATGAGTTATTTGTTCGAAAACGAATCCTATGGTCGCGGCTAGAGTTTGAACTCGGTAATACGAATTTTTATTTTCCCGGTGATAAGTGTTAGGCCACAGACACATTCCGCGAATGAATACTAGTCATATATATTAGGATATATTTATAAATATGCATATGACTCACTGACTGACTATCTATCTATCTATATATAATGACAGCTCAAGCCTTGGTCTGAAGATTGCTCTGAAGCATGAAACTGACATCTTGTAAAATGTCGATCGACCTTCTATTGATCTTTCTCAGGAGGAGGCAAACTTATCTCGGGCAAACATCCGTTATCAACAAATGGCGACCGTTTGCATAATACAATAAAACGTAGATAGGATTTGTGTGTAGGTTAGTTGATTTCAGCTGTTTGGTACATAGTTATTAGAATATAACTAGTATTTTGATAGAACGTGCAGGAAAAGCTACCGAAGTGATAACTGACTGATTTTGACAGAAATATATCTTCTGTCAGGCGGAACAGGTTTCGATCGTAGTTCCAAGCCACAAGAAACTATATATATTTAGCAAATAATTTACAGCACAAAATCAAAAGACGGAACATATGTGATAAAAATGTCTCTGTTACTCCAATCTTCCAAATAGAAAAGGCCTCCTGACTTTGAAAATGATAATTAAACAATGGTTTTTACCCAGGTTCGAGCACCATGCATTGTGACAGCACCAAATTCATAGTGACTTATATCATTCTATGTTTTTTCTATCTTTCACTGATTTTTGTTTTTCTCTTTCTTTCTTTCTTTCTTTCTTTCTTTCTTTCTTTCTTTCTTTCTCTTAATTTACTCATCCACTGGCAAAAGAAGGGAAAATTCTGTTAAACCAAAACACGACGCTTAAAATATTGCCTTTTATTTTGATTAAAACGTCACAGCCAGCAATGATATCAGAAAAAAACGAAATCGACGAGTAGTGTGAGCTTTTTATTATGCAGAAAAAAAACTCAACTTCACCCAATAAATGGCCCGAGAGCCACTGAGGGTAGAGGCTTACTTTTAAAATAAGTATGATGAACGAGGTGTGTGATACTAATGAAACAATACATGAATATTATGAGGATAAGGAGAATAGATAACGATAGCACTTTTTCATGAAGTGGTTGATAGTAAAATGTAGAATGAAGTACTTGTGAAGTGTTGTAGAAACATAAATCCTACTATTATGTTCTGTTTCTAGGCGTCAGGTCAACCATTAATTTTTTACATATAAGATGAAGAACTGGAAAAAGTCCAGTACTATATATATATATATATATATATATATATATATATGTATATATATATATGGATCGGAATCCGACAGGATGCTAAAATGAAGAACAAATGTAAACGTATGTCAATCTAACAAGTTTCACTTTTATTAAAGATTAAAGCTTCGTCCCAGATTGAGAGAAAACAGACATAAAGACATAAACACTGGCATTTTTATTTTTGTTTGTGTCAATTCTCATTGGTTAGTGATGTATCATGTGCATTAAAACCGTAGATAATTCTATATGTATTTGTTTGTGAAGATTCTTGTATGTTTAGCCGAGAACAGATGGCAATGCGTATTCGTAATTGTGTATATGTGTCTATCTAGTGGGAGTTTTAATGTTTTTCCCTTAATGCGGTCAGCCAGAATCTATGACCTATTTCTTTAAGCATCTATTTTTTTGAAGTTCAAATGACTAGTCCAGATTTTAGTTTTTGGTTGTGGTGGGAATAAAATTTTATTAGTGAGTTTACGATAAATTTTAAAATCTAATTGTTGCGTATTAATAAGATGTCAAGTAAAGGTAGGGACTTGTTCATTTCAAATTCGTTTGTGAATTCAGTGCTAGATTCAACGTAATTGAGTTTTATTATTATGTCTAATAAGTTTGTATCTTGGAGATATAAAAAGAGGAGGTTAATTATATATCTTAGGTAAGAAGGGCTGTTTGGTATGATGTGTTTAAATGGACCACATTCTAAAAAATTCAGGGAAGCAAGAACACCTCTGATAAGTGACCCCATAGGAATTTTTGTTTGTAGAGAATATTGTTGAAAGAAAAAAGAAGAAATTAGTCATTAGTTTGTATATATTTATAATTTTGTGAACGGGTATCGGAAGCTTTTCTTTGGACTTTTTGAGGTGGTTTCTCAATATATTGAGGTATTTCGTGAAGGGTATGTTGATGTATAATGATTTGATATCTATGCTCGTCATGGCCATGGCTTCCATATTTGCATTTCGTATTCTATGAATTAAGTCACCAGTGTGTTTGATAAATGTTGTGTTGATAGTTCATAGTAACAAATTATTTTTCAGATGGTTCTAGCTAATTTGTGGGGTGCAGTGTTGATACTGGACACAATGGGTCTGATTGGTATGTTGGGTTTGTGTGTTTTGGGTAATTCGTATGGTGTGGGTGTGGTGGGGTGGTATTCTGTTATTCAGGGATTTTTTTCGTTTTTTTTGTAGCTTCTTAACTGTTTTGTTGAACCCTTGTGTGTCAGAATTTACTGTTTGTTCATTGTTTTTTGTATAAGTGTTGTCACTATTTAGGAGTGATTCTAATTTTTCAGTGTAGACTTTAGTGTCCATTAGAAATATTCCGCCTCTTCTGGCGGATGGTGTTATGATGATATTTTCGTTCGTTCGTTCGTTTTTTACTTCCCGTATGTATTTCCTGGGTAGCGTAGTTTCATCCATGTCTGTGAGTGTGGCTGCTAATATTTCTTGTACGAAACCTTTTCAAATTCGGTGTGGTTGAATTTATGGTTTTTGGTTAAGGTTGTGAGAGCATCATCTTTCTTTAATCCGGTGGCGAATTTCAGGCCAAAACTTAAAGCCTCCTTTTCAGTGATAGAAAGTTTCAGTTTGGAGATGTTGTGGATAAGATTTCAGTAATGCGAATCTTATCCACATCTCAAAATTCAAAGACTCAAATATCGTCCTCTTTTGTCTGCAGCAAGGAAAATGTTTATTGACATTTGATAATCAACAGAAAAAAAATCAAAATCTCCAATAAGGAATATAAACAATACGATATTTCCCAACATCGAAGACGCTATATTTTTTTCCCAAAATAAGTCTTGAAAACCTTATTAGCATCCGACAAGACGAAATTACTTTTATATTTTTTCCATATCTGGATTGACTTCCTGATATCAAAGCATTCTCGACACCACAAAAATATATATATATAGACGACTGGGTGGTCACGGCAATTCTCGTGGAATAGTTTTAGTAATATGCAGCTTATAAATAAATGAAATATGGTAAATGAAACTGTAAGTGTAAATAGTAAGAACATTAGTGCTTTGATCTTCAGACTGATCCTACTATCAAGGCGAGAATATAAATTCTCATTTTGTTAAAAAATATAAAACTAAGTGTATAGAACTCCTCCTTTAAACTTCAATATTATCGCTGTTCAGATCTTTCAATAGTGCTGGAAAACTGTAGAGAATGGAAATCTGTTAAAAATCAATTTCAGTTTCTTTCAATATTGGCCTGCAATATCCCCATCTTTGTTGTGTTTGTCCCATCAACTAAGTAAATTCATTGACTCCCCTCGTACGAGTGTATCATTAGTACTTGTTCCGTTTTATTTAATAGGAACGATAAAGTTAGCCCAATGTAATACCCAACAACAAAAGTGGATGAATAAATCATCAAAAAATATCAATTCTTAACAATAGAACATCAGAGAACATTAGAAAAAGTGTCCACCAGTCTTAATATTGTGATTGAAAAACAACCAGGAGGATACTTGTCTGAATACTTCATAAATAAAGAGAAATCATACAAACAAGAAAATATTTCCGTTCAAAACATCGTACTAAAAATGAGAAAAAATATTGAACAAAAAATTGTTCAAATTATGGTAACGGCATAGTGTCATTTGCTGAAACATTTTAGAGCTTCTTCCCCGACATATGTTAGAATTTCATCAGCTAATACATAATAGAAATTATTCTCTTGACACATATTAAAACTTCATCTTCTGACACATATTAGAAATTCATCCTATGACACGTATTATAACTTCATCCCCTAAAACATATTAGAACTTCATCCTCTGACACATATTATAACTTCAGACTCTGACAGACCTTAGAACTTCATCCTCTGACACATATTAGCATTTCATTCTCTGACACCTGTTAGAATTTCATCTTCTCACACATAGAACTTCATTCCCTGACACTTATCTACCTCGACAAAGAAAAAAACGGTACGCATTTTACTGGTAAAAACAAGGAGGAAAAGAAAACAATCTCGAATAATTTACAGAAAAGATACAATGTTATTTGAAGCGGGATTATTCACGGGTGCATCTTTCGATGTTTGAAGGACAATTGATTAAAAGAAGATAAATATTGACGAGATTTCTTGCGCTTAAAATGTTTAGGTTTTAATTTTTCTTCCTCAAAGACAGTTTTCGTGATGGCAACTATTTTAATGTTGGAGAAAAGTGATTAAAATGTCATCATACATCGTCAGTCATGATGAATTTTGACTTTATTGGGGTTTAACATGACTTAAAATAGTTTTGTGTTTTAACACTAAAAAAAAGAAAAATAATGGATAAAAAGACTAAAAAAAAATAACAGCCAATTTTGACATTTACTTGTTATTGCTTTCTATCAAGTTTGAAGCAGAACTTTTAATACCTTATTTTTCTTGATAAATGTATCCAAATAACTCTCTCTTAATTTTTATTTCCCTCTGTAATTATAGGCTTTAATGTCTCCCTGAAGTCATTAAACGTTACTCCAGTACATCACTCTATGAATAGGACATTGTGTGTGTGTGAGTCAGTGAGTGTGCGTCAGTGTGTGTGTGTCTATTCTTGTCCAGCAAATTTATTAGGAAAAGGAACAATTATCACTTTTTAATCTTAATGCAAACCTGAATCGTTTCGCTAAACTCTAACTTCATGCCAATACGTAATGTATATATATATATATATATATATATATATATATATATATATATATATATATATATATATATATATATACAGAGTGGTGGATAAATTGTCGTCTAAGTTATGCAAAAATGAAAATAATACATCTCATTTTAACATATATTTACTGAAATTACAAAAAATATTTTGAAACACTAAAGAGTAAACTTATTTAATAAAACACCATTCGCTTCAACCATGGCCTCCAGACGACTTCGGAATCTCCAGCTTTTGTCTGGACAGTCACCTTATTTAAGTTGGTGAATACTACCATAATTCTTGCCTCCAGTTCATCTTTGGTGTTACAAAGAGTTTTGTTGGTCTCTTGATCAATTGCGGCCAACACACAATAATCAAATGGGTGGCAGTCTGGGGAGTCAGGTGCCCAGATGTAACGGGTGATGTGGTGGCAGAAATTTTCTGACTGCCATGTCTGTTTTCTCCTACTTGTGTAGCATGGTGCAGAGTCCTGTTGCCAAATATAGTGTCTTCTAGAACCCGTCCCCTTGACCCAAGGCAGCACTACTGTTGAGTTTGCGCCCCTGTGGGAAGATAAATGGAGGCATAACATCGCCAGTATAATTGATTACTCCAAGCATATTCTAATCAGAATTAGAATCATCCAACTTTTTCTGTATACTCAGCACTGTCCTCAGATTGACACGCAAAACAGTCTGAATTGTTCATTTACTAGCTTCCGATGCAAATGTCATGGAGAAAACCATGCCACCAAATTTCTGGTTGAGCGAATTGCGTTACGGCGCGCTTTTTCTCACAGACGATGACCGACTGACACTAATATACTCTGCAGTCGACAAAGTGAAAGCCAAACAACACGCATGCGCTAAATCAAAAATATAAGATGGCGAAAATTTACCCATTACACTCTCTATACACACACACACACACACACACACACACATATATATATATATATATATAAAGATACATACATACATACATATATAAAGATACATACATACATACATATATATATTGTGACGTAGCCACGATTTCATTAACCACATCGGCGTAAGGCTAAAAAGCACCCCAAAGTAAAATCTTAAATTCTAGTCGAAAATTAGTTAGACATAAAAGAAAAATAAATAAATAAATAAAAATAGAAATTTAATCCAATGCTTTCGACTTGAGAGCGAATATATTCTATGATCAGCCATACCCTCCTCTTCTCTTCACAAATTCTTTTCCTCTTTATCTGCTCTTCCACCCACAAGCCAAAGGCCCTTGAACTTTGAAGTGACCCGACGCGAGAATGACCTGGTTCCAAAATTTCGCAGCTATCAGGCGTTTGACCATAAGTGAATTCCAGGCACCATCAGGATCTCCTGCTGCGATTCACGTGATCAGACCATACTAAGCGTGGATTGAAATTTTGGCCATCACACAAGCACTGCGTGATTTGCGCCCCATCCTCCTGCGTACCCGGTCAAGGACGAAGAGAACCCACGTGACTGTCTTCGGGGACAGCAAAAATCTAAAGAAGGATTTTCTGTTTCTCTCTGACCAGTGGCAGATGAACGTCGCTTGGCAAAATCGTCCCGATACCAAACGGACTGCCCACTAAGATGAAGAAGACCGCAAAGCCTGTCGACTAGGGATGAAAGGACTGCTATAAAACTGAATCGACCCAACGAAACTCCTGTACGAAATGCTGTGGAGATCGAACACTTGTGAAAGAAAAAGAATCCAGGAAAGTTGCCGGCTGACCAAAATATTGTTTTAACATAAGAACTCTCGCTTCAACGAATCAGAATTTTGTGTGGAAATATCAACTCGACTGACAGATAAGTTGATTCTCTTGGCTTAATCTTTTTATGTATATATATGTATTCGCTCGCGCCTTCTGTTCTCTCATGGTCCCCTTCCCTTTTGTTAAATGAATTTTCTTTTTTTTCTTTCTTTATCTGTTTATATATTTATAAATAAATGGTTTATTTTGAAATCCGTCGTCTTGTGTCTGTTCTTCGTTGACTCACTTGTGTCGCTTCCATTTCTGAGTGAAGACCGAGAAAGCATCCCACGTTTCATTTTTTTTTTTAAACGTGTGGTTGGTCTATATGATACAAGTTCGTAACAACATGTATATATATATATATATATATATATATATATATATATATATATATATAAACGAATATACACATACATTGAAACATATATACACATATCCATAGACATACACAGACACATAAAGAAATAACTATATATACGTATATAAATAGTACATAAATACAAAATGACTTATCGGCTAAATCACATAAACATGCACACAAGCAAATAGGAATACACTCATATAAACACTTGTAAATATATGCTGGTACATGTAAATATGAACATCAAGAAAACGTATATATATATATATATATATATATATATATATATATATATATATATATATATATATATATATATATATATATATATCTGGGGTCTTATCAAGGATGATGTTGAATGTAGAATAAAGAATTTATTCTAAATCATTTGATAAGACATCAGAAGTGTTGAAACAAAATGGCTATGTTTGTAGTGATTTTATAACATGTAATAATTTTCGAATAAATTATATTTGCCCTACTCTGTATTGAGCACTCTTTTAAGAATAATATTTTTGGTTATTGGAATTTATTTCGTATACGCCAATCTTATGCTTATATATATATATATATATATATATATATATATATATATATATATATATATATATATATATATGAGGATATTTAACAAGAATTGAATTTATGATACTTTATATGAGTACAGATTTATTATATATATATATATATATATATATATATATATATATTATAGCCGAAATCACAATCAATGATAATGATTTGAAAGTGGTTTAAAATTACGAAAAATCTCAGAGAAATGGCAGATAACTTCAATCTATCAATTCTAACAGCTTTATATAATTAAAGATTGACTTGAACGGCAAAAAGACATGATAAGATGATTACATTTAAATTGAATTAGAATAAAAATGAATTAAAACAGACAGTCGCTGGCATTAATTGTATTCATTGATATGATTTTAGTAGCATTCATTTGCAATGATAAATTTGAATCCAGAGGTGGTTCTGAGAAGCCATACACAATGATTAGCTGAAACATCATCAGAAACAGCGCTCTAATCTCTGGAAGTTTCCAGTGCGCATTTGGTGTAGCAGGAATTATTGATGCATCATAGTTTCTTTCATAGCAATCTAACATTAAATACATTTATATGTTTAGATCCACTTGAAATCGTGCATTTTAAAAGAAAGCAAACAGCGCTTAATTTGCTGAATAGAAATTTTATGATTTTACTGATTGATAATGGCTACCATCATGTAACACAAACGATATTAGTAAAAGCGGCCTATTTAAAAGAAATGATTCTGAGCGGGCATTTCATTTTTTTCTTTCTTTTATTTCTAACATTGCCAACAAGCAAGAACTTCTGCAATCTTTTATTTGAGTAAAAATAATTCTTTTGAAAATGAATTTAGGCTTTGCTGCCAAGATTACAAACAAAAGATGAAGTGGGGGTAATTTTAGATGAATAAATCTATATTTTCTGAATGTTTTTAATTTTTCTAAATCAATTGTCAATGTTCATGTTAGATAACCTGAGCCAAATAAACGAAGAAATTTCTAGACTTCAATTATTTTTTCGAATTGTTGATGTAAAACATTTACAGTTGAGAACACAATAAATTCTCGATTTATTCAACTTTGTCATTATTATCACTGTAGAAATGTTCCTGTTGCAGAAATCACGTATGCACTTGATATTTTTTATTTATTGAATCTACTTTAATTTTAGCTAGTCGTCCACCACAACAGCGACATCAAAGAATTGAGAGAATTTAAAAGTCTACAACAATGATGTCTCAGTAAGATAGCCGAATCGTATATTTTCTATATTTTCATGCAGCCCGAGAAATCAGTTTTATAAATAAATGGCGATAAAATACCGAAGAAATAGGGAGCGGAATCCGACTGAATGATAAGACAAAGATCACATAGAGAACTTTATCAGTCTAACATATTTCACATTTTTAAATGATGGCGCTTTAATAAAAGTGAAACATGTCAGATTGATAAACGTTTCTTATTTGGTAATTATCTTATCAAATAAATGAATAAAATTTATGTGAATGTGTAAGTTTTTATGCATAAAAAATAAATGTGACAAGTATAAAAAAGAATGCCGTGTTTACACTGAGGAATATCAGATAATGAGCAAAAATGTTCTTGTGCCTTATTAAACACAGTAGCAGTAGCAGGCCGTAAAAAAAAAAAAAAACCAGTATCATCAGCAGCTCTGAGGTAGAAAAACAAGTGAAGCCTTAAGTAGCTCTCTTTTCCGAACTAGGTGACATTAACTTTCAACATTGAAGCTAAAGGCAATGTGAACGCTTCACACTAAAACACACAAACACAGGGAAGTCACAATAATAGATTCATGAACATTTCTTTGTGTATACAATTCTTTTCTAGGAAAAGAAACTGTTGTCTTAAACTTTACTTTTGTTAATTTTGTTTAATAAATGTTATCTTGCATTACAAATCATTTGGCCTCTGTTATTTTGTGCATTTACCTTTTCGCTATAATTAATTCATGTATTGTAAAATATTCTCGTAAGAACAGTCAACACGCTAAAATGCCAAACATAATTTAAATGATTTACATTCAGATGGCTATCTGTATCTTTGTTCTTATGAAGACATTCCGACCGTTGTGTCATGTGGCCCTCTTCAGTGCCCTTTCGATGTAGGTAATCTTCAAGGAATATATATATATATATATATATACCAGTTTACACTTGCTCACTCTTTCATTAGTTACACCTTTCTCTCACCACTTACAAATATAAACTAGTTCTAACTTACACTCTCTCACACTATACATATATTACCCTAATCGTCTTTTTCTCTGTTACTACATATATATATATATATATATATATATATATATATATATATATATATACAGGCACACACATATATATCAATCATTCATTCTCTTATTATATGCAGGATGCAATGGATAAATTGTCGTCTAAATTACGCAAAAAGAAAACATACTGACATTTCATTTTAACATATATTTACCAAAATTACGAAAAAATATCTCGAAATACTAAAGAGTAAATCTATTCTATAAAATAGCCATTGAATTCAACCACAGCATTCAGATGACTTCGGAATCTCCCGCAACTCTTCTGGACGGTTTCCTGTTTAAGCTGTTGAGTGTTGCGATAATCCTTACCTTAAGTTCATTTTTGGTGTTACAACGAGTGTTTGTTGGTCTCTCACTCAACTGTGTCCCACACATAATAATCAAGGGGGTTGCAGTCTGGGGAGTTAGGTGGCCAGATGTAAGGGGTGATGTGGTTGCAGAAATTTCCCAACAGCCATGATTGGGTTCTCCTGCTTGTGTGGCATGGTGCAGAGTCCTGTTGCCAGACATCCGGCCTTTCAGCAGCCATTCTCTTGATCAAGGGCATCACTTGATGTACGCCGTGTTGATCTGAAGCCTGTGGGAAGAATAAAGTAGGCATAATATCACTATTACTAGTGATAACTCCAAACACCTTCGTAATCACCATTAGAAACATTTAACTCTTTCTGAATCCTCTACCCTGTCGTCAGATTGACATCTAAACACTGAAATATTCTTATAAGAGCTTCTGGCGCGAATGCCAAGGAGTACAGCACATTTCTGGCGGAGTGAATTGCATCATGGTGCTCTTTTTCTCACAGACGGTGTCCAGCTGACCCTACTATACTGTGCAGTCAACAAAATAAAACAAAACAATGCACATTCGTCAAATTTAAAATATACATGGCGACAATTTACCCATCTCACCCTGTATATATATTTTATACCAGTTCTCTCTAGCTTCTTCTTTCATTATATATATATATATATATATATATATATATATATATATATATATATATATGGGGAGAGAGAGAGAGAGAGGGAGGGAAAAAGAAAATGACAGAGATAGAGAAAGAGAAAAGAAAGACTAGTCCTCTCTTTCTGTCTCAGTACATATTAAATATATATAAACTTGTCCTATTGTTTTCTCTCTCTCTCTACACACACACACACACACACACACACATATATATATATATATATATATATATATATATATATTCTTGTATATCACTGACATAGATTATTTTATCGTTTCTATTTTCAAGTAAAAATCATACCTTGTTTGATTTATTTATTTAAAACTGATTGTGCTTCTTTCCCGAGTCAAGAGAATAGTGCAAAGGTTTTTGTTTTATTTTTATTTCTGTTACTTGTATTTGTGTCTTTGTCGACGTAATATTTTCTCTTATTTCTTTCCGGCTTTTATTAGCTAATTTCGCGCGATTATCACAAAAAAGAAATTGTTTTTTCTTTTAAATCCGCGATATAAAATCTATTGGGAAGAAAGAAAATGGCGGACACATTTATTTTTCTGCAAGAAAGAACTCATATAAATTCCTGCATGTATTTTCCTTCCCACGTAAGTAATGTATGCCTATCACTGTATGTTTAAATAAGTTCCCGTGTGAACAATTTTAAGATAAGCAATTTTACGTCGCTTCATTATGCTGTAGGATTTGTGCTTAATCCTGAAAAAGAAGAAGAAGAAGAACAACAAGAACAAGAAGAACAAGAACATGATGAAGAAGAACGGGGAGGACGTGAAGAAGAAGAAAAAAGAAGAAGAAGGAGGTGGACGTGAAGAAGAAGACGAGCAAGAACAATAACATGATGAAGAAGAAGGAGGAGTACGTGAAGAAGAAGAAGAAGAAGAAGAAGAAGAAGAAGAACAACAACAACAACAACAACAACAACAACAACAAAAACATGATTGAGAAGGAGGAGGAGGACGTGAAAAAATGTAGAAGAAGAGCAAGAACAAAAACATGATGATGACGAAGGAGGAGAACGTGAAGAAGAAGAAACACATGAAAAAGAAAAAGAAGAAATGGGGAATATGTTTGCAAACAAATTAGAAAGTTAGAATAATATAAACAAAACATCACAAGTGGACACATCAATGTAGAAGATGCATTTCAGTCCTCGATAATGGTGCTTGTGAAATAGGCGCGTTAGAAAGTAGACAAAAGATCGTAATGCAAGATATAATGTAACCAGAAAAGCCTTTTTCTGTTTTTTTTTTTTACGTCGTGTGGGAAGAAGTGATCACTCATACGCAAATGTGTGCGTCACGTGCCGGGAAAGTGGTGCAGGTGGGGGTATTGATCTTGATTAATGCAAGTGCGTTGCGCGCACACACATCAGTCATATTTCGAGCAGCGATATGAAACATAGCAGTCTCGAAGCAGTTCATTCGGGATTGTCTGCTTTATGACTTTAAGTTGGGCTTGTTCGCAACCGCATCAAGTGACCAAATTTGCCAAGCCTTTGGGAATAATATTGTGAGTGAACGCGCAGTCAGACATTGATTCCAGAAGTTCAGGTCGGGAGATCTGTCCCTTTGTGATGAAACCCGCGGTTACCAGCTACAGGTCCGGGATCATGAGACCCTGAAAGCGAACAGTAGACAAACTCTAGAGATTTTGCTGAACGCTTCCAGGTTTCTGATGAAATAGGTGAACAGCACTCTAAGGCGTACAAGTTGAACAAGTGATTACGCCACACACTGTAGGACACCAACAAGCAACAATGAATGATAGACTCTTTCACATTGGTTTCTCGGCACATCAATGTACACATCTTTGATCGAGCGCTCATCAGTTACAAAATGTGGGTCCTCGATAGCACTCATTCGCGTGTTAGATATTGCTTACCACCACTGGGCATTATGTCCCCACCACAAGACCACCTTTACACCCACACAAGATTATGCTCTATATATGGTGAACTAGTTGAAAAATGGTACATTGTGAGCTGCTACCAACAGGCCAAATCATTACTGACGAACTGTACTCGCAGCAGTTGGAATGTGTGCAACAGGCATCAAAGCAGAAGGAGCCAGCATTGGTTAATCGCAAGGGTGTACCGTTCCTGAATGATAATACCAGGACTTATGTGGTGCGGGTGGCTAGGGATACCATAAGACGAATTGGCTGAGAGACACTGTGCCATCCAGCTTCCTCCCGGGCCTTGCACCAACAGGTTACCATCTCTTCCATTCGCTGGACAACTAACTTCGTGGCAAATCCTTCACAAATGAGGCAGATATACGGCAGGCACTCAAAGACATCTTTGTGTCCAAGACACCTGACTTTTACCACCTGGATATTGCGCAGCTGGAGGCGCGTTGGCAAAAAGGTTCTCGATGCCGGTGGGGTCTAACGGTATTTCAGATTTACTGTGTACTTTTCTTTCTAATAAATAAAAACGGCAAGTTGGGGTTTATCTTGTAGAACATACGAAGGACCAGTACGGAACAAAAGACAAAAAAGACACAGTAAATAATCACGCAGAGGATATCTGAAAAAGGAAACATAGTCTCTTACCAATATACCACAGTGAAAGCAAAAATAGAAGAAAAAAACAATATACAGAAATAAAAGTAAATATAATTTTCGAAAATAGAAGGCGGGTTAGTAATTTCCAAAAAATTAATATTGCTTAGCTGGCTCAAAGTAAATATGAACAAAATCCTACTAAATCCTAATAAATGAGGATTACGGTCACATTGTGAATCGTGCGAATTACTTGAAGTCGATAACCCATACAGATGTTATAGTTAATATCAATGCTAACTAAGCTTTGTTAATAAAGCTATGGATAACGTCAAATAATGAATTGACCTGCCTTCTAAAATTTTCAAACATTGTGTAATGTATATAGGGTAGCAGTATATGGGGTAGCAGTATATGGGGTAGCAGTATATGAGGTAGCAATAGTTCCTGCAATCTAGGATATGGCTGTGATCAGAACACTGAAATCTCGGACATATTTTAAACAAAATAAGCGATTTTATTTCTTTTTCTTTTTGAAGATAAGTGTTTTTACTTGATCCCCTGGGATGTTCCCCCCCCCACAAAAAATGAATATTAAATCATCACTTTCTCGTAAAACATTCTGTTATAAAGATCAACATTTAAATAGGCATAGAATGTCCCTTGCTGCTTTTTTTTTCATATTCCAAAGGGAAATATATTCAAAGCAACACACATTTCTCAAACTCGTATATAAACCTTTGTTGTTTTTAACGTACCATTTCTACTAATATATACTTCATTCTTCCTAAAAACTATCATACTACGTGCGGTCTTTATAATCCGTCTAGTAAGTTTCCTTTCCTATTTCCATTAACTGAATCGCAAAATCTAATGAAATCCTAGAAGTGCCAAAAATGAATGAAGTACCAAAATTTCAGATTAGCAGAATTTTAAAGGAATTTAATTTTCAGTAGAAATGTTGCATATCAGATCGAATCGTTATTTCTCTTTGTGAAAATAAATTCGTCATAGTCTCGATTTATTCCACGATTGTCATTTCGATATTCATAATTTCTTGACTGAGGAAAGAAATAGAATTAGATCTAAGGACACACACATACACACGCACACACACAACGAGACAGAGAGAGAGAGAGAGAGGGGGGGATTATGTGCGTGTGTGAGATAGTAATCGAAAGGGAAATAATTTTACAAATCCCATCTTTGACTTTAATAATGATCTCAATGTTATTTTCTTATCTCCTGAGTATTCCTGCTATCATAGCATCCAATACTAGACTGCTTTGACATACGAGTCAGATATTTCCAACTGAGAAATACATTACTTTTTTTCTGGTCCAACATGTAGAAAAAGAAATGAATCTACTGGATGTATTTTATATTCGAAGACAATCTATGAAAAGATCGGCCGATACCGAAACAGAAATAGGAATATAATTTTGAATAAGTTCCAGAATAAAAATAATTTCTCATTAAGAAGTTTTAAATAATGAAGAAAGCTGGAGAATACAGGCCAAAAGTAGTTATAAGCTAACAAGGATGAGAATATTTGTCTGATCAACCCATAAAATATTGACAATAACAAAACGCAACACACCTCAAAGATTTAGAAATAGTTTAAAAACATTCATATACCAAAAATAAATATTATTTCAAAATTTTAAATATTATTATGAACTACTTGTAATTGCACGCATGAGTTCCAGTACAAATAGTTATAAATAACACTAGCTGGCGATGTTTGCAAGGTCGAATATATAATAGCTGATTTTAAGGCATTTTTAAGCTGAATCCAAAAATCATACTCATTTTTTCTAATCAGTCCAAATTTTTAAAATAAAAGGTCTTACTTCAAATGTATAGAACAATATTATAACTCTATTTTCTTCCTGAATTAAACAAATAATGCTAAATTTAGGGCTGATATATTCAGAGAAATCTTACATTGTAAACTGGAAAATACACAAAAGAAGCTATTCATGGATGACGTCTTTTCAGGGACTTCCTCCTGTGGTCGGTAGCCACCGCATCCCTTTTCAGGTAACAGCAGTTGTCAACGGTAAAGTTTACATCCCATCGGCCTTCCATAATGCGAATGTCTTGGTGAAAGTGCTTACCCTTCTCTTCCTTCAAATCTCCACAGTTCTTTGGAAAATAGTCCAAGTGTGACCGCAGAAACTATAGGTTGACTGATATTCATGTCCTGAGTTGGCGAAAACTCTTCAGTAGCTCTTCAATTTTCTTCTCGTATTCCAGACTCCGATGGTTTCCCAGGAAGTTTATAACTACTGACTTCAGTGACTGCCAAGGCGGACAGTTCAGCTTTGCTCAGTGCTTCTTCAAACATTGGGTCCTTCATGAATTCTCTTATTTAAGGGCAGTCAAATATATCAGCCTTGAGTTTCACAATGCTTATCCGTGAGAATTTCTTCTGAAGGAAAGCAAACCCGCTACCATCCATGTCCATTGCCTTCATAAAGTACTTCATTACTCCTAACTTGATATTTATTTGTTGAAGCAGTATTTTGTTCGGTTCAACAAGACATTGAACGTTATGCGAGTCAGGTTTTAACCTTTGTTTTAACGGCCACCCTTGCCTGACATAATGTTGGTTGTCAGCCCGACCGTCCGAGAGACATAGAAAACAAGGATATTTTGTATATCCACCTTGGAGCCCTAGGACCAATCCTTAAGATCTCCAGAGATCAATAATTTGTGCTCCTGGTAGTTAACAGCAGACAGCAAATGATCAGTGCTGTTGTGAGTTTCTTTTTATTTGTACTAAATGTTCAAAAGGAATAGATGAAAAACTATTTCCATTATGTAGAAGAACTGCTTTGAGACTTTTGCAGGAAGAGTCAATAAAAAGTCTCCATTCTATAGCATCATACTCTAAGCCTATTTCATTTGATCAATCCAGCAATGTTGTTGCAATATACCAATGATGTCTTAATTCTCTCTCACGGTCTTGATACCAGTATACCGTTGTTCCTTGCGCCAACAGATGTTTCTCTCTGAGATGTGAAGCCAGCAGCTGAGCAGATTCCTTTGAAAGGTTCAGGGCTCGTGTCAGGTCGTTGCGTTCTGCTTGTGTCAAGGAAATTGGCTTGTTGTCCTCTTCTGGCTTGTATGCGTCATCCCCAGCTACGTTATGTCACTATGTTCGGAATCAGAGATATATTCCATGTTACCCTCTATTTAAAAACAGGAAGGTCTGAGCCATGATAGCTTGGCCTTATGACAGAAAGAACATCGGGTTATTGGACATGGTGCTTGTTCTTGCGATTTATTCATTTTATATTTATCATACAGAAATAGCAGTCCGTAATGTCATCTTTTTCTTCCCTCCATACAATTGAAATGCCAAATGGCATACTCTTCCTTTTAACATTCCTCAAATCCCTACAGTTCATCAAACATGTTTTACAGCAAACGTGAGGAGCGAATGGCTTATCCTGATTCCCTAGTTTGACTCCAAAGTAATCGCTACATGCCTTCTTCACAAAGTCAGTGATTTTTGCTTGACGGTTAGGAAGAACCACTTTACCGCAGATATAACAGAACCTCTGAGGATTATTCTCAAACTTGTGATCCATTCTTACAGGAATAAAATGTCAAGCTGAAAAGAGAAAAAAATAAATCAGCACTCAGATTGTCGTTGACACTTGACACAGTACATTAAAATCATTTTAAGCTGAGGAGCAAGCCCCGTTCCCTCTAGGTATGTGGCTGTTAGCGAGTAGGATGGTACACTGTAGTTAGGTACACATACAACATTATATACTATACTAAACATCAGCCACCCATGATCAGCTGTGACAAGTCCACAGGCTTTTGAATAAGTGTTATTATTGTGTACAATTTGTTGTGAAGTATTTAAGCACATCTTAAAAACCAGGCACAATGAATGGTATTTTTGAATTCAGCCTAAAATGGTGAATATATATCACTTGATAAACCTTTGACCTTTTGAAAAAAAAAATAACACAGGCCAGTGTAATTATTGACCGAATTTATCACTATGATATTTTTGAATTATATCAAATGTAAAGAATATAGTAACTAGGCCCGCAAATTGGAGGAGAGAGTTATCAATGTAAATGTTCTAACTTCGAAATCTGAGGTTATCTCCCTTTAACCCACAATCTGTTTTTTTTTTAATTTTTAAATCGTATTTTTGGTCACATAAAATTTGGTGAGGCACGAGTAAATTTTCATTCCGAAAACGCGATCCAGAGAAAAAAAAAATGTTTGGGAACTGCTGCTTTAAGATCTTAGATAAAACCAGCCGTGAGTTTATTTCGTACCACTTTGGAGGACAGAATGCACCATAAATCAGCTGAGGCTTTGTATGCAAAACATCGTAAGCAGCTATTAGACAAAGCCTAAATGACACAAACCAACTATATAACGCCTTTTTAGAAAGACCAATGTTGTCACTTTTTTGTTTTCTATATTTTTGTTGCAAATAATCGAACGCAGAAGAAAGTCTAACGCAGTAAGTACATAAAATTGCCAAACACGGTAAATCAAAAAATGTATTCGTATTTCATTCTTCTGCCCAGTCCGAAAAATACGAAGTTTAAAATAATAAGCCAATCGTTAAGATTCCAATATTTGTTATTTCCTGGATCAATATTTGTTATTTCCTGGATCAATTGTTAGAGGAAAGGCATATTTTTAAGTTACTTATAAATAGAGTCGTGCTTTTACTTTTCGCCAAAATAATAGACCCTCGTATAACATTAAGCAAAACCCGTTTTTGTACGTCTGACAATTCAAAGGGAGATTTTCGTTTCAGAAATTCTTCTCTCTTCCCAATACTTATCTAGCTAACTGAAATATAACTAACGATTATTGGGTTTTTTTCTGAATTTCCTGGGATGAGGGTTATCATTATTTACATTCAGACTAATGTCATCAAACTGTTCACCTTTTGTCTGAGTTTCTCAGACGAAGCATTATCATTACTTATTTTCAGGATTGATATCTTCCTTCTTGTCCTTGCTATCACAATGTTTCGACTAATACGTACCCCAGTCTTCCTCTTGTGTGTTTTGATCTGAATAACCTTAAGGGCACATCCATATGGAAATCATTAATAAATGAAGACAAAATGGCAGTGCAGATGTTCAAGCGTGACAGCAACGACTACAACAACAGTAGTATGGAGAAGCGTCAGGCGAAGGAGTTTAAGTGGGACAGCAAGGCATCAGCAGCAGGCATCAGCAGCAGGCAGGCATGTCTTTTAAGGCTTTCCGATTGCCTCACGGGATAATATGGGTTGGTTAGCGAATTTAGTGGCTTAGTAAGACTAACTTCAATCACTGGACCGGGTAATCAGATTGATTGGAATCTATCAATAAATAAGCAGTGCTGAAAAAGAAAAAGACCAGATGGAAAACAGAGTGATAAAGGGTTCATTTCGAAATTACCGGATCGTCACAACAACCAAACTGTTCTTTTTTATAATAACTGCAAACTATATTAGACCGAAAGATTATCGTTTGATAAAGAGCGATCAATAAAATAGATATAAATATTTATATAAAAATAATATAAAATAATAAATATATAATATCAGCCTTTATTCTTCTTTTATGCGCCATGCCTATTCAGGACTTAGGCGACCATGGCTCTCCATTCCTTCCTGTTTCTTGTAGCTCCCAATAAGCTTTGACTTTTATTTATTTTCCCAGACCCCGTTCTGCCATCCACTTGTTTAATCCCGTTGTGTCACGCGTTGGTTTAATTTCTCCCTCTACCAGTCCTGTGAGTATCGGATTTTCCAAGACCTCCTTTCTCTTTACATGTTCCGGAAATTTCAGCTGTTTCTTCCTGATGTTAAGTATGAGTTTCCTTTCTGTTTGCATCCTCTTAAAAAAATCATCGTTGCTCAAATGTTCATTCCATGGTATCCTCAGCATCATTCTGTAGAACCACACGTCTGTTAACTCGAGTCTCTTCTTCAACTTTGAGGAGACCAACATTCGCTACCGTAAAGCCGGACAGATATCACGTAGCAGTTCAGTACTCTTTTCTTTGTTACCAACGAAGCCATAGCTTTTGGAATGCATCTTTGACCATCATCTCAATGCGTCTTCGGATCTCAGCGATGCACTTACCATCCTCTGTCAGAACACTTCACAGATATTTAAATTTCAACACCTGCTTGATTTTAGTGTCCCCGAAACTCAAAAACGCATTTCGGGTTCATCCTTTTAATGATGACCATGCATTCTCTTTTCTTGTAGTTTATGCTTAGTCCTTTCTTATCGCTCGCTTTCTCTACTTTCTGTAAGATGATTTGTAGATTCCTCTTCGTGTCTGCTATCAGCACAGTGTCATCTGCGTATCTTATGTTGTTAAGATTATGGCCGCCAAGGATAAATCTTGGTAGACATTTCCAGCTGTCTCAGAACTGCCTGGCTGTATAGGCTGAATAGGTCTGGTGAGAAGACTCATACTTGCCTTAAGCCACTTTCTATTTTGTATATCTGAAGTGCTATGAAAATAGATCTGCTTAGGTCTTCCGTCATATCCCCGGGATTCATTTTGATTAAGAATTTACTAAACTTAGGGAAGTTTAGCAAACGGACACACGTGCATATCGCGCTGTTTTGATCGAACCTACGTACGTAAAATTGTCTTTAACGTAATGGGTGGCAGAAGAATTATCGTTGACTTTTAAAAGGTAAGCTTAAATATTACTGCAATACTTAAAATGTAGCGATCAGTTTTGAGTTCTTCTGTAGTTTATTGTTGCCAATCGCATACGGCAGCCATATGCCTCACGAAAAGAAATCTCCGCCAACAGAGGACCAGATTTCAATCAAATGAGCCAAGACTGCAGCGAGGAATAGAAAGTCTCGTGCAAATGAAAAACCCAGATCAAATGGCATCCAGGAGAGCTTCTGATGCTGGGAATATGCAAAGACTTACAAACTCCGGACCAAGCTGCATACAGGAAAGCATCAAATGCTCTTACCGAGAGGAGAGAAAGGGCATTAGAAACACATGAACAAGCTGAATCTAGCAAAGATTCTAATGTAGCCAACATGAGAGTATTCACAATCATGAGAGCACCCAGGAAACAGGAGAGCTTCCAATGTTGTACAGCAAAGAAGATCAAGACAGAATTCAGTCCCACTTGAAAAACTCTTTTTCAATATGAAGCCAATCAAGACTACTCCTTACCTATTGTGATTGTTGGAGAGCAGAACAATAAATGCAACTATTGTGAAGCATTGAAGTTCAAGGATGAATCCAAAGTCCTCTGTTGTTCCAATGGGAGGATCGAACTCCAGGACTTTCCAGCTCCACCAGAATCACTCGTCATATTGGCTGGATCCATCCGTGAATCCTAGGATTAGAGCTTACAACAATGCAACTCTGCCTTGATAGCAGACCACATTCAGAATTCAAGGATAAGTATACCATCGGACTGGCAGTATTCAGTCTCTGAACCCCAGAAGTTTCTATTTTGTAGAAAATCACCAAGCTGAGATTTCTTTCGGGATTTGAAACTAAGCAAAATTCTGAACTTACAAAACACTAAACAAATTCATATGTTTAAGAGTTTAAATCTGCACCCCCCCACCCAGTTAGATGAACTGAAGAACTTGAAATTAGTCCTTAGAGCTTAGAAAGGCACCTGTTTGAGGACATGAAAGAAAATTCAATGCACCATTTACCAATGTAGCAGTACTCATTGTAGGACAGAAATTCGAAAAAATAGACATAGTACCCTGAAATTTACAAATACCATACCTACAAGACTGGAAAATTTCAGGTGGAGAAAGCAAGGAGAACCTCATCCAACTGAATTTGGAATCAAAATGGAAGATGTATTCTGAAGAGGATACACAGTCCATCCAAGAAATCTTGAATGCTTAATTTTCAGATTACCCCTTCATCATATAAGGGGTCCAAATATATTTCAAGTCTTGAGAACAATTGATGACGTTGTCAAAGACTTAAAGACAAGCATATATCGAGTTTAGCCTTCCGGGAGATGAGCATCATTGGGATATGACTTCAGAGTAGCAACAAATTCTGCAACACAAGTCAGGGATCTGTTTTCAGTTATGATTGCCGCATTTGCAACAGAATTATGCTTTGGGAAAATATCAGGAAGTTTTCAGTGAGGATATTCCTAATCAAATGAGACTTGCTAATCCAGGATTGGAACTGAATCCTGAAACAGGCAAATTTTAGCTCTCTGAAACAGAACACAAGTGATGAACTTGACACAAAGAGATCTCAGCAATTTTGGTCTGCCAAAACCAAACGGAGAAACTGGACATATCAACAGAGAAATTTTGACAGAAACAGAATACAACATAGAACAACTGTGGCAATGTGTTCAAAACAATGAGGCTCTGTTGACAACAGCAAATGTATCAGAAAGTCTTTGATGGCAACAACAACAATGATGGAATTTTATCCTTTGGATGCACCTGAGGGTACTGGTAAAACTTTTGTAACTAACTTCTTCTATATGCAGTGTGACTCCAAAGAAAAATAGATCTAGCAACATCATCATCTGGAATTTCTGCTATCTTGCATGGAGGGCGTACCACACACAACGCCTTCAAACTCCCATTGCAACATCCAAATAGAAGTCAACTTGGCTAAGTTATTGGAGGAGAAAAGCTTCATTGTCTGGGATGAACGTACCATGGCACACAGGTGATCATTTGAGGCCCTGGACAAAACACTCAAAGACATTAGACAGAATTTACAATTCAAGGGAGGTATCATTGTGCTACTTTCTGGTGATTTTAGACAAACATTGTCAATTATTGCAATATGAAGTCCAGCTGATGAAATCAATGCTTGCCTGAAAGATTCTTATATCTAGAGCCATGCTCAAAGACACGGCCTGAAAACAAACTTGAGAGTTAGAATCACACGTGAAATTGAAGCAGACAGTGAATTATCCAGTAGCGTTTTGGAAATCATTGAATCCTCCTGGGATGACATCACACAAGCTGGAACTAAAAGAAATTGTGCCAGTTATGCTACTGAGAAATCTGGATCCCCCAAAGCTTTCTAATAAAACAAAGTTACTTATCTAGAAGATGCTTCTTTTGGAAGCAGAGATCCTTATTGCCTCAGGAAAAGAATTCCTAGAATCCCGTTAATTCTTCCAGATCTTCTTTTGAGTTTTTCTTCAATTTCCAGTGAGAGTGAGCTATGCAATATTACTCAATAAATCCCAAGGAGAATCATTGAAAGTAACTGGACTTCATCTAATGCAATTCTGCTTTTCTCACGGCTAGCTCTATGTTGGTTGTTCAAGAGTTGGGAATGGAAACAAGTTATTTGTAATGACCCTAAATGGGAAAAGAAAAAAATGTTGTTTAACATGCAGCTTTGCAATAAGTTCCAAATAGGCAAATTATATCAGTTTTCATGGAAACTTAATTGTCTGAAAAATCTTGTTCAAGTTTATTAAAATTTAATATGTACTCAATGCCTGAAGTGTCATTGTTCAGCCAAAGAAGTTAGTTTAATCGCAGCTCGATAGTACGGCTTTTAAGCTAGTATATATATATATATATATATATATATATATATATATATATATATATATATACAGACATATATATATCTCTCTCTCTCTCTATATATATATATATATATATATATATATATATATATATATATATATATATATATATATATATATATATATATATATATATATATATATATATATATATATATATATATATATATTATATTGCTGACTATTCGGATAAATGTCACATAAGTCTGCGTTAATGGGCGGTTGTTGTACAGCCTATATAAGACATAGTATTTATTATTTACAGAGATGCAGTCGCCAATTCGACAGATTCATTCATAAACAATATCAAGTTATTGTTTGAAAAATTACATCACTGGGTTTAATTTTTTTATCATATATAATAAATCTTTTTTGCGCATTTTGTTTTTATAAACGTTTAATATATTTTTATTGCAAATATCATCGTTTTTTTAATTACGGTGCATTTGTTTTCTTTAGAATATATCAGTGGCATTGTTATCAATCTTATCTTGAGAAATCAGGGTGATATGAAAATTATTATTGCATAAGTGAATTCTACTTTGATGGGCAACAATACAATTACAGAAGCCATTGTTAATATGTGTTTGTTTTATGTTACTTAATTCCTTAAGAAAAATTGTTTTAGATTAGGAGATTAATTTAGCTTTTCAGTTTAAATTACCGAAAATAATGCGTTTGGATTTATCCATTCAATATAACGACATATTAAAACGTGCCACTTTAAACACTTTTGATTTTCTTCACCTTAATTTACTTGTACACACTCCTGTTGATGATTCATGTGAGTCAAAATTATGGACGCCGTCTATAGTTTGGATATTTTTTGCTTCTCTTTGCCAGGTGTGCAGAAGATTATTCGCAATTTAGAAACGTGGGCGAAATATTATAGAAAAGAAGAAAATTGGTATAGCATAATCTTTTAACTTGGAAAGCCGTCATTTTTGAAAATTCAGTAAAGTGAGAAATCCATCTTTCTTTGATGAAATACAGAATATTTTAGTCTACTTCAGAAAGTTACTTCTTTCTTAATGCTTAAAAAATTCTTCGAATCTGTATTATCCTTTAACTGAAAAAAATTGAGCATCTTTTCTTTTTCCACCTTCAAGAATCTGTGCCGGGTTAAAATGGCAGCATTTTCTTTTGGCGTTTCGTCTACGATTTCACGCTGATTTGCTCAAATGTATTTGTGTTTTGTCATCTCTAACCAATCGTCTTTTTCTTTCGCTCTTCTACATTTACTGAGGCAGATCTCACCGTTTCTTTCTGTAAGCAGACATTACCAGATATCATTACAATTGACAAAACAAGGAATCACACAGGAAAAAATACGAACTACTAAAAGATATTAATAAAACCAAAAAATTCCAAATGAGGATTTTTTATGTCCTACAATAACAGAAAACCAAAAACAGAAATATAAAGTAGGAAAGAAAATCGAGTTTCTTGTCGTCGGATTTTACTGATATTATTTGTGGATTGTTCTTTGATCGATTCGTTTTGATATTTGGTTTTCCATTGATGAGGCTTGATTTGATTCTCTTGTCTCGGAGATTGAAAACATTCAGAATTTGGTTTTAGTTGGCTTTTCGATTCAGATAATTTATTCTATTTTTCTACGCATTCTCACGCCTCAATAGCTTCCACTTGGATTACGTTTGTTTTCTTTCAATTTATTTTCCTCCATAAATTTATTTATATCTTTCATTCCTCTTCTTTCTTTCTTTCTTTCTTTCTTTCTTTCTTTCTTTCTTTCTTTCTGTGTTTTCTTCATATTTTTCTTTACATTTTTATTTTTCCGTTTTTCTTTTAAATAACATTCTTTCCTTTTCTTCTTTCTGTTTTTCATTTTATTTCCTGTTATCCTTTCGTTCTATATTTCGTTTTATTGGTTAATTATCCTTCCTTCTATCCTCCTTCCTTCCTTCCTTCCTTCCTTCCTTCCTTCCTTCCTTCCTTCCTTCCTTCCTTCACCTACGTCTCTTCTCTTACTTCCTTCCTTCTGTTTCAACATATTCATTGTTTGTTTGCTTGTTTGTTTGCTTTCTAAAGTTGTTATTCCTTTATTTCTGTCTTCCTTTCATTCTACCATATTTCTTTTTCCCGGTTGATCATCTTATATTCCTTCCTTCATCCCTTCCTTCCTACCTTCCTTCCTTCCTTCCTTCCTTCCTTCCTTCCTTTCAAACGTCTTTCTTTCTTTCTTTCTTTCTTTCTTTCTTTCTTTCTTTCTTTCTTTCTTTCTTGTCATGCTGTTGTTCTTTTATTTATTTATGTAGTTATTGCATTCTTTTTCTTTGTTCATCATTCCTTCTTTTCTTCTGTTTTATTCAATGTTTCCTCTTTTCCTTCACTCTTTCTTTCTTTCGATAAATATTCATGATATTTTTCTCTCAACATAAAATATTATTGCTTTCTATATGATAATACCTATATTTATTCGCTTCTTTGCTATCATCCGTTCTTTTCTTTCGTAGATGCCCTTCCCAATTCTTGCATATCTTTGGAATATTCTTTTTCCTCGGGATTTCTCAATCTTTTCCAAAAGTTTCTTCTCTCAATTTATATTCCGTCTTCTCTTTTTATTTCTCTTCCTTCTTTTCTTCGTTCGTTCTTTTCTTCCTTCCTTTCTTCTTTTCTTCATTCTTTTTTAATTCGTACAACTGAATCTTTGTCTAAATAGATCGACATTATAGTAAGACATAAAAGAGTGTCATGTCGATATTCATGCTTGATATCAAAAACATACACACTGCCTAACGCTTTCTAGAAAGCCAGCCAATAGATTTTGCAAATCACAATAAGTGCCTAGGAAACAAGGGAAATTATTTTTATTAACAAATTCTGAATTGGAGATAATAAACATTAGTGAAAGAGGAAGATGATATAATTGTGTAGAGAGAAATCAGAATACTTTCTTGGATTTTTCTTTAAGACGACAAATCCAATATATATATATATATATAATCCAAGTGCATCCTATTAATATTAATTATTAAAACTGATTCACAGAGAGCTCGATGTATTTATTATTACAGAGCATATATATTTTTACAGCAAAAAACAACAGTTACCTCAATATGGGGTTAGTCTATTTCAAGCCGTTGTGTACGTGGCTATCTTCACCCCCTATGTGTCTGTCTCGGAGCATTGTTTTTATTTTCAATATCTGTTCTTCTCTGGTAGACGCCTTGTTAATGAGAATGGGCTTGTGTTAACGACTGGTGAAGGCATAAGTCATCTTATCCCTGGGTAAGCGGTCTGGATTGGAGTTTATTTATGGCTAGGAACTTTCGTTGTTTGTAGATTAATATCAGTTCCTACAATGTGGCGTTTCTTATATGAGCCCAAGTTTTTTTTTTCTGGGATTCGTAATTAGTTTTTGTACTACAGGTGTCCAATATTATTAATAAGCGATGAGGGATTTAAACTTAAGCCCCTTAAGATTTATGTAAATTAGTTGAATTATAGATTTATAGATTGTGGGTAAGAATAGATCATTGAATGGAATAAATCATACTGTCCAACACACTTATATGCGTACATATCTTCATACATACATATATGTACATTTACATGTCCATACATATATGCCACTATATGCACACATACACTCCCCCACATATATACACATATATTCTTATATAATTTCGAATCTATTTGTATGTCTACATTTTGTGATTAGTTCTCTCCGTTGATTTAATACTTTGCATTGATCTTGATATTTTTTCTTCTAAACATAGCTTGCACCTCTCACTAAAACTATTGGGCGGCTTCACGAAACCTAGAATTTTTCAATTTATTTGAGGATTCAGACATTTTTTCTTCAATTCTCAAACGTTTTTCGAAAGGGCTCTTTAGTGTTTTAATTTTGGATTGGTGAATGAGTGTCTATATCTATTAATTCTCTTTTTAATTTCTTCTGCAGAAATGCTAATATACATATTATGGTGTGTCGTATTTTCTTTTGGGGTGATTGCTGCCTGGTATACGAATCTAGTGGATCTACATTTGCCTTCTACTGGGCAGTTTCTTTTTAATTCTACAATTACAGGGGGTTTCCATGTTACATTTAGTTTTTTTTCCTATGGAATTTACTTAAAATGTAATTGTTATGGGAATTAATAATTTGGTACATACTATCAGTGCAGGAGTAGCTAATTTTGAATGACTTCCTGTTGAATATCTTAAAGTGTTTAGTAATTAAATTTAGGAAGTACTGTCCGATGTTGATATTTGACAGTTGGCAGAAGGGGGGGGAGGAGATTGAACCAAGTGATTTTTCTTTTCCTATTTTTACACCTACATTCCACTTTTCGTCCATCAGTAATGGTGATCACGTAAGACAGCTTACGTTGAAACATTGCATTGCGGTGGTTAGAGCTGATATTAATATAGTTGGGTGTTTCGTTCTCGATAAGATTTAAAGGTTTTATCGTTAAGGTTAAGGGTGATATCTTGGTAGTCAACTATTTTAAGGTTAGAGGAAATTTCCTTTGCATCGAGTTCTCAAATTATATTTTCAACAGCCTTATTTATCGTTAGATTATCTCTACAAAGCTACTTTGATATCTCCAATGTGGACATTCCTTCAATCAATAATCTTGTTATTTTCTGTTTTTTTAGAAGTTTTAGATCCTTCCCTTTACCCATTTTTCAACATAAATTCTAAACAAAAAATAAACTAGGTTTTATTAAATTTCTGATGTCTTAAATTAATATTAGTTCAATCTACATACTAACTTCAGTCAGTCCATTTTTTCAACTTTCAAATATATCAAAAACTAAACGGGTCTCCTGGTAAAGAAAGAAAAAGAGATGAAGTGAGTTATATTCTTCTAAAATCTGAAATCTATAGCAACACTCTGCAAAATTCCGATCATTTATGCATGAACTGTATATAAAAAAAACTCATCAAAAATCGAAAGTTTAGCGTTCAAAAAGGAGAAGTAATGGAATTAAAATGAAAGAAACCGATAGGCTTGTTCTTGAGAAATCCGTCCCGCGTCACGCGTCAAGAAGAATGGAGATCGCAAAATGGAGAAAAGTGAGTGAGTGTCAACAAGGAATGTGCAGATTTTCGGAAAGAAATGAACGGACATCGTGCGCTGCTGGAAATATCTCGACCACATGACAAAAACTGTTTGGACGGTAAAAGACTGAGCAAAAAGCCGATTTATACTTGAATGACAAATCCGTCACAGCGAGGAAAGTCCGCCATTGCAATCCTTGCCCCTCCCCCCGTTTACGCTTCCAACAGAACATTCCCTGATGCTTGTGATCCATATTTCATTTGAAAGGCGGCGGCACAATGTCACTTTAAGAGATCACGTTAACAAGAAAACACAGTGAGATTATGGCGAAAACTTCAGTTTCGATGGATGCCTCATCTGCACTTAACTGGAATTGAATCACCTTGTTGGTACATTGCATGTACCAACTACGAAATTTTGATTTTGCTCTAATATATATATATATATATATATATATATATATATATATATATATATATATATATATATTATATATATATATATTGTGCTTGGGAAGCAATCCTTCTTTATACAAGTTTCATTATGGACGACTGACAAGCTACTGCGCTTAAACATTTTATTTATTTGTTCTTGTGTTCGTAAAAGTGTTTGCTTTTCTCAACACAAAGTGTGCAAAAGCTTCCAAAAGTTCTGCATATCTGAACGCTTTCGGCTATTCTTTTAGCCATTATCAAGGGCGATGTTTATTTTTTTTTATTTTTAACTCAATGTGTTATTTTCTAAACACGGTCAGCATATTGTGTCCGTGTTCATAGTTATGCTTATTGAATCATTATTACATCTTTTTTTTACATGTGGATATATATATATTTGTATTTTTTGCTAGCATATTGAAGTTGGCGTTTAGTAGGTTTCCGTGTGTGTTTAGATTAGTCCTAATTGTGCTATGTAACGTGAGTCGTTGAGATAAAAGTATGAATGATATAATTATTTATGAGTTTAGTTTTTGCAGGAACACAGTTCCTTAAGGGCTATTTGAACTCGTAAATAATATAGGTTCTCTATAATTTTCATTTTCCAGGTTTGTCGTTATTTTTTATAAGGCTAGATTTAAAAAATTTTTTTTTTTTTAGATAATTTTATTTTCTTGTTCTAGTCGACTGGGGTTGTGCATTTCTTTATAATATTTTTAAAAGAAAATTCGTTTTATTTATAGTTAACATATATTAGATTATTTCTTTTTAAAGTACCTAACAGCATGAAAGCCAAATACATGATAATAGACTAAATGAAGCTCTGCTGATGGATAGATGGCTTGGAATCGTACACAAAATTATCTTTCATTCCAAATCGATGACGGCCATTTTATTTCAAATATATTGGTCATTTAACATAAACATCACTTACTTATTAATATTTACTAAACATTTTTCGATAAACATCTCTCTGAATAAATTAGGGCTGTTCAAAAACTCCCACAGACTATTTCTTTTTTCAATATAAATATTTGAATTCTCAGTAGGAAAATACACGCACATACACAAAAAGATAATACACTCACAAACGCATAGAAATACACTTACACACGCACACAAACATACGCGCACGCACACACACACAGACACACACACACACATATATATATATATATATATATATATATATATATATGATGTTGTTTCAACACTTCTCTGGAATACAAAAGGATGGGGGAAAGCCATTAAAATCCGACTGAGTCACTGGAAGAAAGTCAAATCGACACTAAAATTAACAGTTTCACGGCAAATGTCTGTAGTTTTTGAACTCAAGTGTCATATAGGTCTCTAGCAGCAATGATTTTTGTTTGGACGCTGGTCATTCATAGTTAGACGGCATTAGCGAAATGATAACGCCTGTACTGTTGGTTTTTCTCACTGCAAAATGCGCCTTTCTTTTCTACTATCAGGGTATTCTTATTAGACAGAGTTCTGTTGCAAAAACAAACAGGTTATCTGGAGGGGAAAAAGCTAAAACCTGCATTGTCTCCGCTATCAGACATTGAAAATTTAGTGACAGCAGGAAGGGAAAGAAAATGAAAGTAAGTAGTTATTCATTTGCATTCAGAAGAAATTTGTTCTAAATCTGTCTATAAAAATGAACTATTTTGTTTTATTTGAATGATCAACGGTCACTTTTTACCTGGTCACTGAGACGTGAGGAAGTCGTGGATTTTAGAAGTGTTGAGACAATGATTCTTTGGGGGAATCAGTTGTTACACTATCTACTTCAGCCTATCCGTAAATATCTATCTGACTTACCCTCTCTCTCTCTCTCTCTCTCTCTCTCTCTCTCTCTCAGTCTATTAGTAAATATCTATCTATCTCTATTAGTAAATATCTATCTATCTATCTATCTATCTATCTATCTATCTATCTATCTATCTATCTATCTGTTTTCCCACAAAATATACGAACACCTGTTAATAACAATTCTTAAACTTACTTGAAAGTTAATTTAATTCTTAAAAATTAATAACTTTTACAATATCCATACAGCCTCATTGTACCTGTTTTGATATCTTATTAAATGTCTACCCGTTGGTCTCTTCCGTTCCCAAGTTACCTCTGCGGTAAAAGTGATGTCAGTCTGTACTGCCTATAAATAGAAGAAGAATTTTCAGCGGTTAATGAACTTGTGCCATTCTACAAAAAAAAAACAAACAAAAAAAAACAAACAAAAAAAAACAAGACAACTTACTGGTTGGTGATTCAGTTGTAGGTAAATTGGAAAACGAACTACAAGTCCATTTCCCTTATTTTAAATCATCTACTTTCTTCAAAGACTCGAAAGGGAATGGAAAAAGCTGAAGCGCAAATTTCTTTGGTAGATATTGTTGTTTATTCCTTGCCCAAATCCACATCAGAATCTGAGAACTTGGTAACCAGATATTTCGTTGATCATTTAATTTTACCGAATATGAGAAGGGTTCTTTGACCATGCCAGCTATAACCAACGTTGCACCCTCAATTTTACAAATTAGGTTAATATGTACACATTTTGTTAATAGCAAACTAGTTTGGTATCTGTCTCTCTCTCTCTCTCTCTCTCTCTCTCTATATATATATATATATATATATATATATATATATATATATATATATCTGTGCCATGTATCGTTGAGGACACATGGCACAGATAACTGATAACTGATATCCATTAGACATGGCACGTGGAACTAGAACAGTCTACCACAGTGAGTAAAATAAAAGGTTGAGTTCCACATTCAAACCAACTGAAGAAGGCCGGAGCGTACAACGACCGAAACGTTGTAATAAATATGGCGACAAAGATGAGGACAATAGTTCGAATAATGTAACTAGTTTGTTATTTGAAAGTAAAACATTTTCATAATAAAAAAATAAGTGTTCTAACGTACATTAGAAAGAAAAAAAAAACTAAATGATGCTTAATATGAATTATTTAAATTATTCAGAAAACAAAAGAATCTTACACTAAAACAGAGACAGTGTTGAAATATTTCGGCGCGGCAATTTTTTTCAGTCGAAGACAATTATTGCGCACGAAATTCTCAACAGTTGAATTCTTTCATCAAAGCAGGTGATATTCAGCCACTGAGGATATCAAATGATCTTCTATTTTGTCTCCTCCTCTTTTCGTTCGACGAATCGCTCGACGGAGTTGCGTGATTCATTATTATTTCATACTTCTCATAACTTTTGTCTTTATTACGATGAAAGTGTTTAATTAACTTCCAGCTAAGAGCCAGACCTTCTGTTCACAAACTACACTCACACACATACACTCATACACGCGCGCGTGCAGACACACACATACATATATATATATATATATATATATATATATATATATATATATATATATGTGAAATAAATGGGAACATCTGCCGCTAAGTGATGTTTATCAGTCTAGTCGTGTAGACGATTGCTACTCTAATGAGTTTGTTTTTTTAATAGTGAGACATTTTTTCATCCTTCTCAAGACAGTGACGATACATAAAAGTGTAACAGTTTATTTATGTTGTTTGTATTCCTTAGAAAAACAGAAGATCAAATGTATTCATCTGGAAATATATTATCAATAAATTTATTTATCATTAATAAATATTTTTGCTTTAAGTTCGTAGGTAACAATTCCTGAATTGCGTGACATTTACAATATTTTTCATCGATTAAGTCATCAATAAGTCTGAGATATGTGTCGTATCCAGAAGACACTAGCGACATCGTTTATTTCCTCACGTTTGCTTCCTCAACCTACTAAGTTTGTTTCCTTTCTAGTGAATCGACATTATTTTAATCTTTTCCATACAAACAACATACGAAAAATGACGTACAAACTCTACCCAGTGACTGAACACCTAACTTAGGGAAGAAAAATAAACTGACACTGAGAGCAAATGCGCTTTTTATTCATTTGTCTATGGCTTTTACAAAAGATGCTTTGAAAATAGAAGAACGCACAACGTATATATTAGAATATATATTTGAATATACAAAGCTATCTATCTATCTATCTATCTATCTATCTATCTATCTATCTATCTGCGTGTATTTTGGCAGTTTCTTTTCATTGAGACATGTCTCATTGAATATTTTAGACAAGTTTTGTCTACTTATTTTCAGTCGGATCCTTTCATATTCACGAACAGGCTTTTTGGTGTCATTATTGAAGGACGAGAGAAAATCGCCGTGTTGATACATATTATTTATTCATTCCGAGTACATTCGACATAGCGCAATGTCATAATCAGAGTGTTGTTTATTGTAACATAAGACAAATGTTGTAGTGTTCGTTATTATTGAAAAATTGTTGTGTTCAACTGTAAATTAAATTTCTTACTGGTGTAATGAAGAACGCTGAGTCAGTGCGTGATCAACTTGACACTGCTTCAGGGGAGGTAACTAAGGATGGTTGTTGAGAGTTTTTACGAAATAAATAGTAAAAAAAATAATAGAGCAATCTTTGATATTTTAAACTATTTATTGTACACATTTTAAGACATTTGTGCAGTATTCGTAATTAATTTTATTAAGGTTTGGTTTCAATTTTTTAATATAGGTAGCTTTTTCTTAATTGCAAATGTGGACAGGTATGTTGCTGTAAATGTTTAGAAATATTGGAATATATATATATATATATAAATCTTGGTAATCCGTATGGATAATCCCAAGGAGGATGAAATCCAGAGAGCTCAATGTTTAAATTTAAAATTCTCACCATCCCATTTCCTTTGTGTGCATGTGTAGTTGCATCAATGTAAACATCACTTTAGTCCGATAAGGCTCTAAAGGACGAAACGCATCACATGAAAACTTTTCGATTTTGTCATATATTTTACATTTTGTTTTATATATATATATATATATATATATATATATATATATATATATATATATATATATATACTTATAGGTATGCTATATTTATGCAGGCTCAATAACAGGGATAGCGTGATTTTAAATATAAAATGTATGGCCTGCAGCAGTATGGCTTTAAAATTGCATTCAAGCATGAAACAAACTGTCGTCTCTCAGTATTGACCTCAATATAAATATTATATATATATATATATATATATATATATATATATATATATATATATATATATATACAGAATATTATATAGGTGGCTATGATACGATATGAGGAGATGTGACTATAGATATGAAAGCTTTAAAATAGATGCAAAGAGAATGAAATCTCTATAACATGAATGATGAAGATCAATATATTGGATGAAAGTATGACGTTTCCTTCCCTTTCTCTCTTTCTCTCTCTCTTTCTCCCCATACATCTTTTCGTAATTTCCGCCCGCGTCTCGCAACAACAACACTGATTTTCGACGGCTAAAGAGCATTTACTTTTTTTCCTTTGATCTCTTAGGTTTAGTGTTTACGAGATTACTAGGCGTACTTTTTAAATAAGTTAGATCGAATAGAAAGTCTGAGCGGGAAAAAATAAAGATTTCAAGAAAGGAAGACGAAAATGGTAACGTGGTTCTTCCGGTTTTCTTCTCTAACTTTGACACTGGCTAATTTATCATCCTTCACATACATTTGCTGGGGCGATATTTTGAAACATTTTAAAGAGAATGCGAAAGAAAGGTTTCTTTATTCAATGAATGACATTTACAAGGGACAGATAATCAAATTTTCTGAATAATAAGCGAAATGAATATGCCGAAATTCAATCTCTCCAACATCAATCATGATAATAAAATTACACGTAAAGACTGAGTTATTTCTCTTTATACAAATATCAATTGGATGAGTTAGTTCGTTTGACTAAAATCTTACTTGTTTAATAAAATATCTAAACTTGAAAGCAGAGACAATGCAAGAAATATATATAACAGCTGATTAAATTCTTCAAGTGGTGAGACAGACGATAATATAGTCTAGTGATGTTATAGTTTGCGTGTGTTAACTTTAAGCATATAGTAAACTTGTCTTCACGATTAAATGTGGCTTCTTAAGCGTAAATATCTAATTAAACCTGAATTAATATCAATAATATTTGGAAAAATAGATATAAATATATCTAAACAAAAATAAAATAAGATAGATAGAAATGAACAGACTGTATATATGGATTCTCTATCATATATACATATATGTATATATGCATTCTTTATCACACACACACACACACACACACACACATATATATATATATATATATATCAAATAGACATTGATGTCAACACGCAGTGGCAACAGACTGTTTCATGTGTAAACTCAATCTTTAGCCTAACGGTTGCCTTTAAGCATGAAACAGACTGTAACCTTTTGGTGTTGACTTCAATAACCACATTTTTATTTGCATAGATTCTTTCCCTGATACTGAACCCTTTAGCCCATAGATATATCATACATTAAAACTGTATTTTAAAATCCTGTGCATCGGTAAAGTACGAAATTCGTAAGTAAGGAAAAGTTTTCCTTTTGTTTCTATTCATATATATATATATATAGAGAGAGAGAGAGAGAAAGAGAGAGATTCGATGCAATGAGAACGAAAGTAATATATAAATTCCAACATTCACAGCATTAATTTAAAAGAGGACTCGATATCGATAGTAGAGCGATAATTATTTATTATAATTTTATCATATAGACAAAAACAGTTTACTCACTACGTTTCAATGCATTTCAATAGCACCGTAAGGCTGTGAACGCTAGAATTTATATATTTTACTTTCGTTCTCATTACATCGGATATTCCGCTCTTCTTACTGTTGAGCACTGTTGCTAACAATTCAAACTAAAAACATGGACAAAATCGATTTCGGCATTTCGCTGAAGAATATTCCTATTCCAAGCAAACGGGTGTACCTTCAAAATCTAGTCGCAAAAACTGAAGATTTAATCAGAATTATTCCTTAACGACCGGGAAAAAAAACATGGAATCTCCAAAAAGATGGATACATATTGGGTTTAAGAATTTAAAAACAGCGCCTCTCATCGACCAGCTACAAAAATTTGAAATGAACCTTTTTGATATCATAAACAATATTAGTTTCCACAAAAATAAGAATAGCTTTCAAAAACGCTTGGAAACGGTCGTTACACGAATCAACCACTGAAAACAAATATTTGTAATGTCGGATAAGACTACAAACTTTTATAAACTCGATCCAAAGGATTAAAAAGGAGTTAACGAAAAATTATATGAAGGTTGATACAGAAAATTATAATTATGTAAACATCATTAATTCATCGGACAAGAAGATTACTGATAAGCTGAAAATCAGTGATAGTTTGCCCAAACTTTCGATTAGGGAAGGCTACATTCTACTCAAAGACCATAAACCTGATTTCCTAAACAAACTACCTACAAGGATTATCAACCCGACCAAATCTGAAATCGGGAGAATTAGTAAAACGATCCTGGAACGTGTAAACAGATTAAGAGCCAGCTCGTCCTCATCCAATGGGTCGGCACTACAGAAATGATTGATTGATTTAAAAGCCTCAATAACAAAAACAATAGTACCTTCATCCAATTTTACATCGTGGACTTCTATCCATCCATATGTAAAAAAAATTTCGAGATGGCTTTGGAGTTTGCCGATTTTTACTCCGATATTTCTAAGGATGAATTCGACATCATCCTAAATTGTAGAAAATCAATTATGATACACAACAACGAACAATGGATAAAAAATCAGATGAACACTTTGATGTATCGATTGGATCGCTGGATTCTGCTGAGTCATCGGACTTGGTCGAACTGTTTATTTTATACAATCTCACTGCGCAAAATGAAAATAGTTTAAATAATATAAGGATTTATAGGGACGATGGCTTGATGGTAGTAAATAATTCTACCAGAAGCAAGGTTGACAAGTTGAGGAAATTCATTCATAGAGTGTTTAAATCTTTACACCTCAAGGTTAAAATTAATTCTAACATAAAACAAGTAGACTTCTTAGATGTAACCTTAAACTTAACCCTAAATAATTTCCAACCCTTCTTGAAAAATAACGCTAACCCCATTTATATAAATCCTAATTCCAGTCACCCAACGCCAGTTATTAAGCATATCCCATCATCCGTTAAATGCCGTATCAACAAGCATTCTTTTAACAAAGAAATATTCAATAAACTTAAAATTGTTTATAACAAAATCTTTAGCGACAGTGGCAACAGATCTTCCGAAATTAAATATACGGAAAATTGTAGTTACGCAAAAAAAAAAAAAAAAAAAAAAAAAAAAGAAAAACAGAGGAAGGGGAATAATTTGGTATACACCTCCCTTCAACAAATTAGTCCGTACCAAATTTGGACACAAATTCTTAAATCTAATTAACAAGCACTTTCCTACGAGAGTAAGTTAAGTTAAATCTTCAACCGCAATACCTTAAAAGTTAGTTATAGCTGTTTTAGGAATCTGGATAAAATTATTAAATAACACATCAATAGAATACTGAAACTTCATAACGATAATAAACGCAACCCAAACACAAATTCTAATACAACCCAAGTAAAAGAACTATATAATTGCAGAATCCGCGATCAATGTCCATTATCAAATAGGCGCTTAACGAGATTTATAGTGCATATGTGCTATATATCATCAAATGAGAACTCCAGGGATATTAAGCTGTATGCGGGATGAACTAGAAGACCTTTTAAGGATCGATTTTACAATCACATATCCTCGTTTATAAATGCAGGCAAATGCAGTATGACATAACTTTCGAAATATTCATATGACTGCAGGAGAAAATATGTATTATTGAACTTTTGAACAATGCCCAATTATTAAATCAAAGATATAAAACCACTGTTTTTTGTAGACATATTGAGGATCTAACATTACATGAATGACTCTAAACGTTTAAAATTATAACTCACCTCCTTTGATATACTTTCTTACCCTTTTATATACCTCTCCATTAATTTATCTTAGATTATGATTCTTAAATTTTTTATATATATATATATATATATATATATATATATATATATATATCACTAGGAATACTTTCAGATGAATTGTTTTACACCCATAATTATTCTACACGTTATACTGTTCGACAATAGGTTAAAATTTGATTATAAAAGTTATATTAATATC
This sequence comes from Acanthosepion pharaonis, assembly GCA_903632075.3. Lineage (NCBI taxonomy): Eukaryota > Metazoa > Mollusca > Cephalopoda > Sepiida > Sepiidae > Acanthosepion > Acanthosepion pharaonis. The sequence continues at coordinate 1,904,330 of CAHIKZ030003702.1, forward strand.
CTATACTTTTTATATATTTTTCTACTTATATTTTAATCAAAACTTTATTTTTTTTAAACCCGAATAACTTATATATTCAACATGTCAAGAAAAAATCACCACTTCTAAATTTATTAATTTACAAAACACTTTCATTGATTACAGAATTAGTAGAGATAACGCCAACCTAAATATATGCAATTCAGCTTTAGCTTGTTTTTTTTTTATAACCAAAACAACCATTCCCAATTACTACTATAAATATCGTTAGAATTTATCCCTCCTACGTATTTCATCGTATTACTCTCTCCTATTTTCACCTTTCCTCTCCCACTCCTCACTCTTAGAACGCTTGTGCCTAAAAAAGCCTAAAAATTTTATTATAATTTTATAGTGATACAATAGTGCTTGTTGATAGCAGTTTGGTGAAGCATGAGTGAAGTGCTAAATGATGGTCAGTCTGGAAAGATTCCTTATCGATAACAACTCCGTCAACTTTTTGCTTTATGTATATTTTTTCCTAAACAAATGGAAAAAAGGAAATGATGTTTCACATACGGCATGCTTACAAGCAGAATTTTTCATAACCAAAATATATATTTGGTTCTCACCAGTCGAGGTGCAATTGAAATACACCGAAACGAAGTTGCATCTTTGTAGTGAGTACACTGTTTTTGTCTATATGATAAAATTATAATATATATATATATATATATATATATATATATATATATATATATATATATATATATAGAGAGAGAGAGAGAGAGAGAGAGAGAGAGAATCAGTACGTCATATGCATATTTATAAAATATATCCTAATATATATGACTAGTATTCATTCATGGAATGTGTCCGTGGCCTAACACTTATCACCATGGAAATAAAAATTCGTTTACCGAGTTCAAACTCTAGCCGCGACCATAGGATTCGTTTTCGAACAAATAACTCATGTATTCTCCTTCTCTAGTTTTGATTGGCAAGTAATCTAGGAAAAGAACTATTGTGAAATGTAAAGCACTGTCAAAATATAATTTTTTTTTAGTTTGTTTTTTATTACACACACACACACACACACACACACACACACACACACACACACACACACACATATATATATATATATATATATATATATATATATATATATATATATATATATATATATATATATATATATATATATAATAAAAAAACAGACCACTTTAGGTTCCATAAATTAAATTATTTCACCACAACCCTTTTAAAGGACTGCGGATCATCAGACTTTACTTCCAAATGTTGTTCAACCTTTGGAAGTAAAGTCTGATGATCTGCAGTCCTTTAAAAGGGCAGTTGTGAAATAATTTATTACATGGAACCTTAAAGTCGTCTCGTTTTATTTAAATCATTTGCTCTGGATTTTCATTGAGCTCTCTGGATTTTATCCTCCTTGGGTCTACCCATACGGATTACCTAGTTTTCCATAAACTATATATATATATATATATATATATATATATATATATATATATATATATTATTTGTTTAAACTTTTTAAACACATATTTTAGTAGATGGTCTATTTTGATTTAATTATTAAACGAATATTCGAGAAATCTTGTTAGAAAAATATACGTTCTTCAGCAGGATTCGAACCTGCGTCCATCAAAACAGAGCATCTAGTTGAATATGAGTATCCATTTTAAAAATAACGTTTGAAGAAACAGATTTTTAAAATTTGTTTCTTCAAACGTTATTTTTAAAATGGATACTTAATGAATTTTTTTTCTTCTCTGTGTAGTGTCTATGTAGGACGTTGGCTCTCCACGAATTCCTGTTATTTTTACCTCTAAACAATAGTTTATCCGCTTACTATTCCTCGTATTTCTTACTCTGCCATCTATACATCGGGGGGTTAATCTTTGATTCCCACTGCACCTCTTATCCCAGTCATTTCAATTGTTTCGTTTTGCTTTTAAATGACCTTAGAGTAGAAAGTCACAAATATATTCAGGGTTACCATTTTGACGAGATTGAAACAGACAGATGCGGATAGACTGAAATAGAGAAATATAAGCAGTTATATATGAAGATTCTACGATATAGATAGACATGAGAAGGATGTGATAAATGCATTCAGGAAATAATGGGCTGGTTGTGATAGATAAATTGGTATCGAAGAGATTAAAATATCAATGGATTGAAATAAGAAAATGGAAAAATATATAGGAAACATTGAAACATAAAGAAATAATGAAGAAAATCTGAAAAAAAATGTCGACATTCGTCAAACTTTATTTCATTACTGCATTCAGTGTCCGCCCGAAAATATTGTCTATGGCAATGCAAGGTGATGAATGTGATAAATTGAATATAGTTGGAAATTACTAACGGCCCATTTGTCAGCCATAACGACAAAACACGAGGCGTTCAGTACTTAAGCGAATTGGAGTGAATGAACGATTCGATTACAATTGTCAAATATTATCATGCAAATTAAGAAGAGGCGGAGATAACAGCAGTTTCACATAGGCTGATAATAGGTTGAGATTCGCAGAAGGGAATGTGGTCTTTTATAGGGCGGCACCAGCAAATATCTATTTTCTTACACCCAATGACTCAAGCTAGATTTTGTTCAGAAATTCTGTTTTTTGAAATTAGCACATACATTGACATGGGCTTGAACACTTCACCTTTGATATGGCTGGAATAAATCAGCTACCGGATCCAATAAGCAATTACTTAACATTCTTCACCACCAACCCATATATATATATATATATATATATATATATATATATATATATATATATATATATATATATATATATATATATATATATATATATATATCAACCCTGATGAACGTTGGCCGAAAGGTACCTAGGTCCTAAAAAAAAAAAAAAAAAAAAAAAAAAAAATGGTCATACAAAAAGAAATTCATTTTCTTTAAATCGTTATATTTGTTTTGTGGTACCAAAACATTATTCAATATATATATATATATATATATATATATATATATATATATATATATATATATATATATATAATTTTTAAGTAATTATTTTTAAAATTCGAAATTATTATTTAATACTATAAACATTGAATGGGTACATATATTACATAACTGTTATAAAGAGTATGTGCTTCCACTCATCAGGGACAATCACGTGGTCAAGATAAACACTCAGTTGTGGAGCAAGCTGAGTGAAGAATGATTCTAATTGAGGAAGAGAGTTATTTATGGTGCAATGGAGCATCTCATTATGCTAAAGTGGGATAGTTCATTGCTTGGGCTTTGATTGGCTGCTGGTACCTGAGTGGAAGTATTTCTATATAAATACCAGCTTAATTTAAGTTAGTTTGCAGGGTTTGTATTAAGTTACAACCTGCTTTATTTTTGTCTGCCAGCTGGACGCTAGCTGGAACTCTTACGCCGGTAAGTGTCGTTTATTGTATTGTTATTCTACAGTTTTCCAACCAAGCGTCTTTTACTATTCAGCAGTATTTGTTTCTCGTGGCATCATGGTAAAGCAAACTTAGCTTGAAAATAGTTCTCTTCTTCTTGCCGACCATGAATTTTTATTATATCTCAATGGTGCCATGTAAATAAGAAATGGCTTGTTATTTTAAAATAACGATAAAAAAGTTGGAAATAGAGTAAAAGAGCAAAGAAATAAAATCGAGGTGAAATGAGATCTCTCTTTGTTTCCATTTAATATTTTTGGAATTAGATTTAGTATTTTCCGAAAAAAATTCTTTTATTTTATCTGCTAACTTATCTATCTATCTATGCGTTTTCCTATCTGTCTATATGTACCTGTGTAAGTGTAGTGTGTGTGTGTGTGTGTGTGTGTGTGTGTGTGTGTGTGTGTGTGTGTGTGTGTGTCTGTGTCTGTGTGTATCTGTGTGTGCAAAATCAAGATGGCATTATACAGACGCCATAAATCTGAAATAAAACCTTTACTCAAATATCAAATCAAAAAATATTTCATTATGCAAATTTTGCGTTAGTTGCCATCAGGAGATTTTCAAGTTATTTCAATTTTAACATTTTTGTTATTGTTTGCAGACAATATTAACATTATTTAATTTGAGCAGAACTTAGTTGTGTTTGACAATCTCTTCTCATAAAATCCACTTAGGGAAACATCAAAGACAAGTTTGATAGCAGCTTTTAGAAGTATGTGTGGCTTGATGCATTGCTGAAAAGGGATTAGGATTAACAATGTGCAGTCGAAATGTCAATACCAATGAAGTGAATCGATGTTTCGATGATTCGATGATTTAGTAGAAGAGGATGTCAATTTGGAAAAGGTAATGCCAAAAGCTTTGAAGACTTTTATGAATATGTAGATCTAATGATTTTGTTTCAGGAATTGAATCAGAGATAACAATGATATATTAAAACAATTCAGTTACGTTTAATGAATCAAACAAAAAGTATAACAGAAATCCCCACAAAATAGTAGTTTTTATCGCATTACAAGTTTTTTCCAAAGTGGAAATATCGAAATCACAATGGAGCTACAGTGTTTAGAAAATAAAAGAATCCTATAAATAGATACATACATAATACAACCCATATATGCAGTTGAAATTAAAATAAAATCATCCTTGATAATGGCTAGACGTATAGCCGAAAGTACTTGGGAACGCAGAACTTTTTGGCAGTTTCTACCAAATTTGTGTCCAGAACACTTGTGCGAACACAAGAAAAATGAAATAAAAAGTTTAATTGCAGTACCTTGTCAGTCGTCTTTAATGAAACACACACACGCGCGCGCACACACACACACGCGCGCACCTCACCCACCCACGTCTAAATTATGCAGGAATGAAAATCTCATTTTAACTGATAAATTTAACAAAATTCCACAAAAATATCTAGAAATACTAAAAAGTAAATTTATTCAATAAAATCGCCATTGGCTTCAAATACAACCTCCAGACGACTTCAAGTCTTCTGGATGATCTCCTTGTTTAAGTTGGTAAATGCCGCCATAATCCTTGCCTTCAGTTCATCTTTGGTCTTACAAAGAGTTTTGTTGGCCACTCGCTCAACTGCGCCCCACACTATAATAATAATAATAATAATAATAATAATAATAATAATAATCAAGGGGGTTGCAGTGTGGGGAGTTAGGTGACCAGATCTAAGCGGCGATGTTGTCGCAGAATTTGTCTGTGAGCTATAACTGGGTTCTTTTCTTTGTGTGGCATGTTTCAGAGTCCTGTTGTCTGATATGGGGTCTTCGAGCAGCTATCCTCTTGATCCAGGGCAGCACTACCTCCTCGAGGCACGAGGTAGGACTCCGTGTTGAGTCTGAGGTCCTGTGTGAAGATGAATGGATAACGTCGCCATCACTAGTAATCACTCCAAACATCATGATGTTGACTGGATATATAATCCAACCCTTTCTGAATCTTTTAATTGGCACTCAAACACTCCGAAATGTATGTATTGGTGCTTCCGGAGCGAATTCCAAGCAGTACAGCATGACGTTTCCAAATTCCTGGCGGAATGAATTGCGTCGTGGTGCTCTTTTTCTCACAGACGGTGCCCAGCTGACCCTACTATAGGGGAAATTAAAAATATAAAATGGCAACAATTTACCCACCGCCTCTATATATATATATATATATATATATAGGGGTGTGCGTGTATATATATATATATATATATATATATATATATATATATATATGTGTGTGTGCGTGTGTGTGTGTGTGTGTGTGTATAGTTTTAAAATACCATAACTTTTCATGGCGTAGACGATCATGGCTATTCAGAGATTTATTTTATGTATTATCTGTGAATTGCCCTGACCTCCGTGGAAAGAGTTGTTTCCCGTTGCATTTGCTACGGCTTTGAATTCGGTGCTTCCTTTTCGTTATACTGGTTGCCACACAAAGCTACAAGCCTTACTATTTTATGTATCACTACGTTAAAGATGAAAGAAAATTAATGCGGAAGTAAGCGCAGCAGATTACGCAGACATTTGAACTCAGTTTACTGATTCATCTGTTTTTGTCGATAATCCTTACGTCACAGGCACATCCTGAATCATGTCACTTTTTCAATATATATCTTCCTCGGGAGCCCATGAACACTAGACGAAATTTATGTAGAGACGAACAAAGGTTGAAAAGGTTCAAGAAAATAATGACTAAATTTCTGGTTGAATTTCTGCGATAAGGCATTATCATTATTTATATTATTTATATTTGGACTAATGACTTCATCTTTATTGCTAGTGTCACCAATTTTCGGACATTGTGCTGGCTGGCCATCAACAGTCTTTCGATTTGTAACATGAGTGCTCAGTTCGAAATTCACTGAAGTTTGCCTAGATAACCAGACAACTATAGAAGGCCGTCGCAATACATTGTGATAACAACAACAAAGATGAGGACATTAGTCAGTCTATAAATAATGTAGTAAGTAATCTGTAACTGAGTAATTATCAATTCTACATCAGTATTGGTAAGGTCTCTTGAATGACGACTCGGAAGAATTCAATAAAATAATATTAATGCAATCTTTTTTACTTACATTTATTTGACTCTGTTCTGGGAAGTGTTCAAACAGAGGACGTAAATTGTGACACTGACATCCGAAGACGTATTGGGATGGCCATAGATGCATTCCAAAAGCTAAGCAGAGTATTAAGAGACAGAAAAATCATTGGAAACAAAGAAAAGTATACTGAACTGTTACGTGATATCTGTCCTCCAGTATGGCAGCAAATGCTGGAAAATCTCCTCAAAGATGAGTCTTAGAGAAATAGAAATGTGGTTCTACTGAAAGATGCCGATGATACTATGTACCGAACATGAGAGCAACAACGAGGTTTTTGAGGGGACAGAAACAAACACAGAGAAAACTTATACTTAACATCAGGAAGTAGCAACTGAACTTTCTGGGACATGCAGTGAGAAAAGTAGGTTTGGAAAATCTGATGCACACAGGGCGAATAGAGATAAAGATGGGCAAGGGAAGGCAACGCGTGACATACGTAGCGGGCGTAATGACAGAACAGGGTTTGGGAGAAATAGCAAAAGACAAAATTTATTTGAGAACTACAAGGGATAGGAAGAAGTGGAGAGCCATGGTCGCGTATATCCCGAAGGGACACGGAACATAAAAGAAGATACTTAACATCAGGAAGCGGCGGCTTAATTTCTGAGGCCTAATGAGGAAGGAGGCATTGAAAAATCTGATACTCACAGGGCGAATAGAGGGAGAAAGGGGGATAGATGTATTATACTTGATGGGCTTTGAGCAAATCGATAGTAGAACATGGTTTGGGAGAAATAACGATAAGACAAAACTTATTAAGAGCTACAAGGGACAGGAAGATGTAGAGGGCCATGATCGCCTACGCCCTGAAAAGACATGGCACATAAAAGAAGAAGTATTTAAGCGTCTGTAGAAAATGTCTGTGTTTAGAATGGATAAGTAGATATTGACAGAAATTCACGTTTATACAGAAAATGTTGACAAGAAGGTGATTAAGAAGGCCTGACTGGATAATGTTATACATGAACTCCAAAATAATAGATAGTTTTTGTCAGAATGATGTTAACCTCCCTATCCGAAAGGCTCTCCATTGTAATAATGTCACGAAACTATCATTCTATCCTTCGGACAATTCAGTCCTTTATATAATTTCAGTAAACAATTCAAAAATAGACAATCACTAAGCCCGAAGAATATTTTCTTCCGTAATATTAAGTTCTTTGTTTTGTTTTCATCCTTTATTGTATTTACATCTTTATTTCAATTGAATTCGACAAAGGAATATTTTCCGAAGCTTCTTTTATAAAATTCTCTTTCATTGGTGCATAGGCATAAGCTTCAATTTCATTGGTTCATCTTACCGTTTGCCGATGACATCATTCCATAGCGTGTACGCAACAGACTGATTCAAGATAAGAATTTTACAGTTTAACCGTTAATAAATTATCAAGCAAAACAAATTGTCATTAATATTTGATCATTGTCTTCTGTCTTTTTTTATTCCTGTTTTCTTGAAAATAGTTTAAATTGATTTTATTCTCTTTCATCTTTAAGCTTCTACTGACAATATTTCTTAATTATTATGAGAGATTTTGTTTTCAACTCCAGTTCAAAGTAAATCGTTTTTCGCTTAAACTGTTTTCGATTTAGAAATCTTGTGTCTCATGTGTAAGCGATCAGATCATATATATTTACAGTCATGTTATAATGTTGGCAGGTAGGCTGACTTATTTCATATCTAGAAATGAATGTAGAAGGATGAATACATGATACACCTTTCAATTCCTTTCTGCCGTGTCTCTCAAAATCCTATGGATCAAGTGTACCTATATTTCTCAGATTACAACCACAGTTGTTTTTTTTATCCAAATCTGCCTGAAAGATTTCTTTATTACGTTAAACCCTGTTAAGCGGAGGAGTTATTCATTAAGAAAGAAATAGATAAAATCATAAGATGCCTTATAGCTTTGATCAAAATGGTAAACATATCAGCGGGAATATTGTACAAGCCAATAGAGGAAAATGATTTTTCTTTTACTGTCAATCCAGATTTGTATCGGACAGTTGAGAACTTTCCAAGAAACTGAAGTCAACTTTTTCAGCTTGTATAGTGTAGAGATAACAAAATAAATAAAAATAAGCGAACAATAACAAGGAGACCAAAATTTCACCATCTCTAAAAATATATATTCTATATTCAGAATCGGTAAAACATAAAGTTACATTTCAAACAATCAGAAGCCGTCATGACCAGGATACAGACATCCTAGTCTAGCGAGAGAAAAAAAGAACTGCTGCAAACCAGGATATAACGTCACTAATCGTGAGCCAATGAGAACCAAAGCGGCACTTTTGAAGCGAATCTCTAGATTCGTATATAACGAGATTCAGTATAGATGAATTAAATTTTTCCATTATCCGATGCGGCAGTCATACTAACATACTTAGAAACTAAATACGGCACATGCGCAACCCACTGGCGACCTTAGACTTCCACATTGTCCTCCATTGAAATTAACACACGCATTATTTCTTTTCCCATATTTTCAAGCAGGCGGCTGCTATATTTGAAGACATACATACCTTCATCCACATTGTTAAGCAGGCGATTACTACATTTGAATACATACATACATAAATGCATAAATATATATACATATATATGTATATAATCTTAGATTACCCCACTGTGTTTCTCATTCACCAGACATTTTCATTTGAACTCTAGAATCACAGCTTTCACTTGATTCTTCTGTATATGTATATTACGCTATATAAACATTATTTTATTTTACACAAAGCCAATGCACAAAAACCATAATAGATATAACTTGAGAAAAGACACTGTCATCAGGTAACTTTCCACTAAATCAGTATAATAGTATAGAATAGACTGAGCTTGTGTGTATTTATAACACCTCGGAATTGGTATATTAAATCTCTTCAATAATAAATAAACACAATCTGCACAAAGCGCAAGCGGCTTTACGCGCATTGTAAGCGGCCTGACGGTGACGTCATCGATGCAGTCACAAGATGATTTCAATCGATAATGTTCTCCGTATCAAATACCATAACGGAAAAATACATTAAAGTTTCTCTTGAATTTTAAAACCATTACATAATTCCGTTCTGGAAAATGATCAGTGATAGTTGAACTGACAATATTTACACGGGGACTGGAAGTGAACTTCCATTATTCTATAGGGAAACAAAAGAAAATTGAAAATAAAACAATTTATATATATATATATATATATATATATATATATATATATATATATATATAGGTATGTATATATATATATATATATATGCGTGAGTAATATATATATATATATATATATATATATATATATATATATATATATATATATATATGTAATCTACGTTTAATCTTCTGAAGCAAGTAGATATTCTATTGTGCATGCATAAAAAGTTGATACTTACTTTTCTGTGTCGCTGTTTGAACGTAAATCTTTAAAACAAATTAATGCTTATTTCAATTTTAATATTTACATTTTTCTATCAGATTTTCGCATTCGATAAACTTATAAAATTATAGTACTTTGATCAGTATCTGTCTTGGTCAACTTCATTGTCACTCTCTCTCCCTCTCACACTCTCATCAGGTCGAATCACGCCTTTTCCTTATCTATCTATCTATCTATCTATCTATCTATCTATCTATCTATCTATTAAACAATTATTACGATTTATAATATAAATATGTTTGGTGTGGGATAGTTTCCAGAACTTTGAATACAGAATAGAAAATATTTTTGGAATAAAAAGCGCCAAAAATTTTACTATATATCAAATAAAACCCAAAAATTTTAGACATTTACATTATTGACGTTTGGGGCAGATTATGATATATCATTTGCATATACCATAAGTCAAATATGTATGTGGTCTTGGTTTAAATTATTGACTTTGAGGATTAAAAATATTGCACTTGACACGGTAGCTGGTGTTGCTATATGGTTCTCTACCTCGAGCAAGGTGAGTCACATATGTTGAAGGACACAACATTACTTTAGACTTAAAGTCATTTCAAACTCGTTGCAAATTAAATCTCCAAAACTAACTCGCGGTGGCATGTCATTGCAGAAGCCATGCTTAGAATATATATATATATATATATATATATATATATATATATATATATATATATTGTTGAGGAGGTACTCCCCTTTTTACACAATTGGACTCACCCAGTATATACATGTACTACTGCTACGTGAATACCCGAGGGTGAAAGGTTGTAGGTAACCGGAAGAGTGAAGGTGAGGTAACAGTGTCGTAGGTAACCGAGAGAAGGTAAAGTTAACAGACAGACAGAACGAACGTAGCGATCAAGAGTCACAGTGTGCGAGCACGTAGACTCAGCAAGAAGTCATACAGCGATACTTCAATACCAAAGACTGTATAGATATTTTGCTACTAACCCGTATTCCTGCAACTACTAACCTGCATTACCAGTTTGTATTATTACGTTAATACATTATTTTACTATATTCATTCTTGGCGTTTGTTATCTATTGGTACCGGGTTTCATCAGGAATCACAACATATATATATATATATATATATATATATATATATATATATATATATATATATATATATTATAAAATAGATAGATTATAACAGCTATACAGATTATAATATATATTCGAATATATATATATATATATATATATATATATTCTGCATATAAATATGAAAGCACGTGCGATACCCTGCCATCATCAGCCGACACCAATAACTTTGATTAAGTTAAGAAAAACAATACTTATATTGCCTTTCTTAACATGATAAAACCGATATTGCTGATTTTTCAGTGGTTCGCTGATGTAAGAATCACTTCAAGCAAGCAGGCTTTGTGGTAGGCTTTGATGTACTCAATAACGAAGGTGGAGATAGAGCGTTAATAGAATTAATATGAAAATGTTTGTTTTTGTTTAACTTCCGTTTACTTCGGTGATTTGTGGCTATACAGATTATAACAGCTATTCGAATATATTTGTAAACATTTTTTTATTTATGTGTATGCACGTAGTTATCTGCCCATATATGTTTACGTCTTTCTGCATATCATTATCTTTAAACTTTTTCGTCGTATCTATCTCTTATTCTATCACTATCACACACACACACACACACACGCACGCACACACACACACACACACACACATATATATAGATATAAAGAGAGAGATATAGAGGGTGGTATCTCTGTTGATATACATCTATTAACATCTCATCATATTTACGTATCTGTTTCTCTTTCTGATTACTCAAATCAATCCACGTATTATATACCTACCTATAGAATGTTCATATCTATCTATCTATCTATCTATCTATCTATCTATCTATCTATCTTGTTCCGTCTCTCTTTCTCATTTCTTCTTAATCAATGTCCTATTCTGAACAAAGACAGCAAACAAAACTCAATCTCTTAGCTTAATTTATTTTATTCAGTTATATGCATTGAATTTCTATGAATTTTCTAATTTAGACATTAAATATTCTTTTGAAATTGCCGACTGTCTGTCTTTTTTCTCTTTTTAAAGTCAGAATTCGCTAAAAAGCCATTGTAATAGTACAATCGTCATTTCCCGCTTTTTGCCCGACAAACGAAATGCCAAGCTGAATCGCTTGAATATAGTTTCTGCATGGAAATCAAAATGCCAGAGTTGCAGCAATTCTCTTCTATAAGCCACCCGACAAATATTGTCTTAACTTAGCATTAGATGGCCATCATCAGTGATTGAAAAAGCCAAACCAGCGAAGCGCGTTCAAATACCAGCGATAGAATGTAAATGAAGCCCCGTGAAAAGCATACACTCTAATCGCTAATGTTGATTTGGTCAGAGTTTCATGATGCCGATAGACTTAGGGTTCCATCCTGTGCTGTTCAACTGTTTTGTTTTATTTTCATATCATGTTTTGTCATACTGGTTGACCCATATTCCACATATAAGGAAGAATGTCTAATAAATTCCAGTGATTGGACCTTTGTCAGTATTGACGTTAATATTTTTTTGTGGCTTCCGGTCAGATCACTTTGAAACAACGGTTATCGTAGGGTAAACAACGTCGAGTATGGTTAGTATCTAGATTGGTAACCGCTTGGGAATATCAGATGCTGTAAGCATTTATATACATGTGGTGCAATGCTTAGCAACTCAGAAATGGAAATCGGAGCGCCGAGTTTCATTTTTTGTTGAGTTCATTATATTCACTTAGACGCAAATATCCTAGGGAAAACTATGGTATTACCCACCAGCTATGGGATAATCAGTAAGACTTGTATCAGTAAATCATTATCTATAAAAAAAAATATCACTATCTAAAAATATTTTCTGACTTTAAATAACCCTCAAAAGGTTGATAAGCTGTAAAAAACAAATCAATTGACCAATCATCTTTTTGTTGCCTCCGCCTAGGGCGACAAAGTAGTTTATTAAATCATTTTTTTCCTTTCTTTTCTCTGTTAGTTCCACTGCTGGTATCCTCATTATTATTATGCACAAAATCAAGATGCATTCGTCTAATTTGACAAGGTGTGGCCTTGGGGGTTGTTGCAGGTAAGGTCCATGAAGGTTGTAGCCAGTCTTCTGATGTCCTTGGGATCAATGCAAGCGTCCTCAAATCTCGCTTTTCGGTCCTACACTCTTCCTGCTTTTATATTAGCGAACTACCTAAGAGCATAACTCGATCTTTCGTGAATTTATATGCAGATGGTGCAACAGTTTATTAAGACGCATTTACAAAAATCTAAATGAACTTAGTAGCTTATCTCTCCTCTGACTTAGCTTTTGACAGCTCAAATGAAATAGCTGGTGACATTCATTACTTCAAGACCCAAACTAGTACAGTTCCATCATCACCGAACATACACTGAATTGTGGCCTAAACGCGTTGAACGTGTATTCTCTCATTCCAGTCACGAATAGTCTACGCAGCCTTGAGTGTGATCAATTATTGCCCACATTGCCCCAACAGGACAGAAAAAAATGTCTCTAGCTGTCCTATCACTATTTTCATAGTAAATTTTCTGATGAGATACATTCCATAGTTCCACTAGTTCAGACCTTTGCAGCTAACACGCACCATGGCACGTACACTGGCTCAAACCATTCTCATTCTCTGCCTATTCCATGAGTAAGAAGGAGGTTACAATCGGGCAGCAAACGGCAAAGTATTGTGGAATCGACTCTCGACAGGATGCTTTTCCTGATCATTACAATCGTAACCTGTTCAAGTCTAGAGTTAACCGTTATCTTCTTCTCCTATGTCCTCATAAACTACACTTTTAACCTGTCACTGTTACCGCACATACAGAAACCTTGAGTAAACTTTACTTTAAGTGGCTCTTGGGTCTTGTATCAGGTGAACAATAATAAAAAAATAGTTCTATCCAGTTCTTCCTTTATGATTCCAGGATTATCTATGACTTGATAGCTGAACGTTCTTGCTGGTCCACCTCTTGAGCTTTTCCAGTAATTTGGATGCCATAGTTTAAGCTGAAGTAGAAGTTCATGTTTTCTTCGGCACTGGCCTTTCACATATTGTGTCCATAATCTTCTGTACCATCTTCAGTGAGTAGATGTTGATATTTAGTGCTTTCAATTGTCAGTGGTATCGAGTTTTTAGTCAGTGATTTTCTTAATGTTCAACTGCTAGACTCGTAGAAGAGGACACTTTGGCCTCTTGATCTGAGGAGTTTTACTTTCAAGCTGTTTTTAAATAGAAATATCTCGCATCCAGTGAAAAGGTTGGTGAAAAAAAACACTTCATTTTCAAAATAATTGGTGTGAAGTGAACCTGAACACGAAACTGAAACTTTTAGTCCATTTCCTATGGCGATACACTTTAATTAACTGCCATAAATTAACAATATTAATAACATTTACCTACTTTCGTTTATCATTAAATGCAAACTTACCGATATATGTCACTTCCGTTTATGAATACTTGGTGCAAAATAAAAATCTTATATTTATCTTGATAAAGTCCCTCAGGGAACGAAACACGTTGGTAAAGAAAGAATCTCCTATCTTCATAAATGTTTTCCTTCATATATATATATATATATATATATATATATATATATATATATATGTTCAAGTCCGTTCAAGTCGTCCGAAGATCACGTGAGCGTGAAACTCGAGTTACGACAAGAGCTACCCTTCATAGGATTTAACGTTGTTAAGGGTTTTTGACTCGGTCTAAGCAGTCTGGGTTTCGAGCACTTTACTGAGTAGGTAAATTTGATTTCAGGCCTTTTTTCTATTACTTTTTTCAGTATTGTCGGTGTTATTCGAGGCTGTATCTGGATAAAAGTTTTAGGTTTTGGCACGTTGTCCGTTCGTTCCAACAACGGTTTTTTCTTTAACACACACACACACATACACACACACAAACACACACACACACCCACACACCCATATATATATATATATATATATATATATATATATATATATATATAAATAGGGTGTATCAAATATACGTTTACAAACTTTAGGGTGGGTTCCTCACACCAAAAGAAAAACAAAAGTTCATGTAAACATATGTTCGCAAATCCTTCGATTTTGATTTATTAAGTTTAAAGAAATTTTACGGCAGATGGCGCTGAAGTGCCATTTAGACTAGGCTATATTTGTTATTCGTGTATATTTGTGGCTAATCTGTCTTCAACATTTAATGTGTTTAGTAGTGACTTAACTGAGAAGTGTTCTGTTTAACAGTGGCAGAATATTAATATATTGAGAAGGCAGATATGATTTTTAAATACGGTTGCGCTAATGGTTAAGGACACGAGGCTGCACAACTGTATCAGATTTTGTTTCCAGACCGAAGGCAGCCGAGTCATCTTTTTGCTGCTGTTTGGTGACGTTGAGGCAGGATCCGTAGCACCAACTATGGATCGAGGAGACTGAGATCCGTTCTTGACCTTTTGTTCATATGGACATTTTATCTTGTTTTGGGATCAGGAACCACACTCCAATGGTTGTAAAAGTATTTTTGATAGTCCCTGTATATATATATATATATATATATATATATATATATATATATATATATATATATATATTGTTAGTGCTGAAAGTATGCAGTCACTCGATTGCAAAAAATTCACTATCAAGGACAATAGCATTTTAGTTCACATACTTATCTCAGTGCCACTTTTACTTTTCAAAACAGTTTTCAAGGTCTTTTTTCCTTGTTATCAATGTTTTAATCTCGTTCTTAGCTTGAGGAAACTTTTTGGTATCAAATTTTCATCAACAAATTCGTATGTATTTTTATATAATTCCAGAAACTATAATGTACGTCCTTCTATCGTTATTATGATCTGCCATGTCTGATGTCATCATTTCCAATCAGGTTATGATATTTTCTCTGATTTAGCTTTTTGCAATTTTTTAAACAGTGAAAATTGAAAAATATTTTCGTGAGATCTGCACTTTCATAAACTTTATTAAATCGCTGTGAGTGTCAAAATGTATTTTATAAAAAGAAACTGCAACTGTCAGAAGATGTCGCTACATAGTCTTCTAAATCTAAATATGCCATTGAACCGCAGCTCTTTCGATAATAAATACAAATAGGAACCAAGAATGACCACTCCATATGCTCAGAATCTTTCAGAACATCCGTCTGCTTGGCTAGCACAACGGTGTATCTGTATACTTCGAGTGACCGGCCCATTCGCTGATCCCCAGTCCATCCCAGTACCGACCAACGTAATCCTTCTTTGGTCTACATAATCCGATTATGAACTCTGCTATAGTTCGGTCGGCTATCTTGCATTCTGGCTCCGGTGCAAGCTCTGCTTGTCCCCCAACACATTTTAGTCCTCTTTTCTCCGTGTTACATCACATTAAAACCAACGAAGCCAGAAAACGGACGGCGGAAGGGGATTAAATGTTACTTATATCGTGTCTTGTTGGATGGCAGTGGTGAAAAGCCGCTCGCTGGTCACCAGTATGAACTAGGATTGGTTACGGGTGCCGGATTCGCTTCGGAGACAAGAACAGAATCGCTTTGTCTTGTTTGTCTACAATTTTTTGTTCGCTTTCTTATTTCTTTCCTTCTTTTGTCTTCGTTTTCTTTTCTTTTTTTTTTCCTTTCACCCTTCTTTTCTCTTTGACTTTCTTTCTTTCTTTTCAACCTTCTTTTCTTTTTGACTTTCTTTTTTTCTTTTCCACTTTCCTTTCTTCTTAACTTTCTCTCTTTTCAATCTTTCTTTCGTTCTTTCTTTCTTTCTTATTTCGATGCTCTAATTGCTCTTTTTGATCCTTCCTTTTTTTCATTTGTTTCTTGTCTTTCCACCTTTCTTCCTTTAGAATATTAGAATATTTTATCTTCCGTGTTGGATTCGTCCTTTCCTTTCTGCTCGGGTTTCTCGTTTGTAATATTACTTCTCATTTTATGTGTCTGTTTTTTTTTTTACCGTCAACAGTAAAAATTATTAATAAAAAAAAATAAAACCGGAGTTAACCCTATGCCAGGCAGAAGTGGTGTTTAGGCTCTTCCCAAGTGAGCAACTTTCAATTGATTCTTTTTGTGGGTGAGTGATTGATTTGAATCTCCAGATATATTGCCAAAAATAGACTGTCGTAAAAAAATGTTGCGTTATTCTAAAGTTAATTGTGAATATAGTGAATCGTTGTCTTGTTTCATAATTGTTGACGCCAGTATATTTTTGTATTTTTAGAAAATTACGTCCTTTTACTTTGAGCTTTCTAATACAGGTAAATCATAATTTCAGTACAGTGCATTTCGAAGTGCATTCAGCATGAATTCTCACCCTTGTAAATGAAGCTATTGCATTGAAGCATTTTGGTTTATTTCATTCCAAACACTCACGTTTGATGACGTCACAAGTTCCAGACGCAATAAAATCTTAAAAAAGTGAAAGACTAATATTTTAAAGTTAAAAGTTGGCGTGCAACTACCAACTTCGTCTTTCACAAGCTTTATATAATTGTATTTTATTTTACGGCCTTGTCTACGATAAAAAGTATAAAACTGTACGAAATAGAGAAAAAAAGTGATAGAGATTGTCATGATTTCTCTCTACAAACGAGAATTGGTAGGGATTTATAATGTCTTTGTTATTTCAAGTTTTACATAATACCGTCTATGGTTTTGTGATGAAAAATTACCATGCAACTTATGACTTAGAAATGAAATTTTCTTTATCAAGCTATAATTAACGACGTTAAGGTTTCACATCATCACAAAGTTTTCTTTTCACTATTACCAAAATAATTAATGAAATATACGACAACGGTGAGATACCAAAAGACAGGCCAATCTTCATAGAGATGCTAAAGAAGTTGTGTGAGAAGGAATAAAAAATCGATTGAAACAGATTGACAAGCCAAACAACTAAGAATTGCTAAGAAATTTGGTTCACTGTGTTGTGCTAGACAATTTTTCTAGCCAGAATCTATCTTACATATCTATAAGTTTACCATTCGTCCATGCTTTGAATATAACTACCACATATAATCTGGTACCGCTGTTCTTTACCTTGAGCTTCTTGATAAAATCCAAAGAAGAATCGCCAATGTTATTAGTCTACGTCTCGGCTTCAATCACTTTTCCCACTGCCGTAAGATTGCCTCTCTGTGTATTTTCTATATTATTTGAATGGGTTCTTCGCTATGGTAGCTAGACGTTTTGAATTTAAGCGCAGTACTAGACTGGTATTGAGATCTCATCAATTTGCAGTTGAACTGGCTATAGATGTAACCGTAAGTTCTATGCTAACGGGTTCTTTTCTCGCACTTTTCGCTTGTGGAAATCCCTTCTGGCTTCATGCTTTCCGGCTAACTTTAATCTGAAAAAAAATAAATGCAATGTCAATTGCTATCTACTCTCCTCCTGATTACTCTTTCCTCTTCTCGCTCATTATTAATGTTTCTGTTCGTAATTCTTCCACACCCTGTAACCCCTTGTGTCTCAGTGGCTTTACTGCCTTGTATGGGGCGATAGCGATTAATAAGAAAAAAAAAACTTAACAAATAATAAGGATCTTAAAGAATAGAGTTCGTAGTAGAATCAGATCGGACCGATGGTAAGAACAACGTGGCTTTATTTTCACGACACTGAAACAAAAAATGTGATCAGAACGAAATTTGCGTAATCTATAAAACATAAGTATAGATCTATGAAATCTACGAAAAATCTATGAATTAGAATTATATATGTGTAAAATCTACGAAATAGAATTGTACTCTATGAAATATCAGCATAGATCTTTCTATTCTTGCAGAAGAATGCAATTGATATTTCGTAGATTACATTAAGCCATTCGATAAAATATGGCACGAAAAACATTTTAAAATATCAGAAAAGCCTGAACCTATTCCAATTATGCGTAATTTCTACTGAAAAAGCAATAAAGCACATAGAGATAGAATCTCGATAAGGACACATATTCTCACCAGATTTATTTAATGTGTAGGGCAAATCTAAGAGGACAAGATCTACCATATGCATTAAATATAGAAGGATGGAACTTTAGCGACATACGCATACAACCCTGTGTTGATGACAGATTGAAAGGGAAAACTGAAATAACTATTTGGAAAGTTATTCGGTAAAAGGGAGAAGAAAAGAATTAACTATTAATTGTAGGAAATAAGGTATGATTATTAGCAAAAACCAATGATGTGAATTGCATACCGAAGGCGTCAAAATCAGACAGGAGCCAAAATTTAACTATATCGATGATTTAATAATAGATGATAGAATTGTAAAAGAGAAATCCGAAGAAAAATGTTTGAAGCGACAGAGATGCTGTTATGAGGAGAGTGTGAAAAGAGGAAGTTTGGAGTAGAATATGAATAATTAAGAAACTACTGCTAACAACCAGAAAGAGATAGCTGCAATGTTGAGATAACATATAATCAAGAAAAATACTTAGAGAATTTGATACTCGTAGGGAATATTGAAAACCAGAAAATCAGGTGCTAGCAGATAGTTTCTTATTTGATGTGTCTGAGTAAATGGCTGACGCAGAAGCACAATATAGGAAAATAAAGGTCGTAAATGAACCATAACTACTTAGAGCAAAAAAAGAAAGTATGGAGAGCCGTGATTATCCACGTCTTGAAAAGACAGGTGAGAAAAGAGAGTGCCATATAATTGATATATGCCTACATTTCGTAGAATAGACATACTTGCGTATCAGTAGCAATACACTTAGGGAAAGAAGGTCAATTTTGGAACCGTGGAATTGCACTCAATTTGAAAGTTAAGGTTTGACACAGAATATCTTTTCCAAAATCCTTACTGGTTTTTGAGGAAGTCAGTTTGGAAGTTAAATTTAGGTTCAAAATCGTAGTGTTGAAATTTCATTCTAGTAATCATTGAATCTGGTGATTATAGAACAGCCTTATAAAATTTATAATTTACTGAAGCTTTACAAATTTTTTATGGACAAGATGCAAGGTACACGCAAATTTTTACTAAATCATTGTGGCATCAAATAAAAGCGCGATTTTCAAAGAATAATACAAATTTAAAACATTTTGTCTTATAATTTTTACCCAGCAGTATTATCTATTTTTTGTATTTATTAAAAGACCTTACAAATTGTATTAATTGAGTTGACTTTTTGTAATCTTTTACAATTTTTTACAGATTTTACTTATCGAATATAGAAAAAAAATGCACATTTTGCTTGTGCTGATTCATAATTAGAATTTTGGTTTGTATGTATTTTCCATTCGATATATGTAATATAAAATACTTTATTTGGATTTATTCTTGAAATAGTAAAAGTTTGAAGTAATTTTTTTAAACAAAACCCTGCGGCACTAAGGCTTTTTGGTACATTTTTTTCAGACGATATTTAAAACTAAATGCTCAAAAAATTGGTAAAAGCTATGAATTTAGTTTTTGGCGTCAGTACTTGTCATATTAAACCCTAGCGTTCACATTAGGTTCAATGTTGATTTTCTGAACAAAGTGAAACATCAACTTATCCTAATAGCACATATGTGCATCGTATGTCAGTAGAAATGTTGGCCGAGTACAGTTAATGTCAAATAAAAATATAAGTATGAAGAAATGAAGATGGCCATGCACCAGTCTTCCAGCAGATTTTAACCGACTTGTCTTGAAAATCATAATTCTAAATATTTTTTTTTTACCTGCATTCGGACACTAACCTTTGCTACTGGCGAACAATACGGAATTTAATCACACAACAGACTCAATCCTAACTATTTCAAAGACGTCACAACTGTAAGATATTTGATAGAAATTACGCTGCTAGAACTACCATTTTCCTGGAAGATATGACATCATTTGCTTGGGGATACAGAAAGTTTCTTCAGCATCTTCGGCTTTATTACTGATTTCCATTTTTAACCCTCATCCGATTCTGGTCACATATATCAGGTACTGTTCCACGTCCGCATGGATATTTTTGTTAATTCCATATTTTCTTTTAATGCACCTACAATGGGAAAATATGAGATATAAATGTCTATACATCAAACAATGTTGTGCAATTTAATGACAAAATCCATTCTTTTAAATGGCTGCATCAGATTTTTTATTCGTGTAGAGGGAGAGAGAAACGTAGTTTATAATTATGAACAGAGAGTCAAATCTAAGGATTAAAGACGATAAAGTTTATATTTTAATATTTCTGGCGACTGACGTATCTAGACACACAATTCAGCTGATCTCATTTAGTTTACAAACAGTTTGTCATTTCTGACAAAATGTCGCTGTTGTTTTTTGAATATCCCACACTGCGACAACAAAGTATTTGTTAAAAAACCTGAAAGTTTGTAAAAACCTGGAATCAAATTCACCGTCGAATACTCTCTATGTATTTTCACTTAGGAAATTACTTTCTCTTTTAACTAAAGCAGTGTTTGTTTTTGTTTCTTTTAGTCGAAATTATGATCAAAGTCATTACGATAAATGACTTATGCAATGAGTGTGTTTTTTTGCAAAAGGTTTCTGTTGTGTTCATATCATGAAATGGATTAAGTCCGCCAATTATTTAATATATTTTCTGTTTATATGTTACTTTTATAGATACAATTAATTTAAGTAAATGCTCTGTCTTTAATTAAACAGTATTAATTACATTTACTGGCCTAAATGTTCGAGAAATTTCATAAAAAATATGCGTTCTCCGTCATTTGACCTGACGTGCTATAACACTTAGCTACAGAGAAACGTCCGGTTAGCAAAGTCCAAATTACTGTTTATAAACACAATCTTCGACGATTTTTATCGATCGATCATATCTGTTTATGAAACGTATTTTAACATAAACAATGATAACATATAATGAAATGGATTAAGTCTATAGTTAAATGGTATAGCACGTCAGATTTCCGTATAAAAATACAGGTTCGATTCCTGACGAAGACGCATATTTACTACAAAACTTCGAAAATTCAGGACGGTAAATGTAATTAATACTGTTTAATTAAAAACAGAGCGTTTACTTAAATAAATTGTATTTATAAAAATAAATGTATAAACAGAAAATATATTAAATAATTGTCAGACTTAATCCACTTCATTATATGTTGTCATCGTTTACGTTAAGATACGTTTCGTAGGCAGATATGACCGATCGAGAAAAATCGTCGAAGATTGTATATTTATAAACAGTAATTTGGACTTCGCTAAACCGACGCTTCTCTCTAGCTAAATGACATAGCACGTCAGGAAAAAATGACGGTTTCCGCATGGGAATACAGTGTTCGATTCCTGTCGGAGAACGCATATTTTCTACGAAATTTCTTTAACGTTCTGGCCGGTAACATTTGTGCTCGTATAATCTTTTATTTAAATCCCTGTATCTTTTGGGACATTCATAACAATCTGTAGTATAAATTTCTACTTCAGATATTACATTATTATTTTGTCTTTTATTAATTAAGTGTTAATTAATTAAATCTCAAGCAGTTGTAACACATTTTATATCAAGTTTAGCTAAATTTCTAAATGTAGTTGTGGTTGAGTTGGTAGAGTTTATCATGTTTATAGTTTTATTCTGTTATTTTTTATAAATTTGCGTCCACGTCCCTACAACATTTACCTTTCTTAACAAGTATTTTGTTATCGTATTGCGGGATATTTTAAAACAACAGTGACAAAATGAAAAATAGAAGAGTTGGAAAACTAAAGGAAATCGGATGTTATTGCGTCCAGACATGTCGGACTATAGAAATTTTAAAATGTATCATTAAAAATTTAGTATCTTTGCAACGTCATTGTTTCTTTTCATTGAAGAATTATCACAGATATTTGTTCTTTACGTGCCCACTTCCCCTGCTTAATTCCTAATTTGATATGAACATTGTTTTAGTTTTATGGAATCTTCTTTAATGCAGTGTTTCCCAAAGTGGGAGTTAACGCCCCCTTGTGGGCTCTGTTATGTTGAAAGGAGGGTCTGGTATATTTTTTATTTCATTTGGGGGGCGCTGAAAATACTCAAGGTGGGGGCAGTGGGCATTTTATCATTTTTTTTTTTTTTTTGGTGGGGAATTTTCAAAAATTATTTAATATTGGCTACAGAAGGAAATTCTTAAAAGGGATCTAAAGCTGTGAGCAGCTATCAAACTTTTCTTTGTCGTTTTTTCAACTTCCTACATCGCTGAATGTGGTTTTGATGCAGTTACGCAACTTTTTAGCAAACAAAGAAACTGTCTTCAAATTACAAAACTAGGTGATCTATGATTACTTGAAATCAGCATGGAACCTAGAGTAAGAGCCTTAGCCAATAAGCACCAAAGTCAATTATCGCATTGAAAACATTGACAAATATAATATAATATCAAATATAAGTTATTTTTTAGAATTTTAATCATTGGCATTTATAATAGAAATAAAAACAATATTAAAATTATGTTTACACTAATACTCAAGTGTTATCTTGCTATGACAAATGAATTCAGTATAATATTCGGAATTTAATTTGATAGGGGATCGGGGGCATTGACGCAATGTTTGTGTCTCCACCACCACCACCACCACCAAAAAAGTTTGTGCGTCGGTTAAAAAAAAATCGGGAAATACTGTTTTAAAGGATGGCATGTATTATATACGTATTTTTTTTCCATTTATTTACTGGCATGTATTATATAAGTATTTTTTTTCCATTTATTTACTGGCAATATTATTTTGACTTTCTATTTAATTCCGACTCTTTATTGTTTATTATGTCTACGATATAAACTATGTGAGTTTGAATGTTAACTTGATCTAGTGTAGATGGCCAGCGTGGTTTGTTTGGATTTTAAAATTCCAAAGAATTTTATTTTTTCTTGTTTCCTTAAGTAATCTCGCGAGTTTATGTGAGTTCAATATGTTTGCATAATTCAAGTTGAATAAATCTTTCAGCACATTTGTTTCCATACCCGAGATAATATGGTAAAATCACTTTTATGATTTGCAAATATATCACTGTCAACTCGAAATTATATTTAATTGTTCGTGTGTATTCTGTCATACTTATCATTAATTGATTGATTTGATTTTTGCTACGGTTTACCAACCCTTTGCGTGTTATTTAAAGCCGAAACATATTTGCATTTTAATAATCTTTTCGTGTGATTAAAAACGGACATATTATCCGTAAAAAAAAAGAAAAAAAGCAAAACAAAAAAAACAGTTCCTAATTAAAAAGATCTAGGGGAAGGGCAACACAAAAAATATTACCGTAAAATGGTAATACTGAAATATAACAACGAATATCAAAAAGACAAAAGTATGTAATTAATTCGTTGTTATATTTCAGTATTACCATTTTACGGTAATATTTTTTCTGCCCCCCCAATCTCTTTCTGGCAACAAACTGTTTCTTTTTTGTTTATTCTTTATATGAATTGTTTCTTTTTTGTTATGAATTGTTTCTTTTTTGTTATGAATTGTTTCTTTTTGGTTACGAATTGTCTATTCTTTATATGAATTGTGTTTTAATATGTCCATTTTTATCGAAATAATGTATTTTAAAAAATTACTGAAAAAATTTTAAAAAATTGTTTAATTTTACTTGCTCACTTGACTTTTTTGCGTCCTGCGTCCTCCACATGCTTTGACTGACCTTTCAACCACCTAATGAACATTCATAAACCTTCTCAATTTTGCAATATATATATATATATATATATATATATATATATATATATATATATATTAAATGACCACGAACACAACTTCCTCGCACTGCGAGAAAATATAAAGAGAAAAATGGAAGCATGACTAAAATACAATTTTTTAAATAAAACTTATTAATAAAAACGAGGAGAAAAAGGAGGAAATATAAGAGTCAGTTGAAGGTGCGTTAATGCCACGAAGACGCATTCGTGCAACTTTTGTTCAATTAAACACGTTTGCGAGGAATCGGATTGTAGGTTTTCGTAAGGCATGATGGCGATTTCTAAGAATAATTAAGCATCAGCAGAAGCCATAGGAATATTCCTATAACCGTACATAATATTCTGGACGGTCACGTATTAAAGACGCCCGCTACTATGGACGCATTGTAAGAGCAGCGTCCAGAGCATAGATTAGAGCAAACAGACTAACAGTTTGAGAATCGTATAATTGCTGCAAAATTACGGACAAGCGTGTCTCTAGACAAATTTCAGTTTACTCTTCACTATCTTCTTGTAAATCTTAATTGATGCCTCACTAGAGTTACATGGGTCATCGAATGGCACTCTCTAGTCTCCATTGATGACAGCAGGTTCTTCATGTAAATGATGATCGTTCGCACGGATGACATAGAGTTGGGCAACGACATAGCCTAATCGCTGACATAACACCGCCATAAGGTGTAACACGCTTTCGATTTTGGTGTTTGTGGAAGCAACGTTCTGCTGCAAAAAGAAGGCAGTGTGCATTTGCAGCAGGATTATGCCTACCCACACGATGCCCATATTACTCTACAGGTTCTACGAGATGTAAAACAATATCTCTGACCGGCATGATTGCCAAACCTGTCCACCACTGAACATGCAACGGCATAATAGAATGATATCTAAACCGTTCAGTTATCCCAACGAAATCTCTCACTTCAAGTGGTGTAAAATATTGTATCGCATGATGGTGTTTGCTATTACAACAAGCGAGAGTTGAGACGCCTGTGTTAACAACCAATGAGGATATGCAGTATATTAATAGGGGGTCTAAGTATTGTTTATACTATTTACACTATTTACATTATTCGGACAGTTAACCTCATTGTCATATTTGCAACGTTTCGACCGCTGTACGCCCCGGCCTTCTTCAAGTGATTGGAATTTCGAACTGAACCCTTTATTTCGTCCACCGGGGTAGATTGTTCTAGTTCCACGTGCCATGCCTCTTCCGGATATCTCAGTTTCAGTGATTTCCCTTCAGTAACTCAAGTCTCCTAGTATTTGTTCATCTCTGCAGGTAATGAACTCACAACTCTTTGGGTCAAATCACTGAATTGCTTCAGCCAACGCTTTTATCTACTGGGCTATGTCTCCTTGGGGACATCAGAGTATCAGTAAAGGCTTCAATGTAAATAGTGTAAATAGTTATAATACCTCATCTCGGAACTATAGACAGATATTTTTATACATCTTTTTATTTTGTATTAAGCACAGGTATATGCGATGATTTGCGATAAACCAGCTGTTTAAACTGTGCGTTTAATCTTGTGTAAATTCAAATATATAGTCACAGTTTTACAATTTATTTTCCGATAATATATACACTCCTGATCAAAAATTTAAGCCCACTTTAAATTTTTTTTAAAAAGACTGTTTTTCATGGAAAAATTTTAATCATTTCTTACTTAAGGTTACTTAAGGTTACCAATTTTATAATTTAAAAGGTTATGTAGACAAAAAGTTATAATCCGAACATTTTATTGAGAAACTGACATTTTTATAAAATAAGGCGTTTTACACTTGATCAAAATTATTAGACCAGAGACAAAAATTCTATGAAATTGTACGAAAAGTGTACGAAAACATTCAACAACCAAATTTAATAATGAGTTCTACCTCAACTGGTTTTGATGACTTCAAAAATTCTTTGGGGCATGCTAGACATTAGTGTTTCCATTAAGCTTCGAGGAATATTGATCAAGCTTCTGAAGATAGTTTCACGAAGTTCATTTTTTTTGTTGAATATTGTTTGCCATTTCGATAAACATCTCTTGCCATTCATCCCCAAACATTTTCAATTGGGTTCAAGTCCGGTGAGCATGCAGGATGTCTCAAGTGATGGACCCCATTTTCTTGTAGAAAGGTCAAGGTCCGGCATGCAGAGTGGATTGCAGCATTATCCTGTTGGAATGACCATCCATCCCCGCACAAATGATGGCCCTCCGTCACCAACGATGCTTTTTGTAGCATGCTAACATAACCAGCCGCTGTCTGTTGACCCTGCACCCACCTGGAGCTTCATCGTCCCTCTGTAAGAAAAGGCACCCCATGCCATTAGGGACCCTTCACCACTATGACGTGTGGAGAAAATTTCAGGAGGCATGTTTTTGTTATGCCAATATTATTGGAAGCCATCAGGAACATCTAGATTGAATTTTTTCTCATCAGAAAACAGGACTTTCTTCCACTTCTCAATGTCCCATGTTTGGTAATCACGACCAAACCTTAAACGGTTCACTTTGTGACGTGGCAGCAGCCGAGGAATTTGTTTGCGCTTTTTATTTGCCATGCCTTTTGTCGTAAGTGTCGTCTGATTGTTACTGGACTGCAATCAGCATTTGTGGCTGCCTTAATTTGACTAGAAGAAAGTTCACAACCAATGCCAGTTCCTACTCAATGCCGGAGAAATTTTGGGTGCTTACCAGTAGACTTTGCGTTGGGATAATTCGCACTGTCCTTTATAAAGTTGCAAATCACAGTTTTACTGCGATTTACCTTAGTTGCGATCACCCACTGTGACAAACCTTGATTATGGAAATCTAGAATTCGAGCACATTCACCTTCGGTAAGTTTGCTTGCTTTAGGCATGGTGACATCTTTACGCAGTGATTGTTAATCTCTAACTGAACTAAAAACATTGGAATTACTCTAAATCTAACAATTTATGCTCCCTGGTCTTATAATTTTGACCAAGTGTAAAACGCCTCATTTTATAAAAATGTCCATTTCTGAATAAATTGATTGGATTATAACATTTTGTCTACATAACCTTTTAGATTATAGAATTAGTAACCTTAAGTAAGAAAAAGTTTATAATGTATTCATGACAAACAGTCTCTTTTTTTTCAAGTGGTCATAGATTTTTGATCAGGAGTGTATATTGCTACATTTTCCAACTCGTTTTACATGGTAGATACTCATATTCCGAACTGAATTTTCATCTTACTTTTTCCCTTTTAGTCACACTTGGCTGACACACGTATAAAGACATACTTATAAACATTATTCGTTGTTTATGAAACTGAATGAAAACTCTTCGCATCGATATACACTAAGAATAAAATATAGTCCAGAAGGAATATGACTTTATTTTAGGAGCTTACGACCACATCACGTTGAAACACCAGTTCATGTACCTAGGTGGATGACCGATTGGGAATACCAGCTGCTGTAAGCTTGGATGCGCGGGTGGTGTAATGGATAATAGCTGGGAATTGGAACCTGTCAAATTCGTTCGATTCATTTACGTGCAAATAGCCTTAGGAAAGTAACGAATCCAAATGACATCCCTGTTATCTGTTTTAAGTAGTAGAACTTGTATTAGTAAAAATCATTATTATCTCAAAAAATTCATACAATCTAAAAATATTTTATGGCTTTAAATAATGTGAAAAGATTGATAAGCCACCCACCCCCCACCAAAAAAATCAATCAATTTTTATTTCTGCTTTTCTGAATATTTCTTGGTATTTTATGAATATTCAGTTGTACATCTGTTTATAGACCTCACTGACATCATTCTAGGAAAAGGATAATTATTTTTAACCATGATCGCTTATAGTTTTTTCGCTGAACAAATGATAGATGTTATTTGGACGAATATATTGATAGATAATTCTGGCAATGAAATTGGAATCATTACTACAATCTCGTAGAATTTATGTCTCTTGACAAGAAAGAAATTTTATTGCTGAAGTTGCGTCAATTTAAAAATGTGATCAGTGAAAGGAATCGATGAATTTTTTTAAAAATTCATAAACGTTGTGAAATGATGAATCTTTACAAAGTTTTATAGCGAATGAACTGTCTTTTCGTTAGAGAAATGTTGGAATTTAGGTTAATAATGAGATTACCTTTTTTTTCCTTTTGTGATAACAGTAAATTGTGATGATCTTGCCTGGAAGAATAAAAGAGAAAGATTCCATTCAAAATACGAGCAGAAATAAATGAATTTTAAGAAACAAAGACGAGAATACGGTTATTTTTTTAATACTTCCTACTTACTTCTTCCGGTTCATTGGTAATATGCTAAACAAAAGCTACCATTATTACTGCACTTGTAACAGCTTGCGACGTTCAAGTGTCTGTCGTCGACAATTTTCTATTCTGCGCTCATTTCGAGTTTTAAAACGACATAATGGCAAGAAATAATCAGACACAGAAAGTAAGGAATTTTCTTTTAACGTGTGCTTCAAGAGTTCCATACATCAGAATATTATAAAATATTCTGTGACGTCACATGAAACTTGTGTTTCTCAAAGACATAAATCTTTTACGAACGATCTTCATTCGTAAAGTTAAGTAGTTATTTCTTCTTGCCTTATGACCATATGACGTCGTAGGATCGCCGAAGTTAAGCAACGCCAAATCTGAAAGGAAATGGAAATCGAAGAGTCGAATTCATTATATCCACTGACACGCACATACCCCGAGGAAAGTTATGAATCCCCCTCTTCTCCCTCCAGCTATGGATTAATTAGTAGACTTGTATCAGTAAATCATAAGTATCGCCCAAAAATTCTTACAATCTAAAAATATTTTCTGACTTTAAATAACCTGCAAATGATTAATAAGCCGTAGAAAACAAATCAATCATTCAAGCATCTTTTGTTCTTTCTGCCCGTGGAGACAAAATATTTTATTAGAGAGTGTTTCTTTTTCTTTCTTTTCTCTGTTAATTCAACTGCTGACATTTTTTCTGGCTTTAAATAACCCGCATAAGGTTGGCAATCCATAACAATCAATCAATCAATCCACCAATCATCTTATTCGTGTTTTTGTTCACTTTAGTTAAAGCAGAAATATTTTGCGCACTAAGACCCAAATACTACGAGATTCTTCGGCTGTTATAGCTTTCGTTATGTCTACTTTCACCCGTTTCTTCTTTCATGTAAATCTTTGCAGCCAATCAAAAGAACTTACAAGATTAATGCTACGAGTCATTTCAAAGCTAATTTCATAAAACAATTGCACTGTTCATGGCGAAAATGTGAAGCTTATTTTGACCACATAAATTAATAATAACGGCTTCTTCGCTTTAGGCGAATTCCCTCTGAACAATAGTAAATACTCAATTCCTCTTCTGTTCAATTAATTTGAAATCCTGACATCTACAGCAGATAAGGTTAAATATTTTGCTCGGAAATTCTCTTCTAACTGAACACTCGACTCATTTCTCCACTAGAACAGAGGTTCTACTGAGTGATATCCGCATAATCCCGTCACTGGTCTCAGACATTATTTCTAAATTAGACTTCCATAAGGCAAGCGGAGGTGACGGCATCACAGCCGTCGTCCTAAAGAAGTGTGCTCCCGAGCTGGCTGCAGTTCTCCCCAAACTCTACAGCTATTGCCTAGCTGCTTGCTGTTTTCCAGCTTCTCCTCTGCAGTTCATGTTTTTAAGAACTCTGGAGAAACTTCTGACACGTCTAGCTATCTCCTACAGTATACGTGTATTTAATCAATGCTGAAGTGGTTAATCATCTTACCGCTTACGACCTACTTTCTGACAAACAATATGGCTTCCGTTTTGCCATGTCTACCGATGATGTGCTAAGGGCCATTACTGAATATGTATATAAAACTCTTGATAATAATTGTGGCTCTAGATATCTCAATGGCGTTTGACAGGATTTGGCACTTTGATCTACTTAAGCTCCAGGGCCACGGTATTACATGACAATTGGTTGATTTAATCTAATCGTTCTTATTAAATTGTGAAATGAAGGTCGCCTCCCGTTCCTATCACATGAACGCGGTTGTCCCCAAAGGCTCTCTCCTGCTTCCTGTTTCTGATCCTCATCAATGATCTTCCTCTTTTCTCAAGTATTTATTTATACAGATGACACTACCATTTACCTGGCTGCTGCTCTTGAAAAGGACCTCCAATCAGTGGTTAACTGGGACTGGAAATGGCTTGTAAATTTTAATGTCTCCAATGTCTGCTCTTATTTAACCACCACAGAGAAAATTTTCTGTCCTCCATCAGCATGGCTGATGCTAGACTCCCGAAGAGTAACACACTGTGCCTTCGTGGCCTCACGTTTTCAATTGTCGTAAATTGCAACAACTACATCGAATCAACAGCTGCATCTACTGCAAGGAAAGTCACTGTGTCGTGCCAGAAAGTTTTTCTCATCAGAGTTCATCTTGAACACTTAAAATTCTATGTGTAATGAATACTGTTGCCATATCTGGTCTGGTGTTCCTGCTCCTCATTGCGAGTTTCTTGACAAACCGCAAAGAAGGGTCTGCAATGTAATCGAGCCTGACGTGGCATCTCGGCTTCAGTCACTTTTTGACCGACGTGATGTGACTTCCCTCTGTCTTTTCTCCAAATATTTTCATGGCAACTGCTCTGATGAGCTATTTTCCTTGGGGCCTCGTCTACGTGAATTTAAGCGTGCTACTAGATTGGCATCAAGTTCCCACCCCTTTATTGTGGAAATAGTTAAATGCAACTGTCACTTCTACTCCAACAGTTTCTTTTCTCGCACTTCTCGCTTGTGGAACTTTCTTCCGTTTACTTGCTTCCCTGACAACTACAATCTTCAAACATTTAAATGCAGCGTCAATCGCCATCTTCTATTTTCTTGAATCCCATTCAAATTTTATCCTTTCCGCCATCCATCCTATACTCAATATTTTCTATCGCTTTCTGTAAACTTTTGTGAAATTCCCGCCTTGTTGTGGTGGGGAGGATTAAAAAAGAATTTGGCAAAGAATAGTCATTCATTTGAACGTTCTCTCTTTGGATGACGGTGAAACGTGTATTATTTTATTTGATCCTTAAACGAAAGAGTCAAAAGTCAACAAACAAAATGATTATTGCGCTTATTTAAAAAGAAAGCTAATGAATAGATGTGAAGCAATAAAATCTAATAAGAAATACTGAGATAAAAAAAATGATTTTATTTTAAGTCAACAGCGTATTACTTTGGTTAATTGGTTTCAGCTAACATGGGTTTCGATCGCCGTGGTTGTGCTTGACGACATTACGAACAATCAAAGAAATAAGTCTGATAAACATCTTATTCTCTCATTGATTTATTTTATCAG
Organism: Acanthosepion pharaonis; assembly: GCA_903632075.3. Lineage (NCBI taxonomy): Eukaryota > Metazoa > Mollusca > Cephalopoda > Sepiida > Sepiidae > Acanthosepion > Acanthosepion pharaonis. Next base: position 1,936,310 of record CAHIKZ030003702.1, read on the forward strand.
AATGCCTTATCAGCGACAAATATAACCCGTGTTCTACTTATCTTAATAAAACATCTTTGTTTATTTTGTTTCCTCCACAATTTATATTAAGGAAAAGCAAACTAATATGGTCCAGCTGAAAACAAACTCCCGCCTCCATATCTCACGATATTTTGATGGCGTCGGAGTAAGAAATTCGACAGTTCAGTGCCACTTGGTTAGTAGCGGTGTCTAATTCAAATTCAACAGGCAGATCACACTTGAAATACTGTTATATGAAAAGCAAAGTTTTAGACGATTTTCAAAATATGTGAATCTGTAGGTATGGCAATGGCCTTGTTTCAGTAAATCACCAGACTACTAGTGAAAACTATGACACCATCTATTTTGAAAAGCTTCATTCTTTAATTCCAGAGGTTCAAACATTTACGCTTAAAACGCGCTATGCTACATCCACAGAGTTGAATCATCCTCATTCTCCTCACAGTCCATTTACTAGAAATAAATTCCACTCATTTCCCCTCCAAGATCCGCTGCTTTGCGGAACTGAAACTTTATTTGGATGCTTCCCCGAACACTTCTATTACTTCTTCAAGTCTAGGGTCAGTTGTTATTCATCAGCAGTAACCGCGTCATTTCCATTTCCTACTTCCACCTCTCACATTCATATCACAAGCATTATTTCCTAACCCTCTATATTGAGTGGCTATTGAGCATTGCGTTGGGTGAAGATTAGTAAGAGAAGTAGTCTTGAATTAATCGGTAAGTGGGAACGGGTACATGCAAATCTTATTTTGTGTCTATTGCCAAATGTTTTTTCAGTATATAGTAGTTATTCTATATTTTTTGCATACTAAACACTTGAGAAGGTTTAAGAGTGAAAAAGTTTAAGAGTGTAAGAAGGTTTAATTGTGGAAGAAAGCTTAAGAGTGAAAGAAGGTTTAAGTGTGAAAGAAGGTTTAAGTGTGAAAGAAGGTTTAAGGGTGAAAGACGTTTTTTAAGTGTGAAAGGAGGTTTAAGTGTGAAAGGAGGTTTGTGTAAAAGAAGGTTTAAGTGGGATAGAGCATTTAAGAGTGATAAAGTTTTAAGTGTGGAAGAGGTTTTAAGAGTGAAAGAAAGTTTAAGAGTGAAAGAAGTTTGAAGTATGAAAGATGATTTGAGAGTGAAAGATGGTTTAAGTGTGGAATAAGGTTTAAGAGAGAAAAAAGCTTTAAGTGTGAAAGAATTTTTAAGAGTGAAAGGAGATTTAAGTGTAGAAGAAGGTTTATGGGTGAGAGAAGGGGTAAGTGTGGAAAAGTTTCGAAGATCCCACGTTAAACCGGCCTTGTGCCACATGGTGCCCTCGTAAGGGGGTGACTAAATACTGTTCAGTCTGAAGTCTGGAGTGAAGTCCCTCAGGAGTCTGTCAGTCAGAGCGAGTGAGTCAGTCAGTCAGTCGAGTCAGAGGCAGTCCGAAACAGAGTCGCGTTCAGACAATTACTACAAGACATTGGAATAGTGATACTGGTCGAGACTACATTGTTCTCCCTACTAAACCTGATTGTCTGTACTAACACTTTACTTCTCTGTATATATTCCTGTTTGTAATATATCTGTGTTATTCCATATCCGTGTTCGAGTTCTTCTTTATTGGTTCTACCTTGGACTATCACCGTGGTACAAGGAACCGGACCATAACAGAAAGAATGTTTAAGAGTGTAAGAAATTTTAAATGTGGAAGAATGTTTAAGTATGAAAGAAGTTTTATGAGTGAAATAAGGTTTAAGTATGAAAGAAGGGTTAACTGAGAAAATAGGTTTAAGAGTGAAAGAAGGTTTAAGTTCGGAAGAAGGTTTAAGGATGAAAGAAGTTTTAGTAGTGGAGGACCGTTTAAGTTTGAATGAAGGTTTAAAAGTGAAAGAAGCTTTAAGTGTGGAAGAAGTGTTATGTGTGGAAAAATTGTAAGAATGAAAGAAGGTTTAACCGTGAAGGAAGGTTTAAGTGTGGAAGACAATTTTAGTGTGAAATAATGTTTAAGAGTGAAAGAAGGTTTAAGAAGAGTTCATCAAGAGTGGAGCTAGAAAAGAAATAGGGAGTATATCAATGGATGTTGCTGTTTCTTTATGTCTTTTATTCGGAAGATAGATTGAGTAATTTGGTCTTCATTTCCATAAATAAATTACCTTTTGAAGAAGATCAAGGGAAAGCGAAGTACTCACACATTGTACAACAAAGTGACTGATGACTTTGTCAAAAACAGAAAAATTGAACAGTTATTATTTTATTCCATCATATTTTTATATTTCTCTTGTCGCTATAAAAAGGATCATCGCTGCATGTTCTGGTTTCAACGACACCATTTATCATTTTGACTTGCACAGTCTAAGCCAAAAGAACGAATTTCTTATTAAATAATAAGAAAACAAGTCAGTTGTATTCATTTGCCTTTGCGTCACACTGCCTGGTTACATTCAATGCCTGGAAGACCACGCTAGTTACATTCCATCATCGCCGATCGGACCGCGAACTACGTCCAATCAGGATTAATGAATGTTCCTTCGAGGAGTCACTGTGCATTGAAAGACTCTTGAGCCTGGAACTCGTACGTACGATCCATTACTAAGGATGCAGATGAAATGGTCGGCTGTGTGTACCTCTCCAGTAAGTACCTCATTTCTGTTATCCTCTATCTTCACAAGAGCCAGGTCAGGCCCAAAATAGAGTACTGTTGTTATAGTTGGGCGTTAGCTGTCTAGAACTGACTCTCCAGCCTTGATAGAGTCCAAAATCGTCTCCGAGCCCTATCATCAAACACAGACGGAATATGGCAATCCTCTCGCTGCTCTCTAGCTAATTCCACGAAAAGTGCTCGGACGAATTACATTTCGTTTTTGAGGATTGGGTTAACCGTTATCTTCCACCCCTATCCGCACAAATTGCCTCCTTATAAAACCCTCTACCCAGAGTGGCCTCCAGTCCTTGTAAAGGGTGAACCTTACTGTAAAATAAGGTTAGCCATAGAAATGAACAGATAAAGATATATGTAATCCTATCAGAGAACCTAGGAATATAAAGGTAACAGTCATGCCAGTTGTTTGGAGCGCTGTGATCGAACCCAAATCACCTGAGGCGAACTGTTGGGACCATTTAGGCAACGGTATTGTTAAAAACAGTAAAGGCGTAAAGAATGCCATACTGTTGAGGAGACTTTCTGTCGCTTAGTAACAGTTTTCTTGACAAATCAATTTTTCGTCCTCTTTTATTATATGATTTCAAGTTCATTAAATGTTATATTACAATGACATGTTTTCTTTTTAATTTCACTCATTAATGGAAATGTGACATTTTTGTTGAAATCATGAACTCATTTAAGAGAAGTGTGAAATCCAATTCCATAGAATCTACTTTCTTTTTCTTCTGTCGTTGAAGACAAACTTTCACTTTGCGGACAGTGTTTACAGGTTAAAAGTCTGTGATACTATAATAAAACTCTTGCTTACTTAAATGAGCGGAAATATAGAATGATCTTTTTTCAAACTGTGCTACGTTTAATTTACATTTAATTGCTATGCTTGGTCGCTTACTTACTTAAGAAGACACGTTTTGCCGAAGCTCCAGATCAATATATTATTATATAAAAGGAGAAACATAAGTTCACAGCATAAAACAATGATTTTAATCGGTTATGAGGAAAATAAAAGTAAAATCATTTCAAAAATTATTTAATAGAAGCTAAGAAAAAGTAATTCTGTAAAAGTGAAATCATTTGAAAATATTTAATACAAACAACAGAGAAATAAACAAATCAGTTTTGTGTTAACTTCTAACAACATTCTTTTCCTCGTTACATTCTGGGTTAGTTTCATCAAGAGTCTGAGAAAGGAAAGTATAATTATTTATAAAGTTAAAACCAAGAACCGTAAAAAAGTAGTAAAAATATATTTTTATTGCAAAATTTGAAAATGAACTGAAACTTGAAAATATGGGATATTTAGGATCTTTCTGAAATGTCAATATGGGACAGGCGACAAAATTATTCAATACGGGACATGTATGGTAAGGGATGTCTAGCAACCCTAGTTTAAACGGAAATCGTAATTAAAAAAGAAGATTCCCTTGATTTTCGTGACGGTAGAATGTGAACATGTTTCATATTTGACTACAGCTAAAATTGACTCTTACCTTAGTATAATACTGCATACACGGGGAGAGGAGAATATTTTGAGGTTGTAAAGAAGACAAAAACGTTATGATTTCTGAGATGTTTAAGAGAGACAGAAGATAAAAATTGCTTATAGGTTAAATTGGTAGAGATATTGGACTCTGGAATCGACTTTTCTCGTTCAGTTTGGGGGAGGAGTAAGTTTGGAAGTCAAGATGGGAATAGAGAAACGTCACGAACAGCAGACTTCGATTAAGTCTGTTATACTTTCCAGAAGTTAGATATGACAGAAATTGTTGATTGAATAGAGTCTGTGATTGAGCAAGATAATGTATCACAGAGGTGAGCGCTATGGCTTTATTTTCCTATGTATCTAGTGAAGTAAGTATAGCACTCACACGTGCACGCAAACATAAACGCACACATAGGAGTTTACATGCCATGACTAGTGATTAAAATTGCTGAGATCTCAACTATACTAAGTACCAGCTGTCATTGTTTCAGGACAGATCAAAGTAATTCATTCGAATGCTGATAATCAAGTTGAAATACTCTTGAAAAATTGGCGCAAATCAATCTTCTTATCCCACTAATTAGCATCATGTTTTCCTGTCCTAAATTATATTGAATATCTATCATGTAAAGATATAATCTGTATAATTATTTCTGTATATCTTTGTGTACATGTACAAATAGACACAATGAGTCGTATACACTTAAGACAGTGTTTCTCAACCTTTTTAAGCAACGGCACACTTAGGAGCAAATGAAAATATCACGGCACATTTAGCAAAATTTTTAAAGATTATATATTTAAATGTTATGAAATAAAACCATAAATTAAAAAAAAGATACACACACACACATATGAAGTTACTTTATTTCAATGTTTCTATTCAACGATTTGTGCAGCTTATTTAGTGTGAAACCTGTGCCTGGTGCTTTTTTAGGATTTCTTCAATTTTTGGTCGAATGTGTGATAAGCAGGCAATCATTTCTTCTTCGGTTGAGTGTAGTCTTTCTCGTTTCTTATTATTGATGCTATTTAGGATTGAGAAGCCCAATTCACATAAATAAGAATTAGAAAATTGCAATAAAACTGATAAAGCCTTTTTAGCAAATGTGGGATAAAAAATCTAATACTTATTCATTTATTCAAATAATAAGGCTGTACCATTAGTACTTCCAAACATTCATCTTTTATAAATTTGCGTATGGTGAAATTTTATGCCTCCCGCCACCTTACATTAGAACTAAACTTAATGTTTCGTTAACACGTGAAGAATTTACTATCAGCCGTTTTTTTATGTCGTGCCATCATTATTTACACACATACAAACACACACTATATATATATATATATATATATATATATATATATATATATATATATATATATATATATATATATATTATCACCTCGGATCAGTGTGGACCTGGGTACAACAGTAATTAAGAAGTGGTTCCATGCTTCTCAAAACCACTCTCCTGTTCAGAGTTCTTGCTGCCGGATGTAGTTTATTGTCGTACCCTTGACTACGTCTGTGAAGAAAACCAGCATGCATTGCTATATGGAAGGATTAATATCACACGTATTTAAGATTAATTAATTTTCGTTTTATTTTTTATTTTTATAGTTCTTGTGTTTTTGGTATCCTATGTTGAGAGGAAATGAGATGTGTTGTAGGATCGTGGATGTAGATTTACTGTTGACGATTCGGTAATTAGTCCACTTTCACTTTCAATATATTTTCGCCTTAATAAATTTTAAATTTAAACTGTATTCTTTAAGGTGAATTTATAGACAAACTCATTACAATGAAAGGCCAATGCATTGAGCGTGTTGATATTCCGTGCTGGTCCATGCTATCTTCAGAATGATGAAGAAAATGTGTTAATTCCAGTTCTTTTGGGAAATTCGGTATTTTGAAGCGATTGCGTGGTAATTATTATTCGATGTCAGTGAAGAACATTTTACAAAAGATTGCAAAGATCCAGATCGACCTGATCGTGATGTCGTAGCGTTTGCTTTTCTTTCTGAATGAAATTTACGATCACGTGATTCTCGTTTGAAAATGGAATTCCCAATCTCGATGTACAACTACAGATTAACAATCAATATGGATTATGAAACAATCGCCCTCCCACATGATCCTAAGAGAACTAGAAGTCCCACCAGAATTTATGATTAGTGAGTACGATCTTGACAACATAAGATACGGAGATGACATCATGTTGATGGCAAATACAGGAATAAAACTGCAGTTATTTCTATACAAGGTAGTAAAGGAAAGAGAAAAGAAAGGTCATTAATCTAAGAAGTGAGACGTCAAAATCAATCAAATACAGAAATTTAACCATCTGTGAGGTTTTATAACAGACTAAGAAAATTGGGAAACTAAAATCTGAAGGAGCATTGAAATAGCGAAAGATGCCTTATCGAAACTAAGCAAAATATTAAGAAGCATGAATTTTTCTTAAAAAACAAAAGTGCTCACCTTCTATGTGATATCAATATGGCATTGAATGCGGAATTTCTTCACAGATGAAGAGATGACTTGAGTTAAAAGAAATATGGTTTGACATAGGGATGCAGTGGACCGAATATGTGAGTAACGAGGAAGTTTTACAGAAAATCTTAGTATCATAAAGAGACACCTGACATTTTCGGGACAGATAATGAGGAAAGAGGGATTGGAGAATTTGATACTCTCATGAGATACTGAAGGAAGAGAAATTGAAGGAAACTACTTGTGTAAGAATTACCCGAAAACACAATCAGTTGGAATAATAATAAATTGTACTGTCCAGTCTTGAAATTCTCGAGGAATTTCAACTAATAGTATCAACAATTCTTTCTTAGCAAGTGATATAAAGCAAGATAGGCAGGAAAAATTGATATAGATAGATAAATATCGATAGATATGAAAAAAGTGGACGACATCGATATAAATTGATAGACAGAAACCTAATGCTAGAATGACGTGACTGAAAAAATAATCTTTACATACAATATATTAAAATGCCAGACTACAAAATTTGTGTAAGAAATGAAGTCATTGCAAAATAAACACACCCAAACGAATGGGTGAGGAGCGCTCCTACACACGCACGTGCGTACAAACACACATACGCACACACACACATACGCACACACACAAACACACACACAAACACACACACAGATACACATCGGCTATTTGTTTTCTAAACATTGTCTCGGATATAAATGCGTGTATGATTTCATAAAACAAATTATTTCTGGATTTTAGCTATTTTATAAATCCATATATGCATACATGACCATATATATATATATATATATATATATATATATATATATATTCTATATGTGCATATATATTATATATATATTATCATATGTGCATATATATATGATATATATATTATTATATGTGCATATATATATTATACATATATTATTATATGAGCATATATATATATATATATATATATATATATATATATATATATATATATATATAGATAGATAGATAGATAGATAGATAGATAGATAGATGATAGATAGATAGATAGATTCATTGCGTCTCACATTATTAGCTACTCCATGTTTTATTTATATCTAAAACATAGTTATTGGAATTTAAATGTTTATTTTTCCTAAATGATAGCTGCTAAAATAAAATTGTTACAGAGACAAGGAAAAGCAAAGGCTTGACTGAAGGCATTCCACCAGTGGATAAGTTCTTTGACAAGCTATAAACATGCCTCAGGTTAAGACTGGAACTAAAAACATTGTTAATTTAAGTCTGCAAATATTTCTTGGTGGACCCAGACTTTGTTATGTACCTGCTTGAAGAAAAAGAAAAATTTGCTTCAACATATTTTTTTTCTTTTCCTTACTGCTGTCTGCTGGAATTATTTAGCTATGGCTATCTTTTGATAATTGACAATGTTTACCATAAGACTAGGCTTTAAAATATCTGAAACTTTTAAAATCTTGTATATTTTAAGAAACAATGTTAAAGATTTTTTTGCTATAAAGTAGAGGAAATCTTTTTAAATTCAAGTTAAGAATTGTTTAAAATCTTATTTGCAATGTAGTTGTCATGAAAACTGAAATTTCTAATTTTGCAATTTGTTCAGTGCAGTAGCATTAAACAATTTTCACTTATTAATTATTATTAAGACTGCTATGGGTTTTTATATTTACTTAAATAGTAAAAAAAATAGCAAATCCTCCATTTTCCTAAGGATGTTAGTTTTTCTCAATTATAGAAATTCACTTTTAAACATCCCTGCAATTTCTAATAGCTAAAGTTTTCCCTTCAAATGCAAAGCTTTTAATTGGTATATTGTTACCTTTTCATATAATGATATTTATTGTTACCTTTTTATTTAATGATATTTATTGTTACCTTTTTATTTAATGATAAAAACACATCTACAATTGTTTTTTCTTTTATTGAAGTTATTGACAGAACGAGGTACTGCTGAGGTGATTTTTTTTTTTGTTACAGTGGAGGAAAACAGCGAAATACAAGATTAAGGGGGCAGATTTAACTGAAGCAGTGGCATTAAAAGGGTTGGCCGGGAGGGGGGTCTTGGTTTTTCACATGTTTATGCAAAATCCCATTTTATGAAGTTATAGATGTTTGTGTTTGTTTTTTTCTTCCTCTCAAACTTGAGCACTGCATCAAAATGATTGCTTCCATGTGGAAATGTTTGTAGCATATGGTTTAATTGTAATGCACCTACAATAGATGGTGTACTGGATTCGTGAATATGTAAGCCAATATTTTAAGTTAATGTTTAAGTGTTTATCTGGCCTTTGCACATGTAGACCACCAGTGCCCAGTAATACTTTGGATTCAAAATTAGCTTCATATTTTTTTTTCTTTTTACTATTAGTCAATTAAATATTGTTTAGTTCTAGAAATCTTTAAATAGTAGGCACAGTAAAAAGTTATACCAGCATTTCTATATACGAACTCGTAATCTATATTGTTTAATTTCTTCAAATTTATTCCCATCAATCCACATGTACTCATATACATACAGACACTCCTAAGAAAAGCCAATTCAAAAGACACTATAGATCATCACTTTCTGAACTGTACATCGTTTGGGGGCACAGCATCCTCTGCACTGCCCTCAGATTGACACCTAAACGCTCTCAAATGTCCGTATCGGAGCTCCCGGCGCAAATGCCAAGTAATACAGCATGCCGTTTCCAGATTTCTCACAGACAGTACCCAACCCAATTATACAGTGTAGTCGACAAAATCAAAGACAAACAACGCGCATGCGCTAAATTAAAAATATAAAATGGTGATAATTTACACATCGCACCCTCTATATGAAGACGGATTGTTGAACAGTTTTTCTTCTCCTTTGGTGAACAGTATGACACCTTTGGTGAACTAGACCAGGGGTTTTTAAACTGTGGTCCGCAAGGACAAGATAGGGGGTCCGAGGACAGCAAAGACTTTTTTTTATGGGTGACGTTCAACTTATAAGCGCTAATAAATAACTTATAGGCTGATCATGAAATAAATTGATTCAATAAACTGTTTCATAGATTTGATATACTAATATAATTTGTATCTTAAATTGATAAAGATAATGGATTCTATTCATGCAGAAAAGGAACCAAAGGATTTGAATTTTGGATCTATTTTGCGATTTCCGGCTTTCCCATTGGCTGTTAGGCATCACGTGTGCAAATCTTCAAACGGGAGACATTTTGCGAGTAGAAGTGCAATACTGTTGGACGAGTAAGCAAGTAAGCTCTAAATTTTTTATTAGTATATTGTTTTCATAGCAATTAACAGTAAGCGTTCCATATTGTCTACAGCCACTGAAAGAGTCAATACAGTATTTTGAGTTCTTTTTAGCAATACGCGCACAGTCGAAACCAGATAGGCTTTTTTAGCATTGTTACATTTTGAGTTTGTTGTAAACTTCAGGCGTTTTAGAATCAATTTAATTAAGGAGGATATGTGAATGAAGTGTATGAGACCACTATTCTAGGCATGGTCATTTATAAGTATAAGTAAAATCAGCTTTAAAATAATTTGTAAATATAGGGTTGTCAGATAATTTTTTCCAAACATAGCGATATTCCTTATTCATCCTGTATTTATTAAAAAAATTCACAAAAGAAAAGCATAAAAGTCATACAAAATAGTCGCCATTTTACCCATGGATAAATTTTTGAAACAGAAACCTCATGATGAAATCAACTCAGAATCCGTTACAGAGACAGAAGAGATTGTTCAGAACAACAAATTAAGAAAATATGATGTGGAGTATATTCGATTTGGATTCATTGAAAGTGTGTCTAATGCTAACAGACCACAGTGTTTACTTTGTCATAAGCTGTTGTCGAATGAAGCCTTGAAACCAGCTAAATTGCAGCGACATTTAACAACACTACATCCTGAATTTGTCACAAAACCAAAAGATTTCTTTGAAAGAAAAAGGGATGCATATTTAAAGCAGAAAGCAACGTTTACAATGTCAATAACATCAAATCATAAACTATTATGGGAATCTTATTTAGTGGCACTGTGAGTGGCTCGTGCTAAGAAGGCCCATAATATTACTGAAAAACCTGTTTTGCCCTGTGCAATAGACATGTGTGAGGCAGTTTTGGATGAAAAATGTGTTGCGAAATTGAAAGCTGTGCCACTGTCAGATAACACAATTGCACGAAGAATAGAAGATATGTCAGCAGATATAAAATCTCAGTTAATTGACAGAGTGAAAACAGGCTTTTTTTTTGCATTACAACTTGATGATGAAAGCACAGATATTACCAATGGATCTCAACTTATGGTGTATGTACGATATTGCTGGGAAAGTGAAATGTTTGAAGATTTTCTATTTAACCATCCTATGTCCACTAGAACAACTGGGGAGGAAGTTTTTAAAGTATTGGACTCTTTTCTTCTTCAATCAGGCTTGTTATGGGGCCAGTGTATTGGCATATACACAGATGGGACTCAGGTGTTGTGGGACATGTTAAGAAAGCAGCACCTAATATCACTGCAACACATTGATTGATTCGTCGAGAAGCCCTGGTTGCTAAGAAAATGGATGCTTCTTTGTCCAAAGTCTTGTCATCTTGTATTAAAATGGTGAATTTCATTAAAACCAGACCACTGTATAGTCGTTTCTTTGCAATACTCTGTGGTGAGATGGGGGATGAACATTCAACTCTCTTGTTTCATACAGAGGTAAGATGGCTATCACGAGGTAAAATAATTCAGCGTTTATTTGAACTTAGAGAAGAACTGTCGATGTTTCTGTGTGATTATAATGCTGAACTGGCTTCGATAATGGCCGATAAAATTTGGTTTTGTAAAGTTGCTTATCTGGCAGATATATTCAACAAACTTAATGAACTAAATTTATCTCTACAAGGAAGAAATTCAAATATCTTATTTAGTGTTATGGGACTTTACCCATAATAACATAATGGGCTATTCCATACGTAATAAATACTGCGCCTCAAGAGGAAGCAGGGAGTTCAGTCCGAAGTGACCGGCTGACAGGCTGATCGGTTGAACTCTCTGCCTTCGGGCGGGGAGGAACCCGAATGAGGCTACGCTGAAGGGCGGAGCCTCGTTCGGGGAGGTAAACCGTCCCTGAACCCGTTTATACGGGTTCAATGGGCCTATTTTTGGGCCGAGCCCACGAGCTCGGATATCCCACATTAAATAACCGACCTTGTGTCACATGCTGCTCTCGTGGTGGGGTGACTAAATACTGTTCAGTCCGAAGTCGGGCGACCGGCTGACCGGCTGATAGTTTGAACTCTCTGCCTTCGGGCGGGGAGGAACCCGAACGAGGCTACGCCGAAGTTCTTAGGTATGAATTCACTTCTTCTCCCCCAGATATAGGTAAATAGTAGAACATACCAGATTCTATAGCCTTGGATGGCAACTGGTTTACAGCAGAAAGAAATGGCAACTTACTGCGGGAAAAATGCCTATATCAAAAGTTACCTGATCGCCTAAGCGTGTATCAATCATGGCACTGACCATAGCTATTTTTTCCTCTAGGTATAGACTACCCACAATGCATCACTCACTTGTATATATAAATAGTCGTACAAGAACACATTGTATATGGTCTGACGATTGCGTTTAGCATGAAACAGACTGTCGCCTCTGTTCTAGCGTATTTCATTAAATAATGTTCCTGTCCACCTTCACAATGCAGGAAAAATACTTGTCGACAACACCATCATACTACACCAACATTTAACAAAATTTATTATGAGTATAGTAGCAATGTTTTAAAATGCATTTGAGTTTACTAACATTTAACACTATTTTGAAATTTACCATTTTTCAATTTTTACCATCTCTGGTTATCGCCCTTGGATTGGGAACGCTTGTTTACAAAGCTTCGTAACCACAACGGTTAATTTTAAAATAATTATAGCAGAGTGCGTTCGCGCGTGTTTGCACATCACTATCACAATGATTACAATTACATTAAGTTTCTCTTCGCAAATCAGCCCTGAGGATGATCTCAGATGATATCGAATGTACTGGGGCCAACAAAAACTACGGTACCTTCCTTGATGTATTTCAAATTAACACCAAGAACTTAATTATGCAACTTGAAAGTATTATATCTATCTATCTATCTATCTATCTATCTCTCTCTCTCTCTCTCTCTCTCTCTCTCTCTCTCTCTCTCTCTCTATCTATCTATCTATCTATATATATATATATATATATATATATATATGGATGATTGATGTACCTATTGTCATTGTTTGCGGCATTTAATTAAAGTTTCAGATCTGACAGTGACAAGAATACCCGTATTAAAGATTACTCCTTACTTTACTGTACTTTCTATTCTCTTCTTCAAAGAACAGAAATAGAAACGAGGTAAACCGGTGCTGGTCGTTCGTGCTAAAAAAAAAAAAATGCCAGAAAGCATTATGAAGAGAGTGTCTGGCCTTCATTTTGCTTATTGTAGGACGATTAAATGATTTAGCCAGACAGAAATTCCTTTTCTTCTTGGCAAGAACCTTGATTATCGATTCTTCACAATCCCTTTCCATACTTTGAGAGAGATAATTCAATCTCTCACTGACTTCAACTGAACCAGCTTTTCGATTATCGTTGGGGTTGATTGCATTCTCCTACGTCCGTGTGAAACATCCGGAAGACGATCAAGAAAGAGTTGGCACTCGTCTAAGACGTTTGCTTCAATACAGCAAATGCCAAAATGATTTTCATTTCTATGATCGGAAAGGGAGATGCTTTTTCAAGTTGGAACGTGAAAAGACAAAGAGTAATGAGACGGTATGGTTAGGTCAATTCGTGAAAAGTGTAAAAGATGAAGTTTACTGTTAAATGGACTTTTTTCTCGATTTCACGTTAGATATTATTGCCATGAAAATATTCCAACTTAAAAATGAGAAGCTTAGTGAAATTTAATCAAATAAAACCCCTTACATTTGTTTTTCGAATAAAGTTTGTGTAGTGCTACTTACTCACAGGAAGTAGAATGCACTCAACTGTCTCAGGGGTAATAACCGTAGCTATTTATAGTCTTTGTGACTTCATATATAAATGAGTCATCTCACCTTTCTGTACAGAAAAGGCTGTATCTCCTTATTTTACATGGTACTTCTTAATTTCTTCAAGAAATTTCTGGATATCTAGTTGCATTTCCAATAAAACATTATTAATTCGGGTATTTAATAAACTTTTTTTCATGTTTTTTTTTTTTTTTAATGAAAAGACGTCCATACTTATTTCCTTATAATTTTGTTGGACCGTCTTTTTTGTTTTCTTTTTTGTATTTACACAATTTTAAAATGATTTATTTTGAAACATATTTCACATTTTTTTATACGCCGGATATTTTTGTTTTCTTTTCTTTGATGTTGATATCCACAATAAGTACACATGACTCTTTTTTTTTCTTTATCAGGTATGTGTCCATTTCTTCTACCAGCTCCCTAATTTCTTTTTTATTATATTTTCTAATTGATTCTCGTTGCTCATTTCAACACACTGTTCTATTAACAACTTTCGCAGTTATAAATACATTAGAGTCATTTGCCAGTACTTCTCATCTTGAAAGCCATTTACCAATAACATTTGGTTGGTTGAAATAATCCACTAAGCTCAATAGCTGGTCTAAGCAGAGGTGAACAAAATCTTAGAAAGTTGAGTTACTAAAGGGAAATAACTGAAACTGAAACCGAGATACCCGGAAGAGGCACGGCACGTGGAGCTAGAATAATCTACCCCAGTGGACGAAATAAAGGGTTCGGTTAGAAATTCGAATCACCCGAAGAAGGCCGGAGCGTACAACGGCCGAAACGTCGTGAATATGACAACAAATATGAGGACAACAGTCCGAATTATGTAAACAGTTACAATACTACATCTCAGAAAGATAGACTGATAAAAAAATAATAGGATTACAGATTGTGAAAAGTAAAACATTTATTGTTAGCTTTGAAAATATTAGAACCGCTATTGCTTCCATTTCCATCCTTTTTAAAAAGTTTTTCTATCTTCGAAAAAAAAGACCAGCTTGATTTACTCATTTGTGGGTGGGGGGATTGTAAGACCCCTCCCCTCTTATTTGATATCTACACCGTTTATTCAAGCGGCTAGGGTACCGTCTTATTATTGCCACTCGTGATATTACACCCAGCAGGGGCAATTGTATTTTATTTGGAATGGAGAATTGAAATAGCAATTAATTTAATTCACACCGGAGTTGCTTCGAAGGGCTCAGCATGGTACTTCAATGATCACACAGATGAAAGGATCAACATTATTATGAAATCATTTTCGTAAAACTATTCAGTTTAAAATTAAGCAACATTAAAAAGCTAAATGATTGAAACTATAAAATAATTTATCTACTAAATTAAATCGATAATAGGGAATCGCTGAAAGCCATGCAGGCAACAGTTCCACTGGGTTTTAGGTTAGTTTGGTACAAGACTTTCATAAGAAATAAGGCGGAAGAATAAGTTATAAGGTGGGAGAATAAGTTGTAAGGCGTAAGAATATGTTATAAGGAGGGAGAATAAGTAATAAGGTGGGAGAATAATAACGCGAGAGAATAAGTAATAAGGCTGAAGAATATGTTATAAGGCGGGAGAATAAGTCGTAAGGCGGAAGAATATGTTATAAGGTGGAATAATAAGTAATAAGGCGGAAGAATAAGTAATAAGGCATTTATGAGAATTCAAATCTTTACACGAGATCAGTGATGTGCAAGATAATCTTGCTCACCGTTGTTTTAGAGAAAGCACAATCATTACTAAGCTTCACTTCGACTTTCGTTGTAATGGGCATATGGTAATGACAGGACTCTCTATTGGCAAATCGTTTGGGAGAAGACACGCCAACTTTCACAAGCTTCAACTTAGCCAGATATAAATTTAAAGTAGTGGCAAATGTTATGAATAGAAAGTATTGTTTTTAAGTCCAAACTGTACAAATCGCTGGTAATCTCGATTCTCCTGTATGCATGTGAAACGTGGACACTGTTAGCAGAAACAGAGAGGCGGATACAAGCGTTTGAGGAAAAATGCACGAGAAAAAACTCGTTGGCATCTTCTATTGGGAACATAGCAGAAATGGGTTGAAAGTTTTGTGGGCCACAGGAACCTCTTCTCACCACCGTCAAATGGAGAAAAATGGCGTGGTTTGGACACATTTCAAGGTACAACAGCCTGTGCAAGGCCATCATGCAAGGCACCGTTGAAGGTGGACATAGGATGGGACGCCAACATAAAATCTTGACAATGTCAAATACCGGACAAGTATGACTGAACCCGAATTGCTGATGGATGCTGTTGATAGACCGTTGAGGAAGAGATTCAGCGTGAATTCTGCATTCGGATCCCCACTACAATAACAAAAGTCAAGGGGATGATGATAATTGTATTAACCAACTTTTAACATATTTATGACTTGAAGTAATAAGCTAATTTTACTATTAAGCAAGTCACACATATTTGTATTCACTATGTTTATAACACGAAAAAGGAAAGATTCTGGCGTGACAAAATGCCAAATGAGAAGGATCTGTTTACATGTATCATTATCATTTTAAAACGTTTTCTTCTTAGTCTCGAATATCAGCCACTGTTGCTAGTGAGAGATAGGAAATCTCAGCAACAAAAACCGGTCTCTATAGGCTTGAAAACGGTTTTTAAAACAGATAGGCACAAGCGCTGTTAGAGATACGCAACTAGCCGCGAGATCAGCCCTCAGGCGTTTGTAACAAAAAAAACAAAACTCTGTTACAGGATGTAAATAAAAAAAAAATCACTCCTCAATTCAGGAACGACTTCTTGTCTCAATTTTTTAAATGAGAATTTTTTATGTTTAAAATCCAGGCAATGGATATTTTTGTAGAACTAATACTAAAAAATAAAAGCAAAATATTTTTTAGCATCGTTTAGGAAATATAACATTGTAAGGACTTGTATGTAGACAAGATCAATTGTGTTTCATATTATTTTTTCTATTGTTAAATCGCTCTGGGCCACTAGCAAAGATGGAGGAGAAACATTGTAATGATAAAGCGAGAAAATGGCGACTAAGTGGAAGAGAATGGTTCAAGCAGACGACCGGAATTTATTCATTTTTCTTAATATAGTTGTTTAAATACCTTTTGTTAACAAAAAATTTATGAACATCTAGACATGCATAAAAATAAAAAAAATAATCTGCGTTTTACGCAAACATATATAAATACATACCTACACAAACACGCGCGCATATATACATATATATATATATATATATATATATATATGTATGTATCTATGTATTAGTTCATACAAAAATCTCAAGATACATACACACACACACACACACACACACATATATATATATATATAGAAATTATCCTTTTTGTATGGACTAATATTTTCTGTGTGGATTGTATACCAGCTGTTTTGTTCAATGTTTGTGTAGACATACCATCAATAATAGGAAATTTTTTAATAAATGTGTAAGAAAATGCACTAAATAATGAAAATGGTAATACACAATCACAGACATATACGTATTTGGAGAAGGACTAGAGGTGTGAAAAAAGAACGACTGAAAAGAATCAAGAGAAAAATAAATAAAGAAACTGGTGACCGTGGTGGCAGCAGGGCAGCACGAAATCAATTTGGAAAGGAAATAAATAAATAAAAAAGACCCGTTGAAAAATCAAAGAGAATAAGAAAGTTAAATAGAGTGAAAGAAAAATAAGATTATAAGAAGGAAAATAAAGTGAAAGAAAAAACGGTGAAATTAAATAAAATTAGAAAGAGAGAGAGAGAGAGAGAAAGAGGGAGAGAGACAGAGAGAGAAAAGTAGTAGTTGATAGATAAGGGAAAAAAGGAATATTGAGCCGAATAGAAAAATGGTCAAGAGGGGGAAAAGAAAGAAAGAAAAAAGTGTAGAAAGAAAAGGAGAGGGAAAAGAGGCGGAAATGTGGGCGGAAAATAAGGCAGACGACAAAAATATCACTGAAGAAGAAGAAGCAAAACGCAAAGAAACGAAAAGGAAAAGAGTAGGAGAAGGAGAGTAGGGGAAAAGAAGTGAATCATTTACATGAATCTACATGAAAAAGAAGGAAGATTAAAGATAACTAGGGAACATGAAAAAAGGACGGCAATAGGAAAGAAAATATAAGGGACAGAAAAAAAAGAGGAAATGAAAGAAAAGGGGGTGGAGAAATATAAAGAATAAATACCAAATACTTTCAATGACAGACAAGAAGGAAGCAAACATATGACACAAAAATAACTATAATAATGAAACAAAGAAAAAAAAGAATTATTTTAAAAAGATGAATTTTAAAGAAAGAAAAATGAATGAAGAAAAAAGGGTAGAAACTGATTTGTTCGAGTCGCGCGCGGTTATTGTTGAAAAGTAATGGATAAGCAAGGGAAAAAGCAATCAAAATTGGTCGTGTGATGAATGGCGCCATGAATTCTTCGTTCGGAACCAAAATAAACTGGACAGAGGAAAAACAAACAAACAAAACTTTTAAAAAACATAATTAGAATATATATATATATATATATATATATATATATATATATATATATATATATATATATGATTTATTTGAGTTCCCTTTTATTATGTTTCTTTTTGTTTTGCTTCGTTTAAATCATGAATCTTTTTATTTTGGTTCATTTTTCTTTTTCTGTTTCTTTTATAAATGTTTTTTCACTTCTCCAGCGTTGTGATTTATTTTATTCTTTCCTTCTTTTTTCATTTTTTTCTTTCTTTCTTCCATTTAACGTGCATTCATACTTATACAATGAGCTTTCTTTCTTTCTTCCTTTCCCAATAAATTTTCATCGTTTTCCCTTTTAACTAAATATCCTTCTATTTTCCACTGTGATTTTTTTAATTTCCTTTAAAACGTAGAACTTGGAAAACTGCATCTATTTTTATATTATCTAATAATGGCCGTCTCGTTTAGATTCTATGGGAACCCAGCAGTGATAGAATGTAAAATCACTTTCGATTTCACTTCCTGGAGCCGACTATACAAAATAAATATAAAAGGCGATCACCTTGCAAGGAGTTGGGTGGATGGACATGAAGACATTAAACGACTAGGTTTATGAAATGGAATATATAGAGTGGGAGAAGAAGATAGAAAAGGAAAAAGAGGGGGAGAAATTCTATATTATTCATATTATATGGACTTTTATATTAAAGGCAATATAATATGAATATATTTCCACATGAAGAAACAGACAAAAATAGAGAGAAAGAGAGTAGGGAGAGAGAAAGAGAGAATGGAAGAAATTAATGATATCAAGGAAACATAAATAGATACGACTGTTCAAGAAGACTTTACCCACAAAATTTCTGATTTTGTTGAAAGTGGCTTCTAACCGAAAACTTTCAATACACAATCATATATATCTACATATATAGCGTGGACTCTCACGTCATTGATCGACTCGGGCTGTTGATCCGCGCTTACAGGGGACCCTTTTACGACCTATGAGGGTCAGGTACCTCGATTCCTCTGAACTGACAGACATATGATTTGATTATAGTGCTGAAAGTTTTGTCCAGAACCAACCACACTTTTTGAAGAGCCGAATACAGAGACCTTGTGCACCGTGTGCTATAAGATCCACAAACGACCCTCCGTCGGTTTTTTGAATTCAGAGTTTTCTTTCTCCTAGACCAGTTGCCATCAAAGACTATAGAACCTAGGGTATGCTGTTATTTACCCATAGCTAGGGGAGAAGAAGAGGGTTCATACCTTTCCGAAGGTTATTAGCACATAAATGAATGTAATGGATTCGACTGGAATTCGAACTCGGCTCTCCGATTCCTCAATCGGAACCGTTATCTCTCTCTCTCTCTCTCTCTCTCTCTCACACACACACACACACACACACACACACACATATATATATATATATATATATATATATATACAGGCAGACTGTTTCACTGTATCACAGCTCATCAGTGTGGAGAGACGTCCGGTTGCCTCAAACTAGGATCCAAATCCAGCTGAATTGGCGCCAGTCAGAGATTCCACCCCTAAGGTGTTGGCGCATATATATAAATATATATATATATATATATATATATATATATATATATATATATATTTTATAACTCGAAAATAGTTCGATCGTTTTCAAATTTAAATGTCAGTGTGACACTGACTACATATTTATTAAACAGCGCCTTGAAACTCATATTACATAACATGTGCCTGACACTATCAGACTGGGTATTATTACACATAATACATGTCTGACGCAGACGGCCCAGGATTCCACGATAGGTCAACACCTTTTAGATAATCCAGATTGTGCGTCCAAATACACGGATTCATTGTTTTCCATTTTAGGCAAATCACGGTCGACAAAACTTTTGCAGACTTTAGAAGCAGTATATATCAAATTACACCCACCGTCTTTTTGTCGACAGAAATTTACCAAGAAAATTATTCCTTCTCTTTCTTTACTGGGAAATCAGTGAGTCGAAAAAGTTCTTTTTTATACTCACTGGAATTATTCTTTTTTTATTTTTTCACATTTTCTCTCTTTTATTTTTTTAGTTTCTCTGTTTTTAATATTAAATTGTATTTTAGTCGTAGTTCCTCGTGTCCGCCTTGTTTGTCTATCAACCCCCCCTCGCTAACATTTTAATAGTAGCCAAGGACTCTTCTGGTGAAATACTGGCCGAAAAAAAACGTTACCTTTTAAGGAAGAATATCCGGTTTTTTTGTCTGTTTAAAACTACGCGTTTTTGGTGGTATCACACACACACACACACACACACACACACACACACACACACACACACACACATATATATATATATATATATATATATATATATATATATATATATATATATATATATATATATATATATATATATATGCCTGTGTTTTGTGTGTCTATTAATGTGCAGATTATTTTATATATCTATAAATTATGGTAGACTACATATCAGTCTTATGATGTTGAATTTTTTTTAACGAATTGTACTGTATTTTCCAGGTTAAACATTATCCAACAGGTAACCAGCACTCCAAGAAGTGATCTGGTGAAAATATCATTACCGAAAGAAATAGGAAGCTTTTGAAAAATTTTGCAGGTGTGTTGTTATTGTTGATGCTAAGGTTAGACGTTTTATATTTTTTGCTGTAAATAATTAATTCAATTTTCTTGTTCTGTTTGACTGAGGTTGTGTCTTTCTTTATGATATTTCTAAGAGAAAATTTTCTTGCTTATAGTAAACATGTATTTGCATTTTATATTTAAACTCCATCGGAAATCTACCAAACCCCACCCGCATCATGCTAGTAGAAAATACAAGTATAATAGCCTCATCTACGTGTAAAAAAAGATTAAAAATAATAGAAGCACTACCAATAAAAAAGGAAACACTTAATAACATTAACTATGAACACGGTCACAATGTGCTGACAGTCTTTGGAAAATGAAACAATACTATTACTTCAGAAACACACATAAAAAACACACACACATTCAG
The DNA here is from genome assembly GCA_903632075.3 of Acanthosepion pharaonis. Lineage (NCBI taxonomy): Eukaryota > Metazoa > Mollusca > Cephalopoda > Sepiida > Sepiidae > Acanthosepion > Acanthosepion pharaonis. Next base: position 1,957,469 of record CAHIKZ030003702.1, read on the forward strand.
TAAAAAATAAAAATTGTGCTTCATAATGGCTAAAAGAATAACCGAAAGCGCTCGGAAATACATAACTTTTGGACAGTTTTTACACAGTTTATATCGAAAAAAAGAAAACACCTGTACAAATACAAGGAAAATTAAAGAAAAGCTTAATCGCAATAACTTGTCAGTCGTTCAAACTTGTGCATACACAGACACAGACACACACACACACACACACACACACACACACACACACACACACACACACACACATATATATATATATATATATATATATATATATATAAACCTGATTTAATTGAGTTTCTCTTTCTTCTGTCTCTTTAGTTTTACTTCGTTTAAATCATGAATGTTTTATTTTTGGTTTGGTACTGGATCAGTAGGTTCATAGTTTGAATTTAATCTGAAATAAATATTTAACACTGAACTGTTGCGCAAAATCACGCACACATATTTATTCGTGGATATATATATATATATATATATATATATATATATATATATATATATATATATATGATTTTGATGTAAGTCAAATATTTCATCGTTTTGGAAAAAACAACTATTCATATATTTGTATTGTATGATTATTCAGCGATCAAATTATTTTTCATCTTACGTACATCGTTAGGTAAATTATGTATTTCATGAGAGAAGAACGATTTTGATTTTCCTTCGATAAATTCTTTGATATTTTCATAATATGATTGCTGATTAAGGAATTACTATAGAAATATTAATATTATAAAATAATTATTACAAAAATATTATATGGAATAAAATTGTCTGAAATGAGAGATCGAGAGAATATGCCATATGTAGGCGAAACGTTCAGGATTGCTTGCTGCGTCGGATTTTCACCATAAATAACTTTGACGGTTAACTTCCTTGATCTGAAACTTTTCAGCACTTCTTTGCATACTGACATATTGAGAGAATAAAATAAAATGACGAAAATGGAATGATATGAGTAATTCCTTTGACTGAAGTTCTTCACGAATTTGGGACACGCCGATGACTTCTGTATCTATTTTGTAGAATGGTAGTTAAAGAGTTCGATTTTAATTGGCGTCGAAGCGAACCAATTATGAAAACGAGACTTCCAACATTTTCAAAGCAGTTCAAAAATGACGGGTCATAGGCTAAAGAGAAAATAATTTTTTCTTGAAATGTAAATATTAAATTGCTAAATAATAATAATAATAATAATAATAATAATAGGGAAATTGAATTTAATTGCTAAAGATACAAAAGACAAATATGGAAAACGAATACAGAGGAGAAACAAAGAAGAAATTGGCGGCCAATAACTTTCATCTGAGTTTCGCAATACATTTAATACATCTGTCTCATCTGTGGCTTTCGTATTCTAACTTCAAACTCACACACTTCTTACTGTCTGCGAGGGTTTTAGTGAAACATCTCCATCAGTGCTCACCAACCCGCAAGGCACCTGACGATCTAATAATTTTCTTTCTCGCTTTTTACCTCGGGTGTTTATCGCCTTTTCTGACAAGGACAGCCGAAATGGATGTTGGTGGCGTGCAACAGTTCCATGCTGAAGTCGGTACGGACACGTGCTTGCGTACATTCGGTCAATTAAAAGGCTCCAGGTGAAGGACGGACAGCCAGCCCACACAGTCATTTAATTAAGTGGAGGGTCATCTATATTGGTGGCCGGCAGTTCGTTTACTCTAACTGACCTGGCGGCAAAAGTATAAGAGTGTTGGTGGAAGGGGTTCATGTCAGCTTTGGAAGAAAGATTGTATATTCTGATGACTTACCCAAGTTAACTCTTCCTGTGAACGATGGAGAAGAACAAAAATTGTAGAACAAATGCTGGCTTTCAGGTTTTAAAGATATAATATTTTTCATTTTTGCAAATCATACAACTGTCTACATTCATAGTTAGTTCTAAACGTTGGCTACGCCTCATAGAAGGATAGAAACGGAAAAAGAAAGCGAAGGGAAATAATTTTGTGACAAGAAGGAAATGAACGTAGCTTTTGGCTTTTTATTTAATACATTGGCAATTAAACGAAATTAACATTAGATGAGTTATTCAGTCATTACATCCCCCATATATATATATATATATATATATATATATATATATATATATATATATATGCAAAGTTCATTAAAAATAACTGACAAGGTGCTGTGGTTAAGTAATTTTATATACTTTTTCAGGATATAAATTGTCCGAATGTTTTATATATCCAAGCGCGTCCGGCCATACTTTTATTCATTATCAAGAATGAATTTTATTTTACTTTTAACTGAATATACAGATTATTTTATGTAGTATCTAGAGTTATAGGAATCATTTATTTTCCAAACACGGTCAGCACAATGTGGCTGTGTTCATTGGCATTATTCATATTATTAAGTGTTCTTTTTTTTTTGTGTTTGTAAAATAAAATACATCGTTATCTCTATATATATATATATATATATATATATATATATATATATATATATATATATATATATATACTCACACGCACACACACATCTATCTATATATATATATATATATATATATAGCCTTGGATGGCAACTGGTCTAGGAGAAGGACAACTCTGAATTCAAAACCTGCGGAGGGTCGTTTGGGAACCTTGTGGCATGCATTCGGTGCACCAGGTTTCTGTATTCGTCCCTCCAAAAAGTGTGGCTGGTCCTGCACCACTATAAACAAATCTCATGTGCCGGTGTCGGGATGTCGGTTTCCTGGGGACTTATCGGCCTGACCCTCATACGTCGAACGCGACGGGAGAGTCGATTTATATATATATATATATATATATATATATATATATATTCTCATAATGATTCATGTCTCCTTGCCACCGTAGCCCAAACGTTTTATATATATAATTTATTCGAAAATTATAACATAAATACGTTATAAAATCACTACAAAAATAACCATTTTGTTTCAACACTTCTGGTGTCTTCTCAAAAGATCATTTGATAAGACAGCAGAAATGTTGAAACAAAATGGCTATTTTTATAATTATTTTATAAAATATTTATGTTATAATTTTGGAATAAATTATATTTGCTCTACTCTGTATTGAGCACTCTTTTAAGAATAATATTTTTTTTGTTATTGGAATTTATTCCGTATACACCAATCCCGTACTTGCATATATATATATATATATATATATATATATATATATATATATGATAAAGCGAACTATTCTTTACCAACGCGTTTTCCCCTTGATGAACTTAATCAAAACATATATGTCTTATTATTTTTAATTATATTTATAAAGAAAAGTAAAAAAAGATGCTTAGGTTTTCAAAATCTTTAAATTTAAGAACGCTTATAAATATTCATCAAGTTAACTGTGAAAATCAAGGTAAACTATGGAGAATGCTAATTGATGTAAAATAAAAGTGAGTAGATTTTTTTTGGTGATGTTGTTGAATTTTTTTTAAATTTCTTTATATAGATATATATCTTTATTTACTAACTTTTTATTATCAGTATAATTATCATTTATTATTTTATTTTAATTTGATGAATTTCTTTGATTTGTATATTTTGAATACATCTAGAAATAAATATCTCTATTGATTTTTGTCATCCAGAAAATATATATGTTGAAAAAGATAAGGTTTTTTTTCGTACTGTTCACACGATAAAAGACCCAAAAGCTGAGTAGTTACTAAATGAGGTTGTCGTAAATGCATAAAGCAAGGGTGCAAGAGATATATATTAAGAGGATATGTAGGATAGATAACGGTTTACCAACATTGGTTGTCTAATTTTATTTTTTGGTGATATAGATTTGCAAATAAAAGCTAAGAAGATTTTGAGTGCACGCCAAATATAGTTCGATCTCTGATTGCTATTCGTTTTGGATTTTTGTGAAATCGGTCAGTGATTATTAAGAGGACTAATTCCAAAGAGACGGTAGATGTTTTATGGTTACTATTCTATTAATTTTTGGTAGCACCTTATATATATATATATATATATATATATATATTTAAAGTTAGCAAATTTTAATTTGCTTCAACTCAAAAGACCTTGGAAATTTTGTTTCTATCATCATCGAATGACTTTAAGCAATGTAAGTACCACTCTCTCCAAACATTCTAATTAATTAATGAATGATGGTAATACACCCATAATTATTTGGGATATTGTAACAAAATACAAATCTTACAATGGGAAAGGTGATAGATGTAATTTATGCCTTGTAGGAAAATTAGTTATCTTTAAACACTTCAATAACCATAACTTATTAAACAAGAGAAATGCATTAATGGTTACATAAAGTGTGAATACGTTGATCCAGATTAATTATTAATGTTAACTATGATCTTTCGCTTTTTCTTTTTACACACACACACACACACACATATATATATATTGTCCGGAATTTCAACTTGTTAGCTTATCCCAATTTCGACACCGATAAACGCTAGCTATGAACACAGGCTCCCCTTCATAGTGCGCGCGCAACATATATTTTATTCTAGACTCTGGCCCAAGGCATCAATGGCAAGACAAACCTAATAGATATGAAACTTGCAACCAACGATCCGCAAGATTAATTTGTTAACTCTAGTTGTACACGAGGCTAGTAACACTCAAAATATGCGAATAAATATTGCAGCACAAACTACAATACACACTACAAGATACTGTGACATTCACATTGATATGCATCAGGAAAGAAACTCATTAAAATATACAAACAGAAGCATACACACGTCCATACATCACTTTCGTATGAGGACAAGCTCTTCGTCGTTTTCGCTTATTTATTAAAAATAACCTCAAGTACTATTAAGATTGAAAGGGATTTTTATGATCCATGAGGAAATAATAGCCGCTGTTTGTTCAATATTCCTAGCCAGAATCCGTAAATAGGTTTTGTTTTTCAGTCATTTTCTCTTCTCTACAGAAAAGAGTTTCACACTCCGTCGATAACGATCCTCACACACGCATTTAAGACCATTCCACAGAGAAATTCTCGGATGAAATCTTCGGTCAAATGAATTGCAAGTCTTGTCAAATGAAATCAGAGTAACAATACCTTTGCTTTCGAATAGGAATTGAGATGCCAGTCAAAGTCTTCGGTCTAGTCGTATATATATAAGGAAATCCAAGTATGTAAGCGAGTTTAATTTATGAATACGGGAATAGCAAGATAAACGAACGAACTCAGCCACCCGCAGCCACAAAAAATGAGCGATCCTACCTCGTAATTTAAATTAATTCTGACAAAAGTGAATGTAACACTGAGACAACTTACTCTTTCTAAGAAAGCTTCTATCAACAACAGTGGATAGGCGTCATCGTCTTTTTGTATTGTAACTATTTATATTGTTCGGACGATTGTCCTCATCTTTATTGTCATATTCACGACGTTTCGGCCGTTGTACACACCGGCGTTGTACGCTCCGGCCTTCTTCAGGTGATATACGTTGGAATTTCGTACCGAAACAATGTAAATATTTTAATTAATTACAATACCACATATTAGAAATATAGACAAGCATTTGCTTATTTTAAGTTAGTCGAACACAGGGCCAGCATTCACCGTACATATTTTGTTTATCTCTGTATTGATTTTCGAGCTAAATAAATGAGAACAAATTGATCTCCGAATAAGATTCGAATTCTATTGACCAATTTACGCACTTTCTTTTGCAAATGTCGACGGTCACAGGAGTCTATGACGCTAATCAGTGCTTCCATGAACAAGCAGAGACCGCATAATTTGATCAAAAATACAGATGACATTTTTACAGATTGTTGTATCTCCATTGTTCTCTTTTAGCCAATTTTCAGTTTTGGAAGACAAGAAATTAAAAACAATTGAACGCAGGAATCAAGAAAAGAAAAACGATTTAAAAACGTCATTGACACAAATTAAGTTTTCGAATGCGCATGCGTTGAAATGTCAGACGACTATCTTTGTGGGGTGTTCTTTTATTTATTTATTTGCTGGGAAGGGAGATTTGTTGCCCGGAGAAGTGAAGAAATCTTCTAAATGCAGAATCCTCTGTGACAGTTCTGAAAAATTCTGACATTTTGTGGAAATTGCTGATATGTGTGGTTTCCCATTTTTGACTGTCGATTAGATGTCGGCTAAGGAGAGGTAGAGATGAAAAATTAAGAGGAATTAAGGAAAGAGTTGGGGAGGGACAAAAAAAGACAGATGATGAAGAAGTTGTAGTCGAAAAGGGAAGGCATGTGAGTATGGAAGAGAAATAAAAAAAAATGAAAGATGACATTAATGACAAAAAGAAGATTAATAGAAAGAAAGAAATTTAAATGAAGAAAAACGAAGGAAAATAAAATTTGAAAGAGAGTTGCCTATTTCCTAACAGTGCTAAGAGTTGGCCCTCTATCCCAGATAAAAAAAAACAAAAACAAAATAAAACAAAAATAAACTAAATTTGAATGCTGAGTTTTAAGATTAGCAGCCTCTCACCGTTTGGTAGATTGTCGGAACACAATATTCTGATTTTGGTTTACAAGGAATTTCAAATTTATAAACAGAAGGAATTATGTATGATATAAAACAAACAAAAACATTTTCCAGATTTAAAAATGTGTATTTTTTATGCCTGACCGTAACCTAGTGGATTAAATCATTGGTTTGAAAATTTAGTCTCATAGCAATTGAGATCATAATCCATGCGTCTAGTATTGAATTTGTGGAAAGGGCGAAAAATAACCGAAGGAATGCGTTAAATAGCAGGGTAGACTAGTCAGTCTAGACTTGGCACGCAGTCATTCTAGTAAATGGGCTCTGAAATAAAATACATGGAGAAAGGAATGGATACGATTCTAGTATCTTTGCCAAGATTTCATAGATAAAGAAGAAAAGGAATGCGTAGAGGTCTATGATGACTTACTTCCTGAACAGATATAATATTAAAGATATGATTTAATTAAGACTTACTATTTTCAGTCAATATCAGTGCGAACGGGAGTGGGCAACTTTCCACAAATAAAATAAACTTGTTACCGGTTAAAAATGACGGCATTTTCGACAGGATCAATGTAGTATATGTGTCCTCTGATTAGGCTCAGTAACCATTCGAGCAATTTTAGCTAAGATCAGATGAGTATCTGTGCACTTTTTGAAAAGTGTTATACACAACAACAGATGCACACATTACGCTTGATTAATTTTTCTTTGCTACAGCTTATCAAAATATTGCAGGTTATTTAAAAACAAAAATATCTTTAGATTGCAAAAATCTTTTTGGAGATAATAATGGTTTTAGGGATACAAGTCATACTAATTAACCCATAGCTCGGAAGAGAAGAGGTATATTTATACCTTTCTCATGGGTATGTGCGCAAGCGTAAATATAAAAAACCTAACGGAAGTTAGAACTCGACTCTGCGATGTCCAATTTTGAACCATTATCCATTACACCACCCGCACACCCAAGCTTACAGCACCTGGTATTTTCAAGCGGTCACCTATCTAGGTTGAACATTGCGATCTTTAAACCATATCTATAAACATAATATCTCTGATAATTAGACATCCCTTAGACATTCCCTTATAAATGTAACGAAATTTAACCAATATATATATATATATATATATATATATATATATATATATATATAAGATGAAGTATTGTAATTATTTACATTATTTACATTGTGTGGACTGTTCTCCTCATCTTCGATACCATATTTACGATGTTCGGCTCTTGTACGCTCCGGCCTTGTTAGGAATTTAGAACCGTACTCTGTATTTCGTCAACCGGGACAGCTTATTCTAGTTCCGCGTACTATACCTCTTCTGAATGTCTCATGAGTCATCTCCCTCTAACTCAACTCTCCAAGTTTTAAAGGACATATAGACCAATGCATAAAAGCCTTGGTTGTATCCAGTGACTTGACCCAAAGAATTGTGAGTTCAATGTTCAGGGCTGAAGAAAAATTGGAGAGTTAAGTTAAAGGGAAATAATTGATACTGACACATTCGGAAGAGGTATGACACGTGGAACAAGAACAATCTACCCCGGTGGATGAAATAAAAGGGTTCAGTTCAAAATTCCATCACCTGAAAAAGCGTACATCGGCCGAAACATCATGAATATGGCAGCGAAGATGTCGACAACAGTTCGAACAATGTAATTAGTGTAAAAAAATGAAAAAAAAAATGAAGAGTATTTGGAATTATCGAATGAAAAACATACCATGGAATCTTGTCATGCAAAACACCACATAATAATCAGGCACAAACCACCGACTCCCTAACTTGATTCCAAAATGTGCAAACAATGTAAAAAATGAAGAAAGAAGACAACGCCGTTTCTTTCAAGTTATGACAGAAACAACAGTTTCGCGAAACAATTATATCCACTTGAAAATAGAGAGTGTGCTTCAGAATTTAGCATTAATATCTTGCTAAACATGACGTCATCTCATTGATGAACCTGTGGCCTTCTTGCATTTTGCTGGAAGCCATTGCAACATTTCATCACTGGAAATAATTAAAAAGAATTAGCTCAAATGAAAATCAACTGAAATGATTTTCATCATTATTGCCCATTACCAGTGTCGGCCAAAATGTAACTTTATCGTCGAATGAAAAATAAAGGAATGAATCTAATGCATAACACTACAGTTTTATTTAACTTCGTCAATTGTCGTCTGCCAGTGGGTACGTGTATTGTCCTCTCCCAACGTATCGATGTAAGAGTTACTCTTTTCTCTCTGGGGTGGGTGGTATCTCGCTGGCATAATTTATTTCGACGAGTACACATTTTAGACAGGGAAATATATATATATATATATATATATATATATATATATATATATATATATATATATATATATATATCGTACAGATCAATCCGTCGATGAACCTAACTGAGTGCAAGAGTCTGGATTCACCAACTACAAAAGTAACTTCATCAATTTATCTGAGAAACGACTAAGTTTACAAATATGAAGGCGCCTACCTTGCAGCGATAATTGAAAGACGATTACTTCGCTTCTTGCTAGCCACCTAACCAGTTTAGTCATAGACTAGACTAAGCTGAGTACAAAACACATTTTATATTAAATCACGTCGTATTTTCATAATCTGAGATCATGTTTGGAATCGGCTTGGTAAAACTGATGATGAGTTTCCTATTAGAAAATAGAATTCATATTTGTTACATGTTTATATATAGCGTGATTGAAAAGTAACTTTTCATTTAAAAATGCTTATAATTTATTTATTAGCTATAATTTTTACAAGAAATCGATATGAGAAGAAAGTGTTTAGCATGAGGTTTTATTTCAAATTCAATATGGACACCAGATTTCGTTACCAGGGCCGCCCAGCAATCGCGTCAACTGATTTCTCCAGGAACTCTTGTGGTGCGGAAAACATAACTTCTTGCATTCGATTTTCAATTTTTTTTTTTTTCAAAAGTCTTGCTTTATTATTGTAGACTTGCTCCTTTAACCAACCCCGAAGAAAAAAGTCACAGTGTGTTAAGTCATTACTCCTGGTTGGCCACTCATAAACAAAATTAGGAGTTACTTTTTAATTACCCTGTAGTTTGGCGATAAATACTACTTGGAAATAAAAGATGCAGATGCCATTTAGACGAAATTAACTTATCTATCCCTCCATCTTTATTTGATTCCCTAGCGACTGTCCAATTAAATATTAGAACCTGTGTTAATCTAAAGGTGAATCGTTTAGATACTTCCCAAAAGGACAGGTGAATATATCAACCAATCAGTTATGATCATTTTAGAAAAAAGTTTGAAACGTTGCAGGTTATGAAAAAAGAAAAAATAACGTCGTCAATTTTGCTATTTCGATACTGTGACGGTAAGGTAATCAAATTTAAAATCTAAATTGCTTGTCCATTTAAAATATTACATTTATTAGAAAATATATGCAATTTAATTACCAAAAGGGTCATAAAAATGGCTTCAAAGAGCTGCACCTTTCAGTTTATACTCTTTGACTGTTACCCAGGGGTTGTAGCCAGACTTAAAGGGAAGTTAACCCTTGCAACACATGCACGCATGTATATTTTAATTCAATGACAGACCTAAACATTATATTATTTTTTTTAACTTTAAAAGTAATTTTATTACTGAATAATTTTCGATGTTAACTAAAATCTTATAAGATTGATTTTTTAAGGTTTCAAAAATTAATGTTTTTGTCTCTAAGTGTTTATTTTTCCTCTCATTCCACTCTTGCCATTTTTATCGGAATTCACTTTTTATCGTTATTACTTTTTCTGAAAGTTTAATGTAAATTCACTTTATCGTTATAAGTAGATTAAAACTGGACATTTACGTTGTGGCCGACTCTATGCTGTCAGACTCTAGGTACTAATAAACAGATATGATGAGACTGATATAGAATAGATATAATTAGACTGATATCAATCGATAGACACGAATACACCGATGTCAATCGATAGAAACCGAAGGAAATAATTATCGATATGAAACTAAAACTTTCTCTCACAGTAGGTAAGTAAAGAAGAAAAAAATGATTATTTTTATTTATTTTCTTTATTTTCCCTTGTTTCTAAATCATGGTTGTACAGCGCAGCCCAGGAAAGAAGTTGTCCAGAGTGAGTGGGAGGGGAATGTGTTATTTCAATGTCTTATTTTAAACTCATTAGCACAACACAGGCATACGCATACACATTATATTAACGCATACAATGTCACAGGCAGACTTTGTGTGACGGACAGAGAATTAATTCTGCTTTTATAATATAAAGATCCTGGGCTTAAAATTTTCCAGTTGAAAAAAAAAGACTGTTTTCAACTGTGTATTTAATCTCGAATTTAAAAAATGGATGTGGTGAAGGAAGAAAAAGAAAGAAAAAGGACGTGAAGAAGGAAAAAGAATAAAAAATAAGGGCGTGGGGAAAGAAGAAGAAGAAAGAAAAAAGTTTGGAAGAAGAAGAAGAAGAAGAAGAAGAAGAAGAAGAAGAAGAAGAAGAAGAAGAAGAAGGAGGAGGAGGAGGAGGAGAGAAGAAGAAGAAGAAGAAGAAGAAGAAGAAGAAGAAGAAGAAGAAGAAGAAGAAGAAGGAGGAGGAGGAGGAGGAGGAGAAGAAGAAGAAGAAGAAGAAGAAGAAGAAGAAGAAGAAGAAGAAGGCGGCTTTGCAATTTTCTGAATACATCTAATATTTTGTATGGATATTGATCAAAATCGTGAATTACTTATTCGGAAAGATACCAAAAATATCTATATTCTGGACTTTTGTGCAAACATATTCTTGTATACTTTTCAGTTCGCTTTTATGAGTGCAATATGTTATCATGGGGACGGATTCTTGATGTCCATTTTTAGTCGCACGCCCACATTTAGGTGGGACATTAAAGAAAATTGGCCTCTGATATAAAGAGAAACAAAGAGGCTCGAGAGAAAATAGAATATTTGGAAGGAAGAATTATTTCATTAGTGTTTTTCATCGCAAAGTTTCAACATTCCGTGAAAACCAGGCGTATTTTAGGATTCTTGGATATTTCCAATACTTGCATTGGTACAAGAAATATTTGTCTAACTTTAAATTAATGTTCTTTTTCTTCTCATCAGTGTCTCCATTATGTTATTGATGTCCTTACTTAATCTGCTTATTGAATAATCTCAGCTTCAGTCACTTTCCCACCGCCATATTGTAGCTTCCCTGTGTCTTTTTCTATAAATCCTTTCATGGTAATTGTTCGGATGAGCTCTTTGCTATGCTACCTAGACTTTTTGAATTTCAGTGCAGAACTAGACTGACATTGAAATCTCATCAAATTACAGTTGAGTTAGTTAGATGTAACCACAAATTCTATGCTGATAGTTTCTTTTCTCACACTTCTCGCTTGTGGAACTCCATTCTGGCGCCATGCATTCCAGACAACTTTAATCTGCAAAAATTTAAATGCGATGTCAATCACTATCTAATGCTTCTTCATGCTTCTTCTTTTGCCCTCAATTCTTAGTGTAATGTTTCTGTTTTCTAATTCTTCCATACACTGTAACTAACTGTGTTTGCCTTGCTTGAGGCGATCTTGATTAAAAAAAAATAGTATGCGTTCAGGTTCCTTTAATTGTTTTATTACGGAAGTACAGGTAAAACATCTAATTTATTGGAAAATATGATTGAGGACACTTTCATGGACTCACAGAGACACTTAAAACACGCATCAGAACGAGGTTTTAAATTCTAAAGTACAACAAACATTTGAAAATAGTTAGAGTGTACAATGGCCGAAAAGTTGTAATAAATAAAAAGACGATGAAATTCTCCCGAATAAATGAATAAAATATGTACATTTTACTAACAAAAAAAAAAAATCTATTGTTGAACCGAAAAGAAACAAGATAGAGTTTCTATTACGGTTTTTGCTACAAGAATGAAGCCTTTTGCCGTCGCTTAACGCTAATCTTATTGATTATATTTATAAAAAAAATGTTTGAAGATGCAGCATCGGAAATGCGGGTTTTGGTGTTTTCTCTTTCAAACAAAATAATTAAAAACATAGTATTTTAAATAACACCTCGTTACTCTGACATTCAACGGAAACATTATTAGAGACTTACTCGTCGGGGTTACTCGTCTGTCTAGAATTTGACCCTATCAAATTAGCATCTTCGATTTACGCTAGTCGCTGCGAAAATAATGCCTGCTAGTTCACTATATTGGCCCAAGACATCAGCGGTGGATGTTGAGGGTATGTCATTAGAGGTTAAACCGTCCCAACTATAATTTATTTAGCCTTGTTATATATGACAAAATAACATCTGGCATGAAGGTACATACGAAGCAGTGAGTAGCTTGTGGTACCGACCATGCATTTTCATGGAACATTATTGTGTTGTAGCTGAGAAATTGTTCTCTCCAATGTTATTGAGCCCCACCTCTGTATTATGCGACTTCAGATGATGTTAAAATAGAATTTGCCCTCGGTGTCCTTCCCAATGTTGGGTTGATCCGAGTGATGACCACCTCGCCACCAAGTGAAAATCCGTGTTTCACGCGATGTCAGTGTCCGCTCACGACATGTAAGCAAATGTTCGACTCAACTGCGCTTAATATATGCACGTGTTGAAAAATAATGAAAAAGTAGATATATAAACACCCACGTGAGTGAAAAAAAGAAAGAATCTCTTACATCTTGGCAAGCTCATGTTTGCAGAAGTCCACATGGTCATACATCTACTTGCCAACTGGTTGACGAGATCCGAAGGTGAATAAAATGTAATGTCAGGTATGAGAGATTTAGCCTTCTGGCTTTATTAGACTGTGAAAAGATAACGTTACACCTATAGTTGTAAATACGTAGGCGGAATCATTTTGGGAGCGTTCTTTGTAACAAATGTCGAAACAGAAAGCTTTCAGAAAAAGAATAAAAGTTTTACACAAAGCTGACGACTTAAAAAAGACGTTTTAATCACTTACAGTAAAACAGATGAATGTAGAGGCTTGCCTCCATTTTGTGCAACAAAGAAAATTCAAATAAACAATAAGCCTTAATATATGACGGAATAAAAAAAAAGAAGCAACAAAAATTATGACCGAATCAAAAAATGATATTGGCGTTGTCGGCTTTTGATTCTTGTCATTTGTTGTCGTGGTTCCAAAAGTTTCGGTACTTTTCGGGTTTTTAGCATATTATAAAGAGTCAGTAATAAATCCAAAAATAATTAAATGAAACAAAATTCTTTTCTCTTGGTTGGATTATTAAATGCGAGGTAGTTAGCTTTCAGCGAAGGAATTTCAAATCAAGAAAGAAACAAAATTATCCTGCAGAGAAATTTCAAAGGTACGAAGGTAAGTTGAGATCTCTCTCTCTCTCTCTCTCTATCTATCTATCTATCTATCTATCTATCTATGTTTCTGTCTCTGTCTCTGTCTCTCTCTCTCTCTCTCTCTGTGTAGAGAGAGAGAGAGAGAGAGAGAGAGAAAATGAGAGCAATATTCATTAGGCAGTTTTACTGCATAAATGATTAAATAAAAGTAAGTCTGAATGACATATCTATACATACGTGCATACGTCAGCAATTCCAGAATTATAATCATGTTTTTTTATGACGCGTTTCGTCCTTCATCGGAATAGTTTTTTTTTTTCACTTTGTCATACGTTCTTCTACAATATTGCTCCTGATATATAAATATTGTTATCTCATAATGATCTGATGAGTCCCAACTAGGACGAAACGGCCGTCTAGTCTTTTCTGCATTCTGTTGAGGATTCTTCTAGTCCCGATGAATTATATATATATATATATATATATATATATATATATATATATATATATCAGCATAATTTACCTTGGACGTAGGCGTAAACAGTTTGTCATCAAATATATCACTTATTGTTATTACTATTAAAATAATATCTATTGGTAATTATCAGTTCTAGAGATTCCAAGAATAAAGTTTGTTACTTAATGGCTATCCATCACTATTCTCAGTATCATGAGATGGAAAAGACCCTGGTATGATAAATAAGAGTAATCAATCAATAAATAAGAAAACTGCATATAGAATGAATAATAAATAATAGAAAAATCGATTATACAGAAGAAAGAGTCAAAATAAACAATAGAAAATAAACATTAGAATTTGAAACGCCTTTCCTACAAATTAAAAAATACGCCCTCTTCCATAAAAAAATATTACGATAAATATAAATAAAATTTAATCACTCATACCAATGTATTAAATGTTTTCAAATACAATGGTTTCATTTGTATTCATAACAATATAATAATTCGTAGTAATAATATATTAAATATTCGTAATAAAATAAATTCTCTATATAACACTCTTTTTTATTAAAGTATATATTTTAATAGATAAAAATAATTAATATAGTTTAATGTAGTAATATTATATAATAATTTACTAAACAAACACGAGAATAAGAACAAAAATGGAATGAATAAAAAAAATAATCTTAATTCTCTTTAAAACATCTCTTTCTTGGGGCAATAAAGAAAATTGATCCATTTATCGTTGACATGTACGTACATATGTACACACGCACAGATATATATATATATATATATATATATATATATATATATATATATATATATATATATATATATATATATATATATATACTTTGTTTCATATAAGTCGCATTTTTTTATTTTAATATTTTTTACCAATGCGTTTTATATAGCACAAAATACCGTAATTATTAACAGCTGACGAGAGTCGTGCATAATGAGTTAATAATTAACCCTCTACCTCGAGTGGTTCACGGGCCATGCCCAGGGTGAATATCATTATAAAAAAAACTTCGATTTATATTCCCTTTAGTATTAGAATATTATGAAAAGAAATAAGTTCGATTGAAAATTTATAGATAAATGAATGAACAGCTTAATGATTCATTTTTGAAAAGCTATTAGGATTTTCTATTCAGATAGGAGTTAGCGCAACATGCCTTTTTTTTTTACTAATATTTAAATGAAATTATTTGTTGTTCCTCAATCAAATCCAAGAAATGTTTTTCGGAGTTACGTTCATCCTTTATCTATATGTATGCGTGTGTTGTGTGTGTGTGTGTGTGTGTGTGTGTGTGTGTGTGTGTATGCATGTCATATTTCCTCTAGATTTCATGTAGAGATAGAATTTAATTGATTCTTTTCTAAAACAAAGAAAAGACTTGCCCTTCAGGCCATTCCGTTCTCTTGTGGAACTTCATCTTCTGATCAATGTTGACATCACCAAACGTACCAAAATAAAATCTCTTATGGACCCATGGCAAAATATTCCTTTACCTAAAATTAAAATAATTCCACATGGACCAATATCTTTTTAAAGCTATTCTGCGATCACAAAATTGGATTTCCTTTCTTCTCGTTTCTTTCTGTTCGAAAATAGACGATTTGTTTTGGTTTTCCTGAAAGATTTTACAGGAAAACGTATTTTAATTTTAAGACTTCAATATCGCAGTTTCTCTGATTCTTGGTAGAAATACAAACTGTTCCACTCATTTGATAAATCGTAAATTAAGGTCATTGTTATTTCCAAAAATTTGTTTTTTGTCAAGTGTCAAACTATTGTTCTGGATGATTCAATAGATTTACAGAATAAAGGCTATTACCTAATGAATACCCATCACCATTCCCAGTACCATGAGATGGAAAAGACTTCTGGTATGTGTAGAAGAATCCTACATTTGGCTGCACTCATTTTTGTCAACAATTCTATGAAACAAATGACTAGACATGTGTATTCAGTTTTACATTTTGAATAAAAAAATACATACATAAATAATACGACCAGTGTTTTAGTTGATCACTAATTAAAACTTTAGTTCCACGAAACGACAATATATATATATATATATATATATATATGTTGTTGCGGCCTTCTTACGGCCAGAAATAAAGACACAAGAGAGGAATTGAGTTAAACATATATTAACAGAAACAGTAATACAAACATATACAAATGAAAGTGTTACAGCAACAATATTCGAGTCAACACTCAGAGGCGAGAGGCTGTTTCATGCTAGACGCAATCGCCAGGCCGCGAATGTTGGATTTTTCCTCGACTATTTATATATATGGGTCAGTGGTGCATTGTTAGTAATCTATTCTGGCGGTTATTTTTGCGGGAGTTGTTTGTTTATTTATTTGGATTAATTTAATGTAATGATAAACCACTGTACATACACACTTCCTCCAATCACCTTTGATAATCAAACAGATACCAAAATCGATTAACCGCAGGGTTTCCGACAATTCTTACAATATAAACTATATTTAACGAAGCTAAGAAAGACTACGAAACAGCCCTAAAAGATAGTGGATTCCCCGCAACACACACATACTCACCACAGAGCACGAGAAAGGCCAACAGGATGAGAATTATCATATGGTTCAACCCACCGTACAGCAAAAACGTATAAACAAACGTCGGTAAAATATTCTTCAAACTCTTAAACAAAAACCTCCCGGAATCAAGCACTCTACACAAAATATTCAATAAAAACACTATAAAAATCAGCTACAGTTGCACCGAGAACATTGCACAAATAATAAAAAAGCACAACAGGAGAACTATCAATAAACCACCCGAACAAATTAAACCCACGTGTAGCTGTAGAATAAAGAATGAATGTCCCTTAAACGGTAATTGCTTACAAAACAACGTAATATACCAAGCCACGGTAAAATCACTAACTCACAAAGAAAAAGTATACATAGGAGTAACTGAAGGACCCTGGAAACAAAGACAGTATGCACCCAAAACATCTTTCACCAATAGTACATACACGAACAGCACAATGCTTTCCAAGTATATCTGGGAAATTAAAAACAAAACGCATATCACACCAAAAACATCATGGAAAATAAAGAAAAGATCATCAGCCTACAACAATCAATGAAAAACCTGGAAACTTTGCTTGGAGGGAAAAATAGCTATTATCACCTTCCCAGACCAAAATAAATTACTAAATAAACGATCTGAGCTCATCTCAAAATGCAGACATAAAAACAAATTTTTACTACGTTACTTAAAAATCGAAAACTAAAATGAATAAACAAAATAATATGAAAAACAAGAAAAATAAATTGACCCAAACAAATAATAAAAAAATTAACAAGTCACTTCCGTTAGAATAGACGAAATAGAATAAATAAAAATAAAAAAAACATAAAAAACAAGTAAAAATAATCAACTCAAATAGATAAAGGAAATAATAATAAACAAATTCACAAACCAATCCCTCCAAAATAACCGTTAGAATAGACTAAAATAACCAATCCTGAAATTGGACGTAAAAATAGCTATAAGTATATAACGATGAAAATAAAAACATTACTACGTTACTCAAAGATAGAAAATTAAATAGAGTAGATAAAAATATACAAAATAAAAAATAAGTAAATAAATAAAAAACAAATAAAAATTAATCTAAATAAATAAATAAATATACAAATTAACAAATAGCCCACGCTAAA
Organism: Acanthosepion pharaonis; assembly: GCA_903632075.3. Taxonomy (NCBI): domain Eukaryota; kingdom Metazoa; phylum Mollusca; class Cephalopoda; order Sepiida; family Sepiidae; genus Acanthosepion; species Acanthosepion pharaonis. The sequence goes on from CAHIKZ030003702.1 coordinate 1,975,426, forward strand.
ATAACCGTTAGAACTTAGGAAATTATGCAAAAATAAACAAGTAAAAATAATTTATCCAAATAAATAAATTAAAAAGTGTCCCCCCCCCCCGCCAAAGTAACAGAATAGACTACGGCAAAAAATCTAGACATTAGGCGAATAAATAGCTTTAATTATCTTCCCAGACTAAAACAAACTATCAAATAAGCGACTTAAGCATATTTTTTTACTACATTAGTAAAATATCAAAAAACGAAAAGAATAATTAATACAAAATAAAAATGTAAAACAAATAAAATAAATTAATCCAAACAAGTAAATAAACAAACAAGCCACTCCCGCAAAAATAACCGCTAGAATAGATTACCCATAATGCACTACTGACCCATATATATAAATAGTCGAGTAAAAATCCAACATTCGTGGACTGACGATTGCGTCTAGCATGAAACACCCTGTCTCCTCTGAGTGTTGAATTGAATGTTCGCTTTTAAATTTATATTTACATACGCTCTATCTCTGATATTGAGCACTTTATCCCATAAATATAGCAAACCTTAAAACTATATTTCTTCATATATATAAATATCGATATATATATATATATATATATATATATATATATATATATATATATATATATATATATATATATATATATATATATATATATATATATAGTACAGGTAATAGATCCGTTGGTATATAATCCTAGTAATATCAGATATTAAAACTGATCCACAGAGAGATGTTAATATATTTATTATAACAGAGCATATATTTTATACAGCCATAAATCCAAAATTACCTCATGTGGCTATAGTCTATTTCAGACTAGCACAACCATATTCCAATCCTCCATAGCGCTAAAGTGACTGTCTTGGAATAGGGGTTTTGAATTTAATTAAAATAGCCGTCGGTGAGAACGTACAGGGCTATTTACAGTAGGTATGGGCGTAAGTTGGCATGTAGGTATGTATGTGTGTTGTACGACATGATTAATTCCATTGGTGTCTCGGGTTTTACTAACAGATTTTGTGAATCTATTAATTAGATAATTTATTCTAACTTTAAATTGTTTTGTCTTAAATCCTCCATCACTTAATAATATAAATCCATTAGCAGGAAACTAAATTCATTGAAGACTTTGGTTATGAATAAACTCCTAATCTGGCCTATCTCATTGTGACCAACGCAGACTCCTTATCAAAACGTGGCATCCTCTTAAATAGCCCTGTACTTTCTCACCCACTGCTATCTAAACTAAATTCAAATCCGCTATTCCGAGACAGTCAGTCTAGGGTTGAGGAGGATTGGAGTATTGTTGTGCTAGTCCGAAATAGACTATACCCACATAAGGTAATTTGGGATTTTTTTGCTGTATAATATATATATATATATATATATATATATATATATATATATATATATATATATATATTACTAGCAGTAGAGCCCCCTTGCCTGGGGATGTAACAGTAAGAGATAGATCAAGTATCGACCATCATAAAGATGAAAAATAAAATTGACAAAGATTATTGTTTAAGATTGATGGACACGCATGTCTTAATTAGTTTTAGTTTTTTTTTTTCACGAATTGGTCAAACCCAAACTCAAGCAAAAACATTCTTTTCAATCATTATGAATCTACAGATTGAATAAAATTTTATTATAAACAATTGTCTTGTAAATGGAATTTTTAAAGCATTCTGAATGTAAAAATAAAGAAAAAAGTGTGCAAGACAATAAGAAATACTACCTGCCAAAAAACGTTTTGTTGAAATCGGTTGAAAAATGTAGGAAATCTGATCCCATATATATAAACGCACACACACACACACACACACACACACACACACACACACACACACACACAACTTGTGTTTTATAATAAGTATAACTCGATAACTCGATATTAATAAGTATAACTCGATATGAGTTGTCCCCCTTTCATTATTAATGCCTCCTAATCGTGTTTTCAAATTGTTTTTCAATTTTTTGGGCGCTGTCAGAACCACCGCAAGGTAATTTTACGTAGTCCTGTGAAGTTTTGTTGAAATCGGTTGAAAAATGTAGGAAATCCGATCCAATATATAAACGTACAGACACACACACACAATCTTCGTTTTATAATAAGTAAGATACATATATATATATATATATATATATATGTGTGTGTGTGTGTGGATATATATATATATAAATATACTCAAATGGATAAATGTACGTGTAAGTGTTCAAATACATACATATATGTATCCTTTGGTGTAAGAACAACAATGCTCAATACTAAATAACAGAGCTATTAAGTATATATTAATAATTATACATAATACTCTACGCCGACAGTGCAACTCGGAGTTTCATTATCAATGCAAGCTTCAGGTACCAAATTGAATTTACACCGTTTGGATAACACCGTTTGTTTAATATTTCTAGGTCTCGCGATATTTGGTTGTTACGGTTACGGCTATAACTGTAGATAAATATTTAATTGCACGATAATCTAATCTTGTATGGGAATTTAGGCTGAAACTTACATTTGAGAGTGAAAATAAGAATTATTAGAAATTCTAGTTCTAATTTACTCATTTTAATTTTCGTTAAAAACGGTCGCTGATGCTAAAATAAGCCTAAGGATAAGGGAGTAAATATTTTTACTTAAAAATAGTGATAGATTAATAAAAAAAAAAGGTTTGTAGTGACAAAATGATAATAAAAGTAAAATAAATAATAATAGTAAATAATAATAATATTGATAAAAAATAAAACACACACACACACACACACACACACACATATATATATATATATATATATATATATATATATATATATATATATATATATATATGTATGTCGCCTTATTCATTACCAGATCGAAACCGTTGCTCCGTTTTCTTCTTTTTTTATGGAAGAGCGTAGAACTGGTGGACCGGAAGTCATCTGTGATTGGACTACAAATTGCCCAGAGGAGTCGCAGTGTGTGACTAAAAATGAGGAAAGTTGTAGCTGATGCATGACGCACAAGTTTATACAGGTAAAATGTATATACAGATATATTAGAAACACCGGTTTGGATTTAATGAGAAAACGCCAGCATACATAATAAGAAGAAAGAAAGAAAAGGAAGATAGGAGAAGCAATGACATTGTCGTGTAGCTTCGAAAAAATGCCACTATATAGCTAATTTGTCAGCGGTTCAGACAACATTCAATTCTTGACTATAAAAGCAAACGGTGGAAAAATTGAATAAAAATAGAACAAAAACATAAACTTCGGACATTTTTTACACAATTTTGATTCAAATATGCAGCAACATATTCGAAATTGGAAGAATACAATAAAAAATAAAACATAAAATGTCAGTTGACGTTAACAAAACTATATATATATATATATATATATATATATATATATATATATTGAGTCGTACTATCCAAAATTATTCATTAGAATGTGGCCTTGGTTTTATGTGGCTTAATATTGATTACACCACCAAAAGTTACCACAGTATGATATGGAGAATACATATATATTTGTAGAGATTCTTTAATTTCAAGGGATTCATTTTAAAATTGGATTTTTAACTTTACATAGGCTTTTGTATTTAGCGCAAGCTTTTATCCGCATGTTTCTCAGTTTGTCATTCAAATATTTTTTAATTCCTTTAATTTTCGCGTTCTCATCTTTTCCCATTCACCATTATCTTCGAGGCCAAACCAATCTTTTTAACTCCTTTCCATTCCCTTATCCTATATTTTCCCTTCTTTTGTCTGCCCCTTGTATAAAAGCACATCTTGTACAGTATCGTTGAGTTTTCATTTTTTTGTGCAGAATTTATAATAGACACAGAGAAATAGTTAATTCTCTTCTTTAGGTTTGATGTAGGAATCTATCTATCTATCTATCTATTTATCTATCTATCTATTTATCTATCTATCTGGCTTGAACTTTTGCGCTCATTAGGACTAGAAGAGAGATATTCTAATTTTATATATATAAAAAAAAACAAATAGACAGTATAAGCAAGTTGAAGGAATTCACATAGACAGTATACTAAAATCATTATCCTGTACATGTTGACGTACTTCCAATTCTAACGATGTTATTTTCTTCTTGGATTTCTTTGGCAGATTGTACCATTGCATTGTCATCCTAGAGAATAATAACTTTACGAAAGTAGGACGTTTTCATGTAATGCCCCGTTTACCAAACAATTTGTTGGCAATAAACGTAAGAGGCTCATCAACCGAAAGCTCTTCCCTCTTTGTATGTTTTCCCAATTAAAGTCTGAAATGCACTTTAAAAATCACACTATCGAATAGGAGAAATGATAAATTCCAAACGTGGTTTCTTACCATTGAACTCTAGTTTAGTCTTGGTTAGTTAACCATTAACTGATAGCAATGATATAAGTAATTACTTTCTGAACACCCTGATAGAAAAGGTTTATAAGTCAATCGAGATTTGTTTACGGTAAAATATTTTATTTTTATTCTAATACAAATACTCCCTTCTTCCGTTTTTTAGTATAATTGCAAAAAAGAATTAAGAGCATTAAGTTCTACCATTAGAGAGAGAAGAATATAGAAATAAAGAATCTCTCTTATGATAGTTTACAGGCCCAAATGTAAAAGTATCCTGACATGACATATCCTCAAGTAAAGCGTATCAGTTCAAGTCTAGCCATAAGCTATATCATTGTTCCGAGGTCACGAACTTGAATATATCTGAATATGTTAACCAAAAGTGTTGTAATAACAAAAAATGAGCACAAAAGAACAAGTCAACATTTTAAAAATATGTGAAAAAAGTCCTCAGGGTAAGAATTTCAAAAGAACTAAAATGATTTCTTGTTTCGTTTTTCTACTGATCCCTGTTCTTTGATGCGTTTCCGAACTTAAATCTCTTGTATAACAACTGTTCTTCCCCGATATTCTGTTATATTAAAGATGTAGTATTATTGTTTAAACAGAAACATTGAAACAGTATATATCTAATATAATATAGTACAATCTATAAATTGACAGTGTATATCACATTATCTATTAATAAAAAGACCAATAAATGACAGGTAAGTATTAGCTGAACTTTCACTAAATAATGCTATGTTACAGTCAACGATTAAATTGTTCGTACAACCATTAATTTTGAATATTTTTATCCATTTCTCAGAATCCAATGCCCGTATGATGCCTGGATTTTATATGTCAATAAGCACAAAAAAAGATATAAAACTCAATTTTCAGAAAAAAAAAAACAAAAAAAAAACAACAAATTTGACAGGTGAATTATGCAAAATAGGGACACTAGAAGCTGGCGTATAGGGAATCAAAAGGCCATGACCCAAAAGAATCTAAAGAATTAACTCTAAAAACTAGGAACGACAGGTTTCTTAATTCCGCTATTTCCCTTAAGTTTCCAATGAGCTCTCTCTCTCTATATATATAGTGCTTGCTAAAAGAGTGATGGCACATTTGTCTGAAGATTACAGTAAGGTGTGAAACTGACGGTCACAATACAGTGGCGATTCCTACGTCGTCACTCTCTGTATCTATAAACGCGCTATCTCCAATATAATTTCCTTCGAGCAGCTTCTCCCCTCGAACCGCTGCTTTGTGGAACAAGCTCCCAAAATGATTCTTTATAGATCGCTACAATATTCCCACATATCCTCATAAACTGTGCCTTTTACTATGTAATTCTCTAACACGAGTGGCTCTCGGGCTGTGTACAGGGTGAACATTATTTTTTAAAAATGTATGTATAGATAGATAGACACATACATACAGAGAGAGAGAGAGAGAGAGAGAGAGAGAGAGAGAGAGATACAGAGGTAAGTAGACATTCGTAAATTTAATTGCAAGTTATCCTTTTTATTCGCAAATAAGACTATTGACGCGGATTTTTTTTTAACTTATTCGCATAATTATTAAAAGAGTATAAAACGCAGTGATTTTCTTTGTTTCTTTATCCAGGAGAAAAAAACAATAACGAGGAAAAAAATGCTTCCAACTCCGCTCCACAGATAAAATAGAAAAAAATTAGAATTTTTTAAACATCCTTGATGAAGCAAATTTTGAAGATAAATGGTTGAAGAAAGAGGAGAATAAATAACAGAGAAATCTAAAAGCACTTACGCTTCAGAGTCTGGCCAGGCAGACATAGGTATTTCATGAAACTATTACATAAAATAGAGCAGAAGCCATGAGGATTGTGAACTGTCACGAAAATAAACCAATACACTGAACAAAAATTCAGAAATAAAACCTGTAGCTCAGAATCTAAAAGTTCAAAGTGTCGGCCAGGTTCGTGTAGCAGAATATGTTGCCGCCTAGTTGTATAATTCGCCGATGGCAGGAAATTGAATTGTCTGCCTGTCTCTTTATAGAATTCCAATCAAATGTGGTCGAATTTCAAGATCAGACGCCGAGAATTCAAACTACATAACTTCTGCATTTATTAAATAGAAATAAATAATATTAACAATAGTGATAATACTTTGTGACTCTATTTGATTTTGCGAAGGGAATATAATAAGAAATAACCCAGTATGTTCAATCAGTATTTCATAATACTAAACGACTTAAACGACTGGAAAGTTTCACATGTGAGGTTTAAACCACAGCCAATTGGATAATAAATGTCTGGTTTTAGAACGTTACAGTTGATTTCTTTCCATTGAATTGTTCATTCCAAAGAATTATTATTTTGAAAAATAGTAAATCTTGGCAATATTTTCTTGTAAAATCAGTAGATTTAGTCAATTTCTCAGTCATTGATTAGTTACAATTAGTTTTAAATCATTTCATTGTTCTATTTATTCTTTTAACTCAGATCAATTAATCTTTAATAAAAGATTCGTCACGGCACGTCAAGTGACGTTGTAAGCGAATCACATGTACTACTGTCATAACAACGGCAACCTGGATGGAACCAATCTCTCTTCACGCTGGTTTTGAATTCAGAGTTTTCCTTTCCATAGACAGGTTACCACACAAGGCAAGACAACCCAGTTTGTGTTGCTATTTAGCGCATAGTTGGAGGAAGAAATATTCATACCGTTTCTAAGTGCATTAGTGCGAAGTAATCGAAACGGAATCGATTAGAATTTGAAAAGATTACATAACGTTTAACATATATATATATATACATGTTTATTAAAAAAAAAGAATGAAGCGATTTCATTACGCAATATATTAATTAGGAAAATCAATAGAAAACTCCAACCAAGTCACAAGTACTCTACTCACAATCAACTTTTATTTCCTGTCTTACAAGTGGTCAATGTGGCCACCACCTGCAGCACGGGCAACATCAATGCGATAAGAGAATTCCTCACAGACGCGTATCAGCATATCACGATCCACTGAGATGATTGCTGTTGTTATTCGATGTTTAAGGTGATCGAGGTTGGTGGGTAGTGGTGGAACATAAATGCGATCCATTATGTGTACCCACAAGAAAAAAAAATCACGTACGATGAAGTCTGGGGATCTCGCAGGCCAAGCACAGAGAGCAATGTTTTGGTAAGTGCCTGAACGAGGCGTAATCTGTAAAATTTCAAAAGTAGACGTCTTCTTAGCACACACCAGATAGTAGATCGAGAGATCGCAAACTCACGGTTAGCTTGATTTGTGGATTCTGTGGGCTTCCCTCAAACACAACACGGATTCTAGCCATTTGTTCCCCAAAAACTCGTGGTCGTCCTTGCATTTTCCTTTATACAGACAGCCACTCTCTTGAAACTGTTTAAACCACCATCAAATATTCTTAGGAGAGGAAGGATTAGTGTCGAATTGGAATTGAAAAGCACGCTGCATCGTGACAGCCATATTTGTTTAAACAAACAATTGAAAGTTGCCGGAGATGTGACAAGACTACAGTACCCCTGTGGCAGCCATTCAAAACTCTTTTATCAAAAGGTCCATGACTTATTCCATGACAATGCTTGAGAACTGAAGCGTCTTGAAATCGGTTCATTGTTCATATATATATATATATATATATATATATATATATATATATATATATATAGTTTAAATCTTGTTAAATTTATGGAGGAGTGAGCAGTTTCGGCGATAGGACGTTTGTAAATGCTCATACATTGGCTGAAGATTACTTGGAGCGTGAAGCTAACAATGACCATGTAGTATTGATTTATATGCTTTCTTTCTCTCTTTTTACACACACACACACACACACACTCACTCACACACACACACACACACACACACACACACACACACACACACACACACACACACATATATATATATATATAATATTAAATTAATAAGAAAGAGCTGTAAGATTTATAATCCGGTATCCTTAACAATTATTTTTATTAAAAAAAAGTGCTTGATACAAAAAGTAGAGCATAATATTATAATTATTTTCTTTTTTAAAAATATGATTCCGTTGCGACACAGATTTGAAACAGAAATTTCTGTGTCGCGATAGAATTATATTTTTTAAAAAGAATATAATTATAATATATATCTATCTATACATATATATATATATATATATATATATATATATATATATATATATATATATATATATATATATATATATATATATAATGGAGGTAAAATAGGAACAAATGGAATATAATTCCACTGTCCGTAACATTTAATTTAAAAAGAGGGATCAATACAGAGTAGGGCTAAATATTATTTATTTTAGGATATTAAAACAAAAACATGTTAAAATTCGGTACAGAATGGCAAATATGTTTCAACAATACTAATGTGCCTCCTCAGGCGATAATTCGTTCACTCACCAGTAGTTTACCATCGCCCGAGGAGACGCATTTCAGTGTTGAAACATAATTGCTATTGTGTAGAGACTTTAACAAGTTTTTTATTTTCTAATATATATATATATATATATATATATATATATATATATATATATATATATATATATTTATATATATAAAACTCTCTGGTTCTAATCATTTTTTCTTTATTATCTATGTACTTTTAAGTGTCTCGTTTTTTATCCCCTATTTTCTTTTCTGTCGTTATTTTTTCCTACGCCTCCAGTCTTCCTGTTTATTTTTCCCACTTCTATTCTAAATTATTCATCCTGCGTTTCTTTTTTTTCTTCTCTTATTATTACCTCGCCTTTTGTCTATACTGACTCCCTTCCCTCCACCTCGACACCATTGGAGTCGATGTGGCTTTCTTTCTATTTACACTCATTTGTACTTATATATGCAGCGTTCTCATTGGCAACAGATATTGTCAAAGTCAACTTCAAACTTAAAATCTCCGAAAGAAAAATTATAATAGCGTGATTTCATCAAAAAATACCAATAAAGATATGAAAAAAAAATAGTCAAAGTAGATTGGAACAGAAAAAAATTATTCAAGCCGATTTTTTTCGGCTTATTTTTTGAAGAGAATTTCACGGTTGGCATTTGGGTTCACGGGGACCATTTTTCTTTCTTAAAAGGTTATCAAAGTCAACACCTGCTCACAATGTACAGACAATTGTTTCATTTTAATTACTACGATTAAATTTGCCCAATAAATCAGGTTTGAAATATTCAGACGTGTGATATTCTTGAGGCAGGAAATTAGAAATGAAAGAAAAGTTACAACAAAATTGATGCGACACTATCGAAAATTAATGGATTTTACAAAAATAAATGATCCAGAATAAAACAATTAGATTTAATCGTGTATATTAAAGAAATTAAGAGAGAGAGAGTATAAGAAGCGGGGGGAGGAAAGATAAGAGAGGGAGGGAGGGAGGGAGGGAGGGAGGGAGAGGAGAGGAGAGAGAGTGAGTGAGTGAGAAATAGAGGAGAGAGGGAGAGAGAGTGATAGGGGAAGCAGTGAAAGAGAGAGGGAGAGAAAGGAGAGAGAGAGAGTAGAAAAAAGAGTGATAGTGGGTGAGGGAGGAGAGAGAGAGAATAGAGAAAAAGTGGAGAGAGTGAGAGAGGGTGAGGGAGGAGAGAAGGGATGGTAGAGATAGTGGGAGAGAGGGGATAGAAAGAGGAGAGAGACAGGAGGGAGAGAGGGGATAGAAAGGGGAGAGAGACAGGAGAGAGCGAGAGGCGCTTGTTTTGCCTTTGTACATATTTAGATAAATTAAGATTAATTTTTACTGAACAATTTGTTGATTAATTGCGTTGAGAGACCTCTACGAAGCCGTGGTTGCTATATGAATAACTCAGGCCATTGTTAGGAAGCCCAGCACTTAATATTGCCGCCTTGTGTCACACTAACATACACTCAATATTCCTATATATTTATAGCAAGGGCAAGCAAACCACTCTCTGTAGCCGTTGTAATGAAATCACTCCAATAACTGGTTGCGCAGCGTTGATAGAAGCTAATCAAAGAAAATCTTTTGTGGCCGTAGCATTCATGTGAATACTTCAGGTTTGGTATGAATCTTCGATAGTAAACTCTTCGGATGATTATGAAGGCCTTCAGAAATAATCCAGTGTATTAAGATTACATAAATATTTGCGGTTGGTGATCCAAACTTGTCAGCGAAACTTTTAAAAAGGATTCATTTCCAAGGAAAACTAGAATTAAAAGAAGATCCCACAATTGCACAGAGAATCCTGAGCGATTTTCCAAACGTAGTTTAGATGTGGCACAAGGCCGAAAGTAGGGGGCACCCAGTGAAGATCATTACTAAGTCGTAACTGTTCTAGCGAGACAAGCTTGCTAACCATTACACCGCCTTGAGGTGCCCAAAAATGATTATCTAAACATAGCTTAGATGTGGCACACGACCGAGAGTGTGGTGCACCCAGTGAGGATCGAACTCACTATTCAGTCATAACTGCTTTAGCGAGACAAGCTTGCTAACCATTACATCTCGTCGAGGTGCCCACCAACCATTTCAGCGTTAACTGTCAATGCATATCTCGTGTAAATTTTTGCATAAACGTCGCATTAACCAAATCTGTCAGTCCCATGTAGAATCCACATTTAGTTCTTTGCGAACATCCCTGTGAGATTGTGGACATCCTATCAAAATTGCTGCGCTCAATTTAGAAAAAACTCGTTATAGATTCCTTGTAGTTTACTGTATAAATTCCATCAGAATTCTTTTAGATTTACTGCCTTTGTGTTATATTAAGTGAATCCAAATTAACTTTCTGGCTGAATCGTACTTCCGGATTTCTAAATCATACTTAGATGGGACTGCATGAACACACTTTATTTTCCATTGACAAGAGAACGTCATGATTGATGTGGTTTTGAAAATATCATGAACATACACTGTGAGTTATGAAGACATTTTAATGAAAACGACAAAGAAACTTATACAATCAGAAAGCGACAGTTGAAATTTGAGGACCGTCAAGCAGAGGGAAACAGTGAGCAAACAACTTAAAGATTTTGTTTAAGTAAATAGCAAAAAAGAAAGAACTCAACATGCTTATCTGTATGGGTTTAGGGCTTTTTACGTTATATCAACAGCTATTAAATAATAATGCCGACAAGACTTTAAGATTCGTATGAATAGAATAAGTATTCTTTGTAAGAAATCATTAGGTTTCATTGACGTGTTTTTGTAAAGAGGATTTTTGTCGAGAGTCAAATGTATTGCTGGTAATATTTTTTTCAAAAACATATTGTTGGTATTTTTACTATAAAAATCTGTTTCCATACTTTACTAGTGTTTTGACTCCAGCCTGGGGGTTAACTATTTGCCCATAGAATTAGTATGATTTGTACCTTTAAATCATTCTTATCTAAAAAAAGAATAAAAAAATATTTTATTACTTTCCGAAAAAGATTGATAAACCGTAAAAAATAATTTAATCAATCATTTTTAGAGGGAAGTACAAAGAAAAGCGGAAGATTCCTCCTATGTGCAATTAACTACTTCCATTTTGTTTATATGTCTTTCCATGCAAGAAATGTTTTCTTTTTCTCCTCTGTGTGTCTTCTTGAATTTTAAATATTTTTCAATATATGAAACTTTAAATAATCGTCATGTGGCTTTTGTTTTGCCAATAATTTGTTTTGAATGAAACGTCTTCGAAAAATACATATTTGGTCTAGTCAGTTTCTTTTTTGGGCTCACGCGATTCAGTCACTGAGGACATTTTGTTAAATTATTTCACCCCAAGCAAGACAGGAATGCCACTAGTACTCAATGGGTTACCGAGAGTGAAAGTGAAAGGAAAGACTGGGTATGGGGTGGGGGAGGAAAGGATAAAAGATGAACGGGGTTCAAGATGACAGAAGATGGCGATTGACGTTGCATTTAAATTTTTGAAAAGTGTAATCGCGGCATCAGGGAAAAAACACTCAGAGCAGTTGCCATGAAAATATTTGAAAAAAAGACAAAGGGAAGCCACATGATGTCTGCGAGAAAGTGACTGAAGTCGAGATGCCAGGTAAGGATCGATTGCATTACAGATCCTTCTTTGGATTTTGTCAAGAATCTCGAGATGAATAGCAAGCGCACCAGACCAGATATGACAGGAGTATTCAATGACACGAGCGAATGGTAGATTTGTAAATGTGCAAGATGGACAACATTCTGGCACGACACAATGAACCAACTTTCCAAGCGTTAGATGCAGTTATCGATTCAATGTAGTTGTTCCACTTCAAATCAGTTGCAAACCTGAAGCCAAGAAGCCGCAACGAGACGTTCTTCAAGAATCGAGCATCATCCATACTGATGGCGAGCATGAAAGTTTCTCTCTGATGTTTAATGAGAGCAGTTTAGTTTGAGAATGTATTAGAATTTACAAGCAAATTTCTGCCCCCAGTTAACCACTGATTGGAGGTCCTTTTCAAGAGCAGCAGCCAGGTTAACTTTGTCAGCTTTGACAGATTTACTATTGAGACAGGAGTAAATGGTAGTGTCATCTGTATAAATGCCTGCTTGGAAACTGATGATGACAGGAAGATCATTGATGAAGATCAGAAACAGCGTACGGTCCAGGATAGAGCCTTGGGGACACCCGAGTTCGTGTGAAAGGATCTGGAAGTGAGTCCATTCATTCCCGATTTGATAGGAATGATTGAATTAAATCAAACAATCTTTCGGTAATAGCGTAGCCCTGCAGCTTGCGTAGAAGACCAGCGTGTCAAACCCTGTTAAACGCCTTGGATATATCTAGAGCCACAACTTGAGCTTTGCCGTTATTATCAAGAGCTTGATATAAATTTTTAGTGATGGCCGTCACCTCAGCGTTAGACTAGGCAAAACGGAATCCATATTGTTTGTCCTATGAGAGGCTTTAATCAATGCTGAAGTGGTTAAGCATCTTACCTTTCATGAGGTAATGTTCTTAACAATTTCAGCATTGATTAAACCCTCTAATACTTTGCCGAAAAGCTATAGGAGACTAATAGGACGATAGTTACAGGGATCAGAAGGTTCTCCAGAGTTCTTACAAACATGAACGACAGAAGAGAACTTCCAGCAAGCTGGAATGCAGGAAGCAGCGATGCAATAGTTTCAGAGTTTGGAAAGAAATGGAGCCAGCTCGGAAGCACATTTCGTAAGGAAGACGGCTGGTATCCCATCACTTCTGCTTACCATATGGCAGCCTAATTTAAAATTGAATCCCGAGACTAGTGACAGGGTTATGTGCATATCACTCAGTGGAGCCTCAGTTCTAGTGGGGAAATCAGATATGGGTACAAATAAGTCGGGTGTTGAGTTTGAAGAGAATTTCCGAGCAAAGCATTCAACCATATCTGCCTATGTCAGGACTTCAAATTGATTGAATAGGAGAGAGATTGAGGATTTGCTGTTGTTCAGCACACTCTTTCAGAGCCTCCTGTAATCTCTAGAACCGAACTTGTGAGATGCTATATGTTGTTTTTTCTTTCTATCAGCAAACAGTAACTTCGCTTCATTGAGGACACGCTTGCACTCATTACGAGCAGAAACAAAGAGTCGTCTGTTGCAATCAAACGTGTTGCTTTGGTACAAACGGAAGAAATGATTCCTGTGGGCTATAGCAGCCGAGCATGCAGGTGAGAATCAAGGAGATGAACGCAGTTTAACTTGGCATTTCATTGCTGGAATGAAAGCATCGAAGTCGGCCTTCACCCAGGAGGAGACCTCAGACGCTCATTTCTGAACAGGATGATTGAAAACTTCATTCCAAGGATGTCACGAAGGAAATCACGGAACGAGTCCCAATCTGCTCGTTGATAGCAGAAAGGATGGTAGGATGTCATTGGTTGGTGGGTAGCGGAAGAAGATGATCAGAGTTGCCAAGAGGGTAGAGCTGCGCAATACGACAAGAGTCAAGGATAGAAGTAAAAAAGAGATCAAGAAGAGAAGCGTATCCGTCAGATTTACTGGGAAAACGCGATGTCGATTATATGATTATATTTAATTATTACTTTATATCTATACTAGCAGCAGGAAAAAATCTTTCACATTAATCGGACGATATATTGCGGTATAAAACAAAGATACTTAAAGAAAGAGATCAGTTGCCCGAAAAAACACAGAGAATAGCCAGGACTTTTCTCTAAAATCATACACATTGTCATTACACACGTAATTCAGAAACAGAAATCCGAAGTTTTCAGTCTTTGCTTACTTATTAGGAAAGTCATCTTAAGCACATATGAGGCAGGATAAAAAAATGTAATTTTCAATTACCTCCCTTTCTTCTTCTTCTTCTTCTTCTTCTTCTTCACATCCTCCATCTACCTTTCTATTGTGCACAATGTGGTGCGTTTGTTCATTTATTTTTTATTAATTAATATAGCGGTCTTTATTTAGAAAAACAAATAAAGCGTTAAGAGGTCATTTGATAAAAAATCACCTGAGGAGACCGTAAGGTTGAAACCAAGGTGGCGGATTCAACTGACTTCGTGATTTTTAAAGTTAAAAATTCTAGATGATATTTGTGCTTTTATTTTATTTATTTTTCATGTGTATTGAACACTTTTAATACGTCTGTTTCAGGTCTGATTCAACTGTGTTAACCTTTTATGTTTATATATATATATATATATATATATATATATATATATATATAATTATTTATTTAAAAATATGATTTCAACACGCTATATAAGAGTTCTCATGTTTCAAAACAAAGAGCCGAAAACTTCAATATAATTAATTGAATTAAATTGAATTAAAGTAAAATTTCGCTTGAAGATGGAACGGAGCTTAGTACTTTAATTCAATTTAATTCAAATAATTATATCGAAGTTTTCGCTCTTGTTTTGAAAACATGAGAACTCTTTATGTATGTGTTGAACATATTTTAAATGAATAATTATATTTATGCTCTACTTTTTGTATCGAGCACTATTTTTTTAAAAATAACAATACTAAAGAACTTTGGATTATTTACCTAACGAGTTCTTTCCTATTTTCTATATATTTTTCACACACACACACACACACACACACACACACACACACACACACACACACACACATATATATATATATATATATATCTTTGAATAAAGAAGGGGGTTTTACAACAGAGGTGGACTAAATTTATCTGACACACACACACACACTCGCACATATAAATATACATGCACATGTCAATTCTGAAGAACCGATGCGCAGATAAAAGATAGACGCTTACCCACAGATGTATATATACGGAGATGAAGAATTCAGATTGACAGATGCAATAAGAGTACTAAAGAGAGATCATTCAAAAGAGTTTATACCACTCAAATGTGTAAAGCGTATGCAAGTGTCCATTGAACACTCTCATAGAAAGGGCAATTTAACAGCCCAGAAAGAAAGATGGAAATCCTTTCAATCTATCCACCTTTCATTCATCCACAAGATTCAATTTCCAGATTGCTGACCCCAATAATCGCAGGTCTAACTATCCCGAGTCAATGGAAAATAAACAGTGATCAGTAACCTCGAAGTACTGGTCAGCCAATCTGATTGGCCACTTCGGTCAGAAAATCCATTTTCACTCACTTCATATACCAAGAGTACAAAGGCTTTAACTTTGGAATAATTACTCTAAACGCCATACGAAAGAAAGAAAAAAGGTGAGAGAGAAGGATAATGGCACTGGGAGAAAGGGAAATGTATATGCCTAGAGGTAGTAGAGTTGGAAGGGAAAGGAGGATAGGGAGAAAGAGGGTAGAATGAAATGGAGAGGGCAGGATAGATTGTTACGGACAGAGAGGGGGAGAAAAAAGAGTGAAAGAGGTTATTCCTTTTCCTTTTCTTCTGTTTTTGCCAAATTTAGAAATAACAGGATTTCGTAAACCTGGATAACATAACATCCATGTGCATTTTCGGTTTTAACTCCAGGACTACGGAATAGGACAGCAATATCTTTGATACACATGAAGAAAGCAGAAGAAAAACTAAAATGATTATCAATTTGGTATTAAGAGATGTGCAAGTTTTTTGTTTTTTTTTCCTTCATTTCAGTTTCAATTTTCTTAACACGTTGTCTCCCACCCGACCCCTGGAGGGTTGTGGTGATATACCTGTAAGGCCCACACGTCCCCGGTGGGTTGTTTTCCAATTTACTTTCTGTGAGGATTATTGGGAGTGGGGTGCTATGATTGATTGGTTATGAGATCATGGTATACCATAATCACATTTTTTCCATTTATTTGGTTTTTCCTTTTGGAATTTCTACTGTTGTTTTTGGGGGTCATTTTTTAATTTATTTTTACATACACAGAGCTGTACCATGCATTTATGTAGATCGTATAGGAGTCTTTTTGTAAAATGGCCTCAGGTACTGAACGACATACCTATTCTCCGTAATCTAATGTTATACTGAATTTTAGAAATTTTGGATTTAATTTACTATAATCATCGCTCGCCCGTACTTACGAAAAACGGCACGTTTATACTCTAATAAGAAAAATTCAAAATTTTAAAAATATTGGTGTTTGATGATTTGTATTAAGCTTTTCCAGTTATGATTAGTAAATATAGTTTTCACTTAATAATAATATCATCTAAAAGGCTGAAATTAATACAGAATTTTAAAAGATTTAAAACTTAATAAATTTTTCTAATTCAAATTTTTAAAAAAATGTAAACAATTCTTTTAAAAATTCATTATCCATCGAAAAATTTTTATTAAGACAATAGTGTCCTTAATATATCTTATAATTAAAAACTTTTCTAATTAAATAATGTCATAATTTTACTGCATTTTTTATTTTATGATTCAGAGTAGATTTTCAATAAATGGGACAAAAGCAAATTGATGATTTAAACTAAAGTAATCCTGTTTTAACTAATATAAATACAAAAACCCCTAGAATTTTAATTTAGCAAGATTTCAAAAATTAAGTAAGTGGGGGTAACAGATGTAAGAAACAAATTTTCTAAAAAACAGTATTTAAAAACTAATTCCATTCATTTGTGAATAAGTCGTGAAAATTTAATTAAAATACATTTGTTTGATTTTTTTCAAGAATTTCCAAATCAATGTCTTTTTTACCACAAAAATGCTAAATAACTCATAGTAATCTTTAGTCCACCCGCTAACGCAAGAAAAACACTATTTTTAACCAAAATTTCGAATGTGCTAGAAAGGATTAAAAAATTATGAAAATAATAAAATATAATTTGGTCTTTCAATAATTGTCTATAGTTCTGAGATGAAGTATTATAACTATTTACATTATTTACATTGTTCGGAGTGTTGTCTTCATCTTTATTGTCCTGTTCACGGCGTTTCGGCCGTTTCACGCTCCGGCCTTCTTTAGGTAATTGGAATTTCGGACTGAACCTTTTATTTTGTCCAATCTACCTCGGTGGACAAAATATAGGGTCCAGTTCAAAATTCCAATTACCGGAAGTAGACCGGAGCGTACAACGTCCGAAACGTCGGAAACATGACCATAAAGACGAGGACAACAGCTCGAACTATACAAATTTTTGAATAACTTTGGTCTTTCCTCTTAATAATTACATAAACATTTTGACGATTAAACATTTTTTTATCAATTCTGGTAATTTTGTTCTTTTTTGGGGGGTGGGGGATGTACCTACATTTAGGAATCTACCATTTGTTTCATTTTCCTTTGTTATTATTGCAATGTGAAATAATTAAGATAGCATGCCATGCTGTCGCATATTATTGAAAATAAGCATAAAAGTTTCCTTTTGTAATGAAGGATCGTGTTTCCTCCATTTTCAGTGCACATTCCTTTAAACTTTTCCTGTCGTTCATACTTGGGAAGTCTATGTGCTGTATTTTTAGCCTCTTAAAATTCTACCACTTTCGTAAAAAGACGAGACCCAAATGCGAGGATACCATGGACTTAACATGTGAGCAACGATGAGGCTTTGGAGAGGATGCAAACAAACAGGAAACTTATACTTAACATCAGGAAGAGGCAGTTGAAATTTCTGGAACACGTATTGAAAAAGGAGGGTTTAGAAAATCTGATACTCACAGGGCGGATAGAGGGAAAGAGAGAGAAGAAAAAGCAACGCGTGACATACCAAGCAGGCTTAAGCAAGTGGATGACAGAACATGATTTGGGAGAATTAGTAAAAGGACAAAATATATTGAGAACTATAAGAAATAGGGAGAAGTGGAGAGCTTACGGTCAAATCACGCTGAAACACCGGTTCTCGTACGATCACCGAAGTTAAGCAGCGTAGAGCCAGGGGGACCGCTTGGGAACACCTGGTACTGTAATCCCCCAAAGTCCAACCCTTACCTCACAGTCGATGGTGTAAACGGTAGTGTCAGAGCTATGCCGCCCGGAACTTCGTTCCTGGTAGGTCCACCCAAGGCGGACAGGTCTGACACACACGCAGGCTAACAAGGGCTCTAGTGAAAATCCAAGGAGCGTCTGCATCGGTAACCGGCGGCTTCTGGTCGTTCCTGTCTCTGCGTCTGTGGGAACCCCGCGGCAAGCAAGAACGTTATCCGAGTAGGCCTGGGTACCCTACTTCTGTAATGTATCCCAAGAATCTTCTTCTCATAACAGGAAGAAGCCGGCTCAATCCGCCCAGGGTGAATGCCGCATCAGTACAGTACAGAAGTGGATAGCCATGATTGTCTACTGAAGAAACACGTACCATAAAAAGGAGCCAAATGGTTAGCAATTTTCTTAATATCTACTAAATATTTTTCAAATGATTTTACACTAATTGTTCATTTTCCTTCATGTGTTAATATGTTACTACAGTTCGAAGCATTTTTGCCACCTGCAGCAGTCAATAATTACTGAACAAAGAATAGCAGAAAATGTACTAACCTTTTGGGCATATTTTTCATATTGCCTTTATAGTAACATTGCGACAGTTTTGCAAGCCATTGACAGTCATTATTGTGTACTTCAAGTGCATGCATGATAATTTAAACTTAAAAAAACTGTTTTTACGTCCACGTTTTCTAATGCGACTTGTATGTTTCTCCGGCCAGATTAGATTATCCATAAGATTGGATTATCTTCGTCTGTAAGTCATACAGATGTCAGAGTGAGGTTATGTTTCTTCTTTTTTTTTTTTTAAATCATCAGCTAGTGTTTTATAGAAACTTTCTTTCTTTTTTTCAAGAATTTCTTTTGTCTATTCTTTCATTTTTCTTTTTTTAAAATTCATTAATTATTTCTTTTTATTTGTCAATTCTTCATTGCATTGTTTCTCTTTCCTTTTTCTCTTTCTTTATTTTCTTTCTTTTATTTGCTTTTACTTTCATTTCATTTTTCCTCGTACTTTCATTCTTATATTTTTTCTTTTATCGCCAATTCTTTCTTTTATCATTAATTCTTTCTTCCTTTTATTTTTTTCATTCAATCCATAGTTCTTTCTTAATCTTTAAATTTTTAATACGTCTTTCGGTTTTCGTTCTTTTTTCCTATTCATCTTTTATTCATTCATTTCCTTCTTTTTTTCTCTCATTTTCTATTTTCCACTTTACTTCTATGACCACAAATTTCCCATTCCTTAAAATTCAATCACCGAGTTATTAGTCGTCTGCCGTATCGAAAGCGTTCAATGCCGGGATCACAAAAAGTTGAAAATCGATGAGGAATAACGGAAATGGAGTGGTTTGGGTATGGCACAGTTTACGGGCCATTGACCAGCGCGAAAAAGGGAGAGGTTTCTTCCGAGCTGTTGTTATTTTTTAATTCATCAGCACAAAAATAGTCAAATGAACCCGGTTCGGTTTCTATAAAATTCATTCAATAATGTTCAACTTCCCTCATTCTTTAACCCTTTGTCCCACACTTACTCTCTCAGCTCCACACTTCTCTCTCTCTCTCTATCTCTCTCTATATCTCTCTCTCTCTCTTGGTCTGAGACATATCAACTCTCTCCTACTATTTTTCATATATGCCAATTCGTCCCCACTCACTATTACACATACACTTTTTCTTTCCTTCTTTTAATGTACAAACTGATATTAAATAAAACGTATGCATTATTGAAAAGGAACTCATGGTTGTAAAAAGCGATATTATATATACATATATATATATGTGTGTGTGTGTGTGTGTGTGTGTGTGTGTGTGTGTGTGTGTGTGTGTGTGTCTGTGCGTGTGCTGGTATATAGAAAAATAGGAAAGAACACGTTAGGTAAATAATTGGAGTTCTTTAGTATTTTTGTTTAAAAAAACAGTGCTCCATACAGAAGTAGAGCTAATAATTATAATAAATAATTATATATATATATATATATATATATATATATATATATAAAGGCAGGGTGTGTGTGTGTATGTGTGTGTGTGTGTGTGTGTGTCTGTGTGTGTGTGTGTGTGTGTGTAACGAATGCACGGCCGCAATTTTCGACGGACTTTACATGCACATGCTCCAAGTTAGCGGGAAGGCCAAGACCGACTTTGCATTTGCCAACTCCCATTGATAGTGGAAATAATCGATTTTTTCATGCTTCTACGGCAATTTTCATGTAGTTTGCGGCCATTTTCTACTGGTCAGAGTGAGAGCCTATAGCTGGCTGCCACGAACAGGCAGGAAGATTCTATTGGCTAGCGTGAGAACCAATAGCTGACTGACACGAATGTTAACTAGCATGCTAGCATGCAAAAAAAAAAAATTAAAAAAATCGATAGCTGCATTCGTCACAAGTGGGAAAAATTTAAATCTGCATGGCACTTCACTCCGATTAGCTCATTCGCTTGGTTAAACTCAACATTTATTCTGATTCCGCAGAACTGGGTTGGGCGTGAAAAAGTATTTGTTGTTAACATTCTTTTTTCATTCGGTTTTTCCAGTCACGAGTCCTTTTTTAAATCTGATCGTTTTGTATTCATTTTGTTAAGTTCTTTTTTCGTAACAGATTTAATGTTTAGTATAGAGCTTAGAAAAATTCGCAGTGTGAGATAGGCAAGAAGTAAGGCATGTAGCAACATCAGCACGGCAAAGGGCACTCCTTTAAAGGCAAGGAAGGGCAAACATATTTTAAGTCAAGTGATAGCGATTGCTGTATGAGTCGTACGATTTTTGAAATAAGCACGGGCAATGCTGGGCCATGCTGCTAGTATATATATATATATATATATATATATATATATATATATATATATATAAGTGTAGTATGAACAGAATTATGTATGCCCATATTATTTCCTTCAAGGTGGGATATGTACGTTCAGGGATGCCCTTCTATATACAGACGAACCTCTCATCAACGGACTAATACAGGGGGAGAGGTGGTCCGTCAAAGCCGATTATCCGTAGATGGGAAGGGATTATTTTTGAGTTATAAAACCACTATAGTAACTACCAGTAGTTAGGATCCTAATGTAAATAATATGATGAGGTCAGAACAAGTAATATATTTATCAAAATAAAAAATAATTGATTTCTCACAGCTACTTTCTCACGCATGCGCTAATGTATCGTACTAAAGCCCGCAAATTTTGAAATACGTAGCTGACGATTTGGAAGTGTTTTTTTTTTTTTATTATTTTGCCTGCAGATTTTGTCCGTTGAATCCGAAGTCCGTTGATGGGTGGGTGGGGTTAGTCCGTAGATAAGAGGTTTGTCTGTACTTCTGTTGGCTGACCTGCTGTTACGTTTCTCTCAGCATGAACAGGTTTGGACATTCTATTCCGGCCTCTTTCATCCAGAATTGACCCAAAGTATTGCTGTAAAGTTGCATAAAAGAGCAAATGAAATGCTCTTTTATGCAAATCTATAATCAGCCAATGAAGGAACAGCAGTCTAATGGATATAGGCATTTAAACATGGGCATTTCATTGCGTGCATTAGTATAAGGAAGTTGGGTAATTTAACTTTGAACGCTGTGAGGACATTAATACAGAGAGAGAGAGAGAGAGAGAGAGAATTAATATAAGTAAAATCTTTGGCATTAAGCTGATTGATGTTACCTTTAGTATCCCGATTCCAGAGTTTTGTTGATGTACCCGTCCGTCCATTCTTCAGTCAATTGCTGATACCCAGCAATTAACTTTTTTTTTAAAGCTTTTCACCCCAAGCAAGGCGGAAGTGTCACTAGCACCCAAGGGGTTACAGAGGATTGAGAGCAAGTGTAAAGAGGCGTGATAGAGGAAAGGATGTAGAGAAGGACGGAGAATTGATCAAGGCCTCTGAAAATATTGATCGACATTGCATTTGAATAGTTGGAGATTATAGCTATCAGGGAAGCGAGTAAGTGGAAGAGAGTACCACAGACAAGAAGTGCGAGACATGAAGCTATTGGAGTAGAAGAGACGGCTACATTAACCGACAGTGAAAGGGTGGGACTGAGATGCCGACCTGGTGGCATGTTTAAATTTATGCAGTTTGGGAATTAGCAAAAGTAGCTCGTCGGGGAAGTTACCGTGTAAGTATTTGTGAAAAAGACAGCGGGTGGCGACTGCACGTCTGTGAGAGATCGACTGTAAACGAGATGCCAGATTAGGGCCAACCACATTGGATATCCGTCTCTGGATTTTGTCGAGGACCCAAAGACGAATCGCGGGGGCTACACACCATATATGGCAGCAGTATTCGATGCATGGGCGAATGGTTGATTTCTAGATTTGATGGATGGACTCGGGCGAGAAAAGTCTTTCTGGGGCGACACAGGGAACCAACTTTCTTGCGGTGCTTACCTCATCTTCAATAAGTCATAAATGACAGATGAAGTAACGTAATGCACTTGTCTCTATTCCTGACATGAGGTATTGTAACTATTTACACCATTTTCATTGTTTAGAGTGTTGTCCTCACATTTATTGTCATATTCACGACGTTTCAGCCGTTGTACGCCTCAGATTTCTTCAGGTGATATACGTTGGAATTTCGAACCGAACCCTTTTTGGGGTCCACTGACGTAGATTGCTCTAATTCCACGTGCCATGTCTTATCTGGATATCTCAGTTTCAGTTAATTACTTTTTGTAACTAAATTCTCCAAGTTTTTGTTCACTTCTAAACTGGATAAAAGCGTTGATTAAAGTAATCCAGTGACCTGACGCAAAGAGTTAGAAGTTCAATACCTGGCTACAGCAGAGATGAATTATACATACATACATATATATATATATATATATATATATATATATCGCACATTGATTATTGGTGTCAATAAAATAGTCGTCGATGCAATATAACTGTTATTTAGCAATATATATAGGTATATATATTTTTTTTTAAGCATTTCACCCCAAGCAAGGCGGGAAACCACTAGGACGCAAGGGGTTACAGAAAATAGCAAGATCAGATAGGAGTGATAGAAGAAAGGATGAGGGTAGTGGATAGATTAAGGCAACTGTAGATGTCGATTGACATTACACTTGAATAACTGGAGATTATAGCTCACAGGGAAACAGGAGAAGGGAAGAGAGTTCCACAAGCGAGAGGTGCGAGACATGAAGCTATTAGAGTAGAAGAGACGTCTACATTTAGGAGTTTCGACAGTGAAGGGGTGAGAGCGGGATGTCACCCTCGTAAGGCGCTGGAACTCGTGACGTCTGGGAACCAGCGAATGCAGCTCCTCGGAGCAATTTCCATGAATGTATTTGTAGAACAGACAGAGGGAGGCGACGGCGCGTCTGTGAGAAAGTGACTGTAGACGAGACGCCAGGGCAGTGCCAACCATATTGCATATCCGCTTCTGGAGCCTATCAAGAACCCCGAGGCAAACAGAAGGGGCGCCAGACCATATATGGCAGCAAATATATATATATATATATATATATATATGAAGAGTGCAATTGTCGCCATTTCATATTTTAATTTCGCGCATACGCGTTGATTTTATTTGATTTTGTCGACTGCACAGTATAGTAGGGTCAGTTGGGTACCACCGGTAAGAAAAAAAGCAACATGACGCAATTCACTCCAGAAATTTGAAATTGCCATACTGTACTGTTTGGCATTCGCAACAGAATCTCCAATACAAATATTTCTATTGTGTTTGGCTGTCAATCGGAGGACAGTGCATAGGTTTCGGAAAGTGTTTGATGAGTCAAATGCTGATTACATAGTTACGACAGCTCAGGAAACTCGTTGTGAATTTTCAGATTAGAAAAGAACTCGCAAATTTGTTCCTGAGGGCCTCAGACTCAACAGAGAGGTCTACATCAAGTGCCTTGAAGAGATAATGCTGCTCTGGGTCAAGAAGGTGGCTGCTGGAAGACCCTATGTCTGGCAACAGGACTCTACTCTATGCCACACATGCAAGCGAGTCATGGCTGTCAAAAGATTTCTGCACCCACATCATCCTCTAACACCCCAAACAGCAAGCGCAATGATTATTATGTGTGGGGCGCAGTTGATCGAGAGACCAGCAAAACTCCTTGTAATACCAAAGATGAACTAAAAGCAAGTATTATGACAGCATTCAATAACTTAAACAAGGAAACTGTCCAGAAGAGAAGAAGATTCCGAAGTAGTGGTGATTTTATTGAATAAATTTACTTTTTAGTACGTCAAGATGTTTTTGTTCAATTTCAGTAATTATATCGGTTAAAATGAGATGTCCGTGTTATTTTCATTTTTGCGTAATTTAGACGACAAATTATCCACCGCACTCTGGATATATATATATATATATATATATATATATATATATATATATATATATATATTTTTACAATTTACTCACTAAAGATGCAACCTTGTTTCGGTGCATTTAGTTTTCACCTCGACTGGTGAGAACTAAAATTGTTATCTATAACCATTAACAATAACCATTTTGGTTCTCACCAGTAGAGGTGCAACTAAATGCACCGAAACACGGCGGCATCTTTGTAGTGAGTAAATTGTTTTTGTCTATATGAAAAAATTATAATAAATAATTATTGCTCTACTCTCGGTATTGAACCCTCTTTTTTAATTAATGCTGTGAACGTTGGAATTTATATATTACTTTCCCATATATATATATATATATATATATGAAGAAAGAAATAGATAAAATAACATGACGTAATGTCTGCGTGCTTAAATGAAACGTTTTACGCCTCCATTTTATATTCCATATGATTATAAAAACTGGCTTTCATCTCAGAATATATTTTATGAGTCACCTTTGACATCTTTTTTTCTGCGTCGACCACTGGTCGTTAAACTATTAATATTTTATTATTATTATTTCTTCTTCTTCTTCTTCTTCTTCTTCTTCTTCTTCTTCTTCTTCTTCTTCTTCTTCTTCTTCAGGTTTATCTCCCTGTTCTGTTGCTTCTTTGCTCTTCACTCTTTTCTTGTTTTGCTTTTCTTTTTTCGTTTTCCCCTCCTTTAATCATTCTAATCTTTCTCTCTTTGTCTACCGTTCTCACTTTTCTCTAACTTTTCAATATATTTATGGCCTTTTAACCTTTCCTTACCGTTCCTTAAATTGTAATCAAATCATTCTCGTTTTCTTTCAGATAATTGTTCGACATCGTATTATTTTTCAACGGTGCGTCTGCTTACTTTTCCTCTTTCTTTCCTTTAATAACCTTCCGGTTTTTATTCACATCTTTTAGAGACGATTGCTTTATTTCCAGTATTTTTAATTCCTGCTGATCCATTCCAGACGCCATCTTATACCCATAATATGTGGCATTGCGAGAAATTGCATCAGTTTTCAGTAGAAAACGACAGTAGTAAATGTGTTCAAATTGCGGCTGAATTTCGTCACCTTCACTTCGTCCTGCCAAATATCTTGAAAAAGAAATGTCATCCAGATTTTCCGATTACACTGTCCAGACATTGTTGTCAATTGTATCCAATGAGAAAAATGTTCAGAAAACCCAACTAAATACAAAACATTTTCAAATAAATACCATGCTTTCTTTGCCTGTGCATGAGTAGACCAAAGAAAAATAAACGGCAACAACAAAGAGTAGAATTCTATGTGCAAACCTTTAAATACACTTATGCACAAAAAAGAAATTAGAATCACTCAAGAAAGGAAAAAGAAACATTTTAAACTATATAAATAGTCTCTATTTATCTCCTGTTGTCAAAGTTCTTTGTCTTAAATAGTCCATCGTCGAGCAGTTGACCATTTGTCTCTGCCAATGATCTTTGAGTGGTGATTCCAGTTTGTTTTTTCTCCACTGACCCAACATTTCAACATTGAAACTGACAAAAACAAGCGTATCACAAATCCCTAATTTTCAACAATGTTTTCAAATGGGGTCGACACCAAAGTCCTATATTTTGTACAAGGAGAATTAGTAAACTTACTACAAAATGACACTAGGCCCTTTCTAAAAAAAGAAATCGATAGCTCAATAATTATTTATAATAATTTATTCTCGTTTATGTGTCGTGTGAATTATCACTTGTTTTCCAACCTCTTCCTCATAAATCTGTAGCTACTCTGTCGTTATTTCCATGATAAATATTCAGATGATCTCCATTCTTTATTCAACTAAGAGAAGCTATGTCACTTCCACAGAGTTAAACAACTCCCATTTCCTCCATAATCAATATATATATATATATATATATATATATATATATATATATATATATATATATATATATATATATATAAAAAAATCAACTCAGTCTTTCCCCCAAGAAATGCCACTTTATGAAACAAACTTCCGCTAGGGTGCTTCCCTGAATATTATACTCTTGACCTCGTCATGTTTCCTCCTCATGCACATAATCATCATTTCTTCTTTCCATTTATAGCATACAAATCATTCAGCACTACCATTTTATTGACTGTAGCCCTTTAGCTTCAGTAACTCTCGAGCCTTGTATTACGTGAATTTTAGTATGAAAAAACTGCGGAATATTCACGAATGTTTACGAAGCCGAGAGATAAATAGACCGACTCCGTGAAAAAGCAGAGGTCAACAATAATGATTGAAAAAAATATAATTAACGAATCACATAAAAAACAAACTTGATACTAGCAAGGAATTACTAAACCCTCAGTTACATATTTCATGATAACAGACTGTATGAGTAAACTAGTACTTTATCAGTCAGTTATGTGCCATGCATGATACCCGCTTAGGCGATCATGTAACTTTCGATACATGACTGACGAGGCAAATTTTTTTCCCGTAGTAGTTTGCTATTTCTTTCTGTGGTAGATCAGTTGCCATCCAAGGCTATAGAACCCGGTCTTCCTTGCTATTTATCCATAGATGGGGGCGGAGAAGAGGATTCTCAAGGGTATTAGCACGTAAGTGAATGTAATGGATTCGAATGGAATTCGAACTCGGCTCTCCAATTCCTTGATCCGAGCCGCTATCCATTACTCAAAGACAACAGAAGAAAAAATGAATAATATTTCAATATCAAAGGCGATGTTTGCACAATCATGAAAATTATACCATACAAACAACACAACAGAAGTGCGAGAAAAAAATCTATAAATTTATCATTAATGGTTGGGTCTTTGCAGACTCTATTTTTTTTTAAAACCAGACTCAAAAACTGGTGTTAGCGAGATAAATGTTACACTTTATGTGACCACGAAAGCAAGTTGTTGCGGTCTAATTATAAATCAGCTTCTCAGTTTCTATTGAAAATATCAAACTCCCGTTGTTCAAATTCCCCGTGGTTGTTTTCTGCCATTTGTTTTCTTCGTGCGAGAGCAATGAGTCTCAAACGCATCGCATGCACGAGTCGATTTCATGTTTGTTCTGTTCAGTGTTGCTGTTAGGTTATATTTTCACCTATTTTGGTTTGCAATTGCGTGACGCTTACATATGAAAAGATTTTCTAAACTTAGGGAGGAAATATTTTTGCTTTAACAAACGTGGTCAGCGCTTAGGTTTATAAATAAGATGTAATCTGGGAGTTTAATGGCTTTCCCGCCATAGGAAAAAATCCCTCGTGACAAGCATAAGAGACTCATTAAAATTCAAATTTGCGTTCGACACGATTACCCCATCCGCATACATCTTGCACATCTACACACACACACGCACACAGACATTGTACTGCTCTCATTCTCTTTTTCTTCATGCATTCTAATTTGCATCTAACCACTTCTTTTGATCTCTCTCTATCTCTTTCTCTCATACAGACTCAATTTTTTTCCTATGACAATCTTCTCTCTCTCTCTCTCTCTCTCTCTCTCTCTCTCTCTCTCGCTCACAGACTCCCGCAAGACGAGATTTTACTAATCTCTCTTGTATTAACAGAAACTTTTCTTTCTTTTTCACTAACTCAAAAGGACGTTTTTTAATTTGTCTCTCTCTTCCTCTCTCTCTCTCTCCCACTCTCTCTCTTTCACACACACACACACACACACACACACACACACACACACACACACACACGTCCTCCTATTCTCTTTGTCTTTCAAAAAATCTCATATTTCTCTTAATACTCTCTCTCTATTTCTCTAACACTCGCAAAATATGCCTGACTAAAGAACACTATCGCTCTCATTTTGGGCCTGAGAGAATTAATTTAGAGTCAGAAAAATGAAGAATATTTCACAGAGATAACAACAATTTTCCCTTCATCGTTACGATTCATTTCAGGTAATTCAGGCAGGATTTGATAATTTCATTAGAAGAAGAATTTTAAAAATATCCAATATTTGCTGGACAAAGATAATGATTAGAAAGACGATCGCTATGAGTTTATGTGAACTTCCTTTTACTAAATCTTGTTATCACAAGCAAAATAAGGAAAAGCTTCAACATTGAAACTTAAACGGCCTATACACGTAGTAATCAATTTTAAAACATACACACACACACAAAAAAAATCACGTACACATTATATGTGAAATTCGACTGAAAATTTCATAGGCAGACCAAGATATAAATACAACAGTTGGTCGATTCAAGTAAACTTTTTTTTTTAAATCTTTATCACCCCATGCAAGGTAGTAAAGCCACTAAGACACAAGGGGTTACAGTGTGTGGAAGGATTAGGAACAAAAAAATATTAATAAAGGGCGGGAGAGTAGATAGCGATTGACATTGTATTTAAATTTTTGCAGATTAAAGTTGGCTGGAAAACATGGAACCGGACGGCAGTTCCACAAGCCAGAAGTGCGAGAAAAAATCTATTAGCATAGAAATTACGGCTACATCGAGCCAACTCAACTGTAAATTGATGAGATCTCGACCCCAGACTAGGCACTATAGTGAAGAGCTCATCCGAACAATTACAATGAAATTATTTGTAGAAAAGACACAAAGAGGCAACCTTACGACAGTATTAAAGTGACTGAAGCCTAGCCGCCAGATCATGACCAATAATATTGCTGATTCGTTTTTTGACTTTATCAAGGAGCTCAAGATAAATAGCAAAATTTATGTGGCAGCAATATTCTAAGTATGACTTTTAGTGTTCAAACTGGTTTGTCTACTTAGATTTATATCTTTGTTGGGCTATGAACTTTCCAGCCGATCCTCGTTTCTTATATATATATATATATATATATATATATATATATATATATATATATATGTGTGTGTGTGTGTGTGTGTGTGTGTGTGTGTGTTTGTGTTCGTGTGTGTGTGTATGTGTTTAAATAAATTAAATTTAAATTGTGGAAAGCTGATCTCCCAATTTCAAGATTTGCAGAATTTAATCTGTTCATAGATAGAGAGGATTAGATAAAATTGACTTTATTGACAGACATCATATATTGCTTAAAACTGCTTATTTTAAAAGCGTTATTTTCCAATAAGACACAGCTATATGTCTGTGTACACAATATATATGTTCGGAATTAGACATATATTAATGAAGGATTGCGGACGAAATACATAATATATATATATATATATATATATATATATTATGTATTTCGTCCGCATATATATATATATATATATATATATATATATATATATATATATATATATATAATGTATTTCGTCCGCAATCCTTCATTAATATATGTCTAATTCCGAACAAGGGAAAAGACATTTGTTGTTACTGTCTGTCAGGTTTTGCTCCAGCATTTTTGTCTATTCGTTTCGCCATTAAGAAGATGCAAAACGACAATGATTAGGTACAAAAATCTGTTAATCTTAACTACTTTCGAAAATATCGTCATTGGGGTGTTTGTGCATGATGATAATGCTACAGACTAGAAAACATGCAAGAGATCAAGGGAACACGCACTAAGCAGTTTTTAAATACATTCAAAAACTAATACTTTGAAAAAAGTATTTTTAGCGTGGATCCTTTATTGTATTGTTTGTACTTTGGTTTGACAAAGTTCAATTTAATCTACGAGATAAAGGAGTAGTTGAATTGTCTAACAAGTACTAAATGCTTGAATTTTGATAATATCTAAGCAAATGAATAGAAACTTTCGATCCAAACATTTGAACCATTTTAAAACAACCTGCTTATCGAAATGCATTCATTCCTAAACGCCCCCAAATTACTGCTTTTTCTCAAGCACAAAACACGCACATATAGGCGCATGCGCAAGCGCGCATTAATATGTGATATTATGCTCGAATAAATTTGTCCTCAATTTTACACCAGCCCTTCAAAGGAAGCCAGCTGTAATTTTGACCTGAGATTACAGCAGCCAAAGGTGGAGATTAGCGATTCACCCATCCTCAATGGTGATCCCGAGAGGGGAATGCCTGTGGGCTATTTTTAATAAGACAGATACCCACTAATACACAAACCGGTCGTAGTTTGGTAGACCACCGAACCACAGAAATGTAAATGGTTAATCTGATAAATGCAACCATCGACGAATGAACTTTTATTGTTTCTACAAGCAAGAGTGAGTTGTCACTTGTAAAAGTAGATTCATTCTTTATTTTCTTGCATCTTTCCACTTCTTTCATTATGAAGTTTCAACAAGTGTCACCTACGAAATCCTCAGATCAAAAACTTAAACACAACGTGAGTGTAAGTGGGGAATATCGATTGACATAGTGAAACGCCTCGGCAGCGGCCCTAAGCCCCACGGTAGAGAAGAGAAGGTCATGGGAACACACAGACAAATATTTACAGACCAGAGAATAGGTACTGTCATCATTTAAGATCAACCTAGATAACAAAATAAAAAAATGTGAACCAACTTTGAATCATGCATGAAAGAAGTTATTCTTTGGCAAATGCTTGCTTGAATTTGGTGTTAAGTAGCATTTCGTGCAGGTTTGTTTGTAAAAATATATATATATATATATATATATATATATATATATATATATATATACAGTTCAAAAGTCTGCGTCTACCTCTAGTAATTTTTTAAATTAGCACCAAAAGTGTTTTGTACTGTAAATAGGAGACAATTATTATACATGGTTAAAAGAAAGTGAGACATGATTTTTATTAGAAATTTTATTATAACAAAAAGTAAAATAAAATTATTTTATTATTAAATGTTGCTCTTGTCAAAATATCCTCCTTTAGCGTTGATTACTGCTGCAGAAATCTTTTGCATTCGTTGCAAAAGTTTCTCAAATATAAGGTTGATAATTGATTCAACCTCTTTTTTCAGTGACTCTAAGACCTCTTTTTCCTTTCTGTCAAGTTTATCCTATACTAATTCTGCGGCTAGCTTCAAATTTTTTTGAATTGTATATATATATATATATATATATATATATATATATATATATATATATATATATATATATCCTTAGACGGAATGACTTTACAGTTTTAACAGTAAAAAAAGCTGCACCGTTTATTCATAGATTTTGAAAATGACCTACTGGAAATAATAACATAAATTTCCATGAAAAGAAATGTTACTTCCAAAAATGCCTGGATAAAACGGTAAAAGACATTAACACAACGGATAAAATTTTAGTGAAATCCGACAAAACAGGAAACTTCTATAAAATAACGACAAGGGACTACAACGATCTAATTAATAAGAATTTACATAAGAACTATAAAAAGGCAAATAGTAATTACCTCAACATGGTGGAGAATATTAATACTAGCAGTAAAAAAAATCATAGATAACTGAAGATTAGTGATAGAGTAGGTAAACTTACTGAAAAAGTGTGCTGTATAATCTTAAAAGAACACAGACCAGATTTCGAGGCTAATCCGACTACAAGGATAATAAATCCAACAATACCTGAGATCAGCAAAATAAGTTCAAATATCCTAGAAAGGGTTAATCAACAAATTAAAGAAATAATAGGTCTGAAACTTTGGATTAATACCAAAGACGTGACAAACTGGTTTGCTGATATAATGGATAAAACTAACTGTACACAAATGCAGTCTGATATTGAAAATTTTTTATCAATATCTAAAGAACTGTTCATGAATGCGTTGGACTTTGCTACCCAGTACACGGACGTAACAGAAGAAGAAAAGACCATTATTATACATGCGAAAAAATCGGTACTGATAAAGAAAGGTGAGCAATGAATAAAAAAATCTTATGACCACTTTGACATCACAGTGGAATCACTAGACTCAGCTGAGTCTTCTGACCTTATAGGTCTTTTTATATTATACAATCACACAACGTACCGTGAAATTAATATAACTGACATTGGTTTATACAGAGACGATGGACTTATGGTTATAAAGAACTATACTAACATTAAAATCGATAAAATTAGAAAGATATTATATAAAGAATTTAAATGCCTGAACTTAAAAATTACGTAAGCATTAAATTAAAAAAGTTAACTTCCTTGATATAACATTAAATTTAATGAAAAATGTATGAATACTTTATAAAAATCTAATACTAATCCTTTATATATACACCCTAAATCTAGTCATCCTCCATCTATAATTAAGCATATACCTTTATCTGTCGAAAAAAGACTGAGTAAATGTGTGTGTTTGTCTGTGTTTAGTCAGCATTTTTTCATTGATACATGTTTCATTAAATAATATAGACAAGTGTTGTCTATTTATTTTATGTAAATTCTTTTCATATCGTCTAAGCTTAATAATATTATCATTAAACTGAGAAAGAAAATCACACTATTGATACATATTTTTTAATCATATCTAAGCTTTCATCTTACATAAGCCATTATCAAAGATGACAATTACATTACAATATATTAAGCAATACACGGACAAGACATTGATGATAATCTGTTTCTGTTTACATGGAAGATTTCCAAGCAACGACAAACTCGTGCATATAAAGACGATAGAAGCGAAAATCGCAACGCAGCTCATGACGTAACACATGACCACGCGAGAGTGAAAGTATGGGAAGCCGTTGGTATGAACCAATGATTTCTGTTATAAATTATAGGCATTTAAGAATATTTGTGGAGATTTCATAGTTTATTTTGTTCAGGTGAAGTTTCAACTGTTTTATGTATATAGCTTCAAGAATTTTTAGTTTTGTTTATTGTGTACGTGGCCAATAGTGTCAAGCGTCGTGAAAGCTACGAAATCTCCATAAATAGACAACACTTGTCTATATTATTTAATGAAACATGTATCAATATATATATATATATATATATATATATCACTATATATATATATATATATCACTGATATATATATATCACTGATATACGCAATCCTATATTCGATGTGCAAATACGCATAGACACATGAACCCAATTATTTACACAACCAACACGCACACACAAATACTTAGTCAAACATGCACAGCAAAATTCACACAGACTGACATACACACAACCCAAAACCATACAATCAAATACATCTAAAACATTGAAATCGGGCGCGCGCACACACACACACACACGCACGCACACACACACACACACATACACAGACACATGCAAGAACTTAACAAGAAAGTAGAAGGCCATACAATTAGAGCGAAAACTAATTTTCACGATAATTTCTTGATGCCAATCATCTATGACATTCAATCTATAACATGAACCGCTTTTCGTCGTACAAAACGACTTTCCAGTTAATAAAATTGAAGTCGATATAAAAGAATCATAATAGTGCAAGTCGATTCTATATTTTGGCCTGAATTTCTTTTCTCTTTGACTAAATGCCAGCTCCAATGGTTTCTGCTCACTGAATTAGATTCTAATTTTACCAGCGATACACAACAAATCTCGCAACATATACGGGAATCTCTGTGGTTTGATAAACTGTCATTTTTTTCTAAAATTATCAGGTGTGAACGCTGTCATAACAAAACCGCCAAATGACTGGTGTCAATATTTGATGGTCGAATGATTTTTTTAAAGGGAAAGTGTGTGATAACACAGAAAAACTAAATGATCGCGCATTCTAGTAAACACGAAACCACAACTAAATTGCTTCATAAGGAATTGAAACATTTTGGTGCCCGTGTCAAAGATATAA
Organism: Acanthosepion pharaonis; assembly: GCA_903632075.3. Classification (NCBI taxonomy): domain Eukaryota; kingdom Metazoa; phylum Mollusca; class Cephalopoda; order Sepiida; family Sepiidae; genus Acanthosepion; species Acanthosepion pharaonis. The sequence continues at coordinate 2,010,012 of CAHIKZ030003702.1, forward strand.
TCTCAGCTTTTTATTTAGTTAATTAAGATAAGCTACAAATGGCATCAATATCTCTTACACAAACCATATTATCAGAGAAAATCGTATCAAAATTTGAATTTATAAATATATTCTCAATATTGATTTAAACAAGTTAGTGACAATTTGTCTATTCATTACATTTCATTTAATCCTACATAAAATATATATATATTATATATATATATATATATATATATATATATATATATATATATATAAAAGGATGTTTTTACCCAACACTATTTCTAGATCACGCGAGTTGCTAATCCTGTTTCCTGTATTTTCTTAAACACTGAAATTAATGTAAACCGGCCTAGATTGAGAAGTCTTACTAAAGGAAGATTGTGCCACCGACAGGAATCAAACCCGTCCTTATGTTTTGAAAGGATTTTTTATCAGACATTATTTCTTTATTATTTTAAACGTTATTTTTTTCTTAATATCTTCACACGGGATTCGAACTTGCGCCCCACTTTGCATAAAAATACTCTTTAAAATAAACGGTGCGTCTACTCAAATCCACTAAAAATTATGTTTAAAGTAATAAAAATATTTCAGATTAAAAAATAAAATCTTATTATATATATATATATATATATATATATATATATATTCTGTTTATACGTAAATGCTCTGTTTATAATAAACAGTATTAACAACATTTACTGGCCTGAATGTCCGAGAAATCTCATTGAACCTGAATAGGTTCAATCACATACCTTAACGGGCTATACCATTTATCTACAGAGTGTTAAATAATAGTTTCAAGCTATTATTTTTTAGTTGCGGTGTATTTGGCTCAAACACTCTGAGGCTGACCCTGGGGTTATCTGGTAGACAAAATAAGGATGTCAATTTTGATTGGCTGAGCCGATCGTGGGAATGTTAGAGTTAGAAAAGGTATTCATTGAGTTAAGTTTTTACACGTCATACAGATGAGACGTGTTTATTTCGTGTCTCGGGGTACTTGCTCGTCAATGGGGGGTGATAGAGCGACAATGTACACGTCGACGTATTAATAAAATAGATATGTTTAAAAATCCCTTTTGTTGAAGTTCTCTGAACAAATCAACCAGCGAACCGGCCGTGAGAAAAAAGAAAAGGAGAAAAAGACAACTTTATTATGATCGCCCCAAGACTACTCTTCAGCTCAAAGGTCTACGCAATAAGAGGAAGTGTCTGGTTAGCAAGGTCAAATTACTGTTTTTAAACTACAAATTTCCCATGATATCTCTCGAGCGCTCATCTGCTGGAAGCGTATCTTAACGTAAACAAATGACATCGTATTTTTGTGGAATAATTTTGTAATTTTTTAAATCCAAAACTAATCAAATGAATGTGTCGATCAAAGGAATTATAAATGAAGAATATTCAAATTTGGGTAGGTTTATCTATTTTTAATAAGATAAGATATATCGTGTATCAATTTATGACATTTACAATTTCACATTATGTCAAATATATACATGAATTATTTCACAGGCTTTAATTAGTCTAAATATACCGAGTGCAAATGTATCAGGAACTTTCATTATCTTAATACCAGAAATAGCACAGATTTTACACGCAAACACAAAACTATTTTGGAATTAGGACAGTTCATCTTTTATTATTTCGAAAATTAAAAGTCATCGGGACATGGCATCTTCACTGATATATGCGACATATCTTTCTTCTTGTCTGTGTAGTGCCTCTTCAGGGCGTGGGCAATCATGACTCTCCACAACTTCCAGCCTTTTCTAGATCTTTGTAATTTTTTGACCTTTTGCTAGTTCTCCTACTCCCTATTCCGCCAACCATTTACACAAGAACATTAAGTAGGTTCTTCGCTACGATCCTCTATCTGTCTTGCCTACAATATGTCCTGTGAATGTCAAATTCTCCAAGTCCTCTTTCCTCATAATGAGTCGTTTCTAAAGATCTTTCTGTAGAACCACATTGCTGTTGCCCCAAGTCACTTCATCGGCGATATATATATATATATATATATATATATATATATATATATATATATATATATAGTGTAATGGGTAATTTTATATTTTTAATATTGCGCGTCCACGTTGTTTATCCGCCGGAAATTTGGAAACGGTATGCTGTACTGCTTGGCATTCGCGCCTGAAGCTCTAATATAGACATTTCAGTGTGTTTGTGTGTCAATCTGAGGACAGTGCAGAGGATTCGGAAAGATTTGGACGAATCCATTAGCGATTACGTCGCCATCACTAGTGATCACTCTTTGGAGTGATCACTAATGATGGAGGCGTCATGCCTCTATCTTTCCACGGAGGCTTACATCAATTGCCTTGAGTAGGTAGTACTGTTCTGAGTCAAGTGGGTAGCTTCTGGAAACTCCTTGTAATAACAAAGATAAACTGAAGGCAAGGATTATAGCAGCATACATCAACTTAAACAAGAAGACCATCAAGAGAAGTTGCAGGAGATTCCGAAGTCGTCTGGAGTCCGTCGTTGAAGGCAATGGTGATTTTATTGAATAAGTTTACTCTTTATCATTTCAAGATATTTTTGCGTAGTTTAGTTAAAATATATCTGTTAAAATATGTCAGTGTTATTGTCATTTTTGCGTAATTTAGACGACAATTTATCCATCAACCTTTCTTTTAAACAGCCTTCGTTAAATATGACGTTTTATTATTTTTTTTTATTTATTTTTCCCAACATTCTTACATTTTCCGTTTGGTGTGAGTGAGTGAGTATAAAAACTGTCCATATTGTCCATTGTCCCAATCACTTTCGGACACTTATTTGCCACTTTCAAAGGGAATGTTATGGGTGTTTTTAGTTTATTTTTATGTGTAGACTGTGTGAGATGTATTATTTGTGAATTATAGTAGGAGCGTTAATTATTAGCCATCGTGTGTTGGTATTCAAGTCAGTGACATTCTATTTTCATGGCTGGTATTCAAGTCAGTGAATTTCTATTTTTAAAAGACATTCAGCACTGCATTATCTTAGGTAAGGTTGATGGTGGAAGAGAACTGTTTGATGGACATGGGCCTTTCTTATAAATAGCTGTTTTCGGAAATTTGATTTACAAAAGACTAGTGTTTTCTATCAGTAGTTTACCATTGCCCGAGGAAACACATTTGTAGTGTTAAAACATAATTGTAATTGTGTAGCAATTTTTAACATGTTTTAATATCTTAAAATAAATAATATTTAGCTCTACTTTGTATTGAACCCTCTTTTAAATTAAATGTTACGGACAGTGTAATTATACTCTACTTGTTCTCATTTAACCTGGATATATATATATATATATATATATATATATATATATATATATTTGGTTGATTGATGTGAGTTTGTGACCCTAGGTTTCACGCTTTTGCGATCGTCAGACAAATAATAATAAGTACCCGCATATAATATATAAATAATTAATATATATATATATATATATATATATATATATATATACTTATATTTATATACACATTTTCATACAGACACACACACACACACACACACACACACACACACACACACACACACACACACATATATATATATATATATATATATATATATATATATATATATATATATATATATATATATGTTCTGCCATCTTTGGATCCTCTTTTTCATTTTTATTTATGTCAGTACAGTTTTCTTCTACGTTGCCCTTAATAAAATCCTTCAACTAAAATATTTCTTCTTCTCCCATTTTTCTTGTTCTTCCTATCACACCATATTTTCTTTTTGTCAGTTTTTTGTTGATATTTTGTTGATTTATTAAATCAACAAAAATACCAACAATAGGCTATTTTAAAAATAATATTTTCAAAATTGTTTCTCTTTCAAGAATTTTTATCTTTTTATTAGTTACATTTTCTCACTTTTTATTTTGTCCTTCCTTCCAGACAGTTATAACTTGATGAACGAGGATGACATTGACCACCAAAATTTCATGAATCATAAACCAAGAATAAACAAAAATCGAGAGCAGAAAGAAGCAAGCAGTATCACCTAAAAGCGACATTTTTCATTTTATGAAACAAAGAAAAACACAAAACTGTAGAATCTTCAAAACTCCTTATCAAGTTTTGAAATCTCGCATTTGGGTAGAAAGAGCCAAATTGCCCCAGATGTCGTTTTCTACGGTGTTTTTTGTCGGTTTTCACGTCGAAGGTTTCAAAGTGCAAATCTTTTGGCGTCATTATTGTAGGGATGCAACTGCATGTCGAACAAACATGCCACAACGTTTTATCTATTAAGATGTATTGATCTAAAGGTGTCTCTGCCTTCTTTGTGCTGCCATCATATATAACAGGCACGCATTCTGTACACACACACACACATACACACACACACACACACACACACACACACACACACACACACATATATATATATATATATATATATATATATATATATATATATATGATAGAAATTAGGAGGATTTGAGATAATTATAATTAATCTATAAGAAATCTCAACAAAATGCACTGGACGGCCCTTTCGTTCTATATTTGAGACTCATCAGCAGTGCGCATCCACTACCGAGTCTGATTTGCTACCTCTTTGTCACCGAGGCCTGTTGGAACAGTTGGCATGACGTTTGCCTGATAACGTAACTGTCCGAGTTTCAATTCTTGGTAGTGGATGCACACTACTGATGAGTCCCAAATATAGGACGAAACGGGCGTTCAGTGCTTTCTGCATTCTGTTGAGGTTTCTTCTAGACACGATGAATTACCTAATTATATATATATATATATATATATGTGTGTGTGTGTGTGTGTGTGTGTATGTGCATAAAAATATACGTATCTACGATAAGCAACTCAAATGTTTGGCGAATATGATCATAGAAAAATTATTTTCCAACTTCTCCTTCAAAATAGACCGTTGCTTACTGTTTGCGAACAATTATTACTCATCAAAAGTATCGGCAAAATTCAGTACATTTGGTTCACGTATCTTGTTTAAATAATCCGAACTTGTATTGTGTAGAATCTTGTATGAGATGTGTGCTAAGTATTTGTACAAAGTGCATACTAATGCTTTCAATAAAATTATTTTAGCCATGTTAGGGATATAGCAAAATTGTCGTATAGACCTGTTTGAAGAAAGAGAAAAGGAAAGCTTTCTTTAACAAGACGTTTCGTCACCTGATTGATTTTATCAAGGTAAATGTAAGGATTTTATTTTGCAACATGTAATTATGAACAGAAGTAAAAAATATCGTTAGTTTTTCAACTTTTTTTAAAATTTAAAATGCTCAAGAATGTTTTTAACGATAACTGTCTAAGTAAATGGAAAACTATGGGAAATGATGTGATGTAATTTAATGCCTAATAAGTGAAAGTGAGTAAATGTTAATGTTATTGTTATCTTTTCTTATTTGTTTGTAACTCTCTCTCTCTCTCTCTCTCTCTCTCTCTATATATATATATATATATATATATATATATATATATGTGTGTGTGTGTGTGTGTAATGTAATTATTATTTGTTATTTCATTTTAATTTGATAATCCCTACATCTCATTTGATTAGAAAAGGAACATCTGTGTTTGCTCAGTGGTCCCAACAGTTAGAATCACCAAAAAGCCTGTCGAGAAATGAATCGAATCAAAACTAAAAATATTCTTTGATGATGAATTAACCAATTTAGCTGAAATGTGGAGAAAGGAAAAAAATCGGCTAAAAAACTCATAGCTTGAGAAAGACGAATTTTGTATAAATTGTGGCCATAGACGGGCGAGATAAATGACTTAGCTGTTCCTTATAACATCTGCATCAATATCGTGTCATATTGCGTTATAGTTCGATGACATAATGTGGTATACGAGTTGGTGATAACATGAACTTGTATAGATATATAAGAATTCCTTAATACTACTGGAAACTTTTTCATACACGATATTTACGAGGAGAAGGTGCAATTTTGAGAAGGTGATATAGCAGATGAATTTAGATGCTAAGCAAAAAGTAAAAATATCAACTGGCTGACATTTCATTCAGACCATATCATACTAAATAGTGTTAAATAAGCTTATGTTTTCGATTCAACAAACAACAGAGGCTTAGAATCTGTAGCCTTTAATTCCTCCTCGAAGAAGAGAAATACACTGAAAACTTCTTCAAACTCCTCCAATACCCTAATTATTTCCTGAATAATGTAAAACGCAAGCGTATAAAATCCACAGAAGTAAAATACAAAAATCCACAAATAATGACAATAATCGATAACAAAATCAAACACATAATCCTACTTCCCAACTCACCAGTCACCATCGAAAATATCTTGTCCAACCTTGACATAAAATTCATCAACAGCACTTCTAAAACAAACAAAAAAAAAGATATAGTTAAAATCAAACAAGATAGCAACAACAACTGATCAGAGGCAGGACTATAAAAATAGACCTTTGTTTTTTGATGTAAATTAGTGAAACATCCAGAAAATGCCAGTATGACCAGGAAAGGATGAAATATACTAAGAAGAAAATGCATTTCGCATTAATAAACAGTAAACCAGGGCCATATGTTATTTCAACGATCATCGCAAAGACAGTAATAGCACAATGCGGTATACAAGCTGGTGGAGAGGACAGGGAGTCGGCTGATCTAAAAATCCATAGACCCCCAAAGAGATTTAACATGTATATATATGTATATGATTGTTTGTGTATGTATATATGTGTGTATATGCGTATGTGTACATATGTATGGCTATGTGTGTATGTGTGGGCATATATGTATATGAAAGCAAACGAATCAGGCTTCCTAATGCCTCCAATGCGACCCATAATATCAGCGCACCCCATATATATATATATATATATATATATATATATATATATATATTATGGTTACAAATGAAAAAAATGGCTCTAACATATATATATATATATATATATATATATATATATATATATATATATATATATTAAAAATTAGGAGATCAGCTGACTCCGTTACCTTGGTTTCACCCTTAAGGTATGCTCCATTAAAATCTCTACATGTCAAAAGTTAAAGACTGACATGTGTTGAGCACTTTTTAAAACTACTGCTTCGTGGTCCAATTTAACCGTCTGATTATTAAAAAAATCTTGTCAGAAAAATATGCACCCTCTGGCAGAATTTGAACCTGCATCCCCTATGGATTACAGTAATGTGTTCTTAGCTTAATTACTTCGTGAAATAAGTTGACAGGTGGGCATATTGGTGAAAACCTGTAGACTCAACCATGCTTTAAAATCTTTCTCATCCACATCCACGTGTGAACACACAAAGGCATACACAACAACACCTACACTTAGAAAAAACATGTTCAAATCCATTTAAGTGCACACGCATATATGTATAAACACATATGCGTAATCATTCACACACTCAACTTATCATATGTGCGTCCTGTCACGCAAACATTTATGATCAAAGCAAAAGATTAAAAAAAGCAAAACTTTTGCAACTGTTGAACGAAAAAAGGCAGTTTTTTTTAATTCTAGGCCTTCACAATAAGCGATATTTTAAAAAAAAATATATCGGCGCACGTAATATATTCATTAAAATATCTTTGAAAATTTCTTTTCCCAAACGCTAACTTCTTTGATAGATAAGTATGAAAGATACGAGTTTGCATTCGTCCCTTTCTTGCTCATGACCAGCCGATTCGTTGAGCAGTACTGATCAATGTAAATATTTCGATCACCAACGCATATTTTCCTTCTGTTTTTGCTTTGAATACATTGTTCATTCAAGTGTCCTTCTTTTCAAGTCTTTTCTTTACTCGGCTCTTTGAACTTTTAGGTAAATATATACAATTAGTTATTCAGAATGGGAGGTTGCATCTTCTTACGCCTAATTTAAAAAAAAATGTTTAATCATATTAAATTTCTTTTTGCTTTCATTTTTTTTAAAAACCATGCTCATAATGAAACGCTGTGAAATGAATGAATATATCAATTAATAAATCAACTAAAACTTTTTTAAAAACATTAATTTTGCTTTATCAAAGAAACTGAACCGAACGCCCAGAATTTATCGGGCAAAATCAAATTTCTGCCTTTTAAAATTTGTCCATTTTTTCTGATATTTATTTTAATAATTCTGTTGTTGGAATTGAATATCTTGCACGTTAATCTGATAATCAAAGTAGATTACCTTAGCAATACCAGTCATTTATTCACGCCGTCATTTTTTTTATTATCTTATATTTCTCATTTTTCTTTTGCACTTCTCAAATTTCTTTCAAAAAAAAAAAGAATAAAAAAAGGAGAAAAGTTTTTGTCAATGCTTCTTGAACTTGTTAATTCTTTTTACTTTCTCTTACTATTAATTTTATTTTATTTTTTGTTTTATTTTTCTTCTTTTTTCTTTATTTTGTTAAGCTATTATATTTCTCCCTCTTTTTTTCCTTTTCTTTCTTTCTACATTTTTCGACTTTTGTCATTCTCTTTCTGTCTGTCTATCTCTCTTCTTTCTTTCTTTTTCTTTCTTTCTTTCTTTACATTTACTAAGCTTAAATTCATATAACACCAGACGCAGTAAAGGAGTATGAAATCAGGATATAATTTTTGATGGATCACTCTGTTGTGTAAATTAACTTTCGAAATCTTAGCTTTTATCGGGACTCGAACATTGACCAGAAAAATAAGAGACTTAAATTGGTTTCTTTCTTTCTTTCTTTCTTTCTTTCTTTCTTTCTTTCATTTTTTCTTTCTTTCTTTCATTTTTTCTTTCTTTCTTTCTTTCTTTCTTTCATTTTTTCTTTCTTTCTTTCTTTCTTTCTTTCTTTCTTTCTTTCTTTCTTTCTTAATCATTTAAATATATGCTTATTTGTTTGTCTGTTTCTTTCTTCCTTTCTTTTCCCTGATTTCTTAAAACACAATTCTCTATTGTCTTTCATTTTCATTTCTTTCTTTTGCTGCAGATATATTATTTCGGCTTTTTCTACTAATCATCTCCTTCCACATCTTTTAAAAAAATGCTTCCCCTTTCTTTACCATCCACAACTCCATTTTTATTAGCCTTCCGGTTTTACACCTCGCATTTCATGTTTTTTTTGTTTTTTTTTTAAATTTTCTTGAGAAAATTTAACTTCCTTTTTTATTTTGGGTGCTTGTAGTGGGAAAAAGCATTTGATAAGTCAGGAGGCAGTTAGCAAACAATAATGACACCCACTTGAACTTCACCCGGGAAAAAATAAAGTGAATTTTTACCGCGTTCCCCTGCTACTGATTGAGAATCTTGGGCAAAAGCAGAAAGGCGTGAAGTCATTCAAAAACTCGAGTCTTGCTTGCTTCCTCTTTTAAAAAGCCTCACCAATCAATTAATTTTCAATAGATATTTTAAATCGATATTCAATAATTCTGCAAAATTGAATGAAAAAAATCTTCTTACAATGGCAAGTCAAACAGGTACGGAATAATTGATGAGGAAATTGAGCCACGTATAATGCATAAAAATGATGGCCTTGTGGCATACTTTGGTAATTAAGGAAGGAAACATAAAATATTCAAAATTAAAAAAAATAGTACAGTTTTCAAAAGCAAAACTTTTATTTACGAAATGAGAAAAAAAAAATCTTTATTAGTAATAACATGATGCCTAAAGTTTTCGCCAAGGAAATTCCCTGGTTAAGCAATTCCATTGTCTGAAATTCAGGAAAAGTTGGCATTTTGATAATATACGGTAATAAGCTTCCTTACCTGGGATATTACAGTGAGGATCGAACCCAACTACATTAATAAATGTGTCCAAGTCTTGCTAACTACATATTACTTTATGGCAAAGTGAAGAAATATTTACATATTTAGTTTTAAATAGTGAGAGAGAACAGTGCATTAGTAAAGATCTCTAAAATAGCTTTATTTTGATCACATTTTGTATTTTATTTCATTATATGTAAGAGAAACAAAAAAGAAGAAAAGACCAACTTGAATAACCATTAATCATACACATGTGATATACCGCAAGAATTGTGTGCATCACACTTGGTTTGTTCGTTTCATTGTCTTTCCAAAATAATTATGATAAATTTTCCGACAAAATTGGCTAATATTTCATAATGACCGGTCACGTTTTCGCTGTCAAAATTATTAACATTAAGCCACAGTGCCTATGTAGTACCTTGTGATTATAGCAGAGAGTGTTGCTTTGTAGCGTGGAAATGCCATATAAAAATACAAGGTCGTCATAAATTTCTTATTGTATTCACAACATTCCTGTCAATATTCATGAGCCAAGTAATGAGACTTTAATTCATTGATAAGAAATGTAAATAGGCTGACCAGATGACAATATTAAAACACTGAGAAGTTAAAGTGAAATTTCCCTGGAAAGTATAGATAACGTTAAACATTATATATATATTTTAAGAATATTTTCTATATATTTACACACACACACACACACACACATATATGTATGTATATATATATATATGTATATAAATAAAAGAAAGAACAGTAAGATATAAAATCCGGTGTTCTTATAGATATTTTTATTTTTACAAAATAGTGCTCAATGTAAATTTACAGAGCATTAATATTATAATATTATTAATATTATACCGTTAACAATTTAAAAAAAAAAAAAAAATTCAGACGACATCCATTCAACTGATGTCAGGTTTCATTGTAAAAATACATCCCTACCCCCTTACCAAATTGTAGCTAATAACTGATACAATGATACTGACATAAGGAAAATCTAGACATCCTTGTTCAATTTAAGTAGAATATTCTGTAACCATGGAAAGGTGATTTTAGCTGTGTCTTTAAAACCCGGTAATTTTTAAAAGTTACTCCAAAATTCGCTTGAAGATGAAATGGAACTAATGCTTTTAATTTAATTGCAAAATTAAATTCAGGGTTTTAGCTTCTATTTTTTTTTGAAACATGGTTGGAACTGTGTAGCGAAAAAAACATATTTTAAATCAATTAATTTATAATATATATATATATATATATATATATATATATATATATATATATATATATATATATATATGATGGTCGTTCCGTCGTTTTTGACGTATGAGTGTCTTTCAATTCAGTTTTTTATGCTTATGTTTCGTATGAGTCACCAATCCTGCACGAGATTAGCAAACAGATTTAGTGTTAATCCTTAATTCTCTCAGATGGTTGAGACGATTCTTTTCAAAGTTAGTTATACATCGGTAGCAGGTTTTTCTCCAGTTTGTTCGGTTTTCAACAGCAAGTTCGAGTTCCTCTATAGGGATGTTTGCAGTAATTAAATTGCAATTAATTATGTCCTTGAAACATAACCAAGGACGGCCTACGTTACGCTTACCATGAAAAAGTTGATTATACATGAGGATTTTCGGATTCAGATCATCATTCATTCTGATGACATGACCAGCCTATCTGAACTGTGATTGCATTAGAAATTATGCAATCACACACACACACACACACACACACACACACACACACACACACACACATATATATATATATATATATATATATATATGAAGATATATAGTCTTAATGTGTGCTATATTTGTGGGATAAAGTGTTCAATATCAGAGACAGAGTGTGTGTAAATATAAAAGTGAACATTGAAGTCAACACTTAGAGGCGACTCTCTTTTTCATACTAGACGCAATCGTCGGGCCACGCGGGCTGTTATTTTTCAAGGCTATTTATATATACGGGTCAGTGGTGCATTGTGGGTAGTCTAATTTGGCGGTTATTTTACCGGATGTCGTTTATTTGTTTATTTATTTATTTGGGTTAAATTATTTTGTTTGTCATTATTTATTTTTATTTTTTATTTTTATTTCTTATCTTATTTATTTTTTTATTTTTATTTTAATCGGTATTTTTATTAACGTAGTAAAAATTTGTTTATATCGCTTATTTAATAGTTTTGTTTTGGTTTGGGTAGATAATTAAAGCTATTTATTCAATTTTGGGGTTGATTGATGTAGTTTATTCTAAGTATTATTTTGGCGGGAGCAGTTTTTAATTTGTTTATTACTTCATGTATTTATTTGGATTGGTTATCTTTACTTGTTTTTTTTTCTAATGGTTAATTTATCGGGATCGATTTATTTATTTATTTATTTATTTGGATGAATTTAGATTAATTTATCTTACTTTTTATTATTTATTTATTATACTGTATATTTTTATTTATTCTTTTCGGTTTTCAATTTTTAAGTAACGTAGTAATTTTTTTATCGTTATATAACAGTTATAGCTATGTTTTTCATCCGATTTTTGGTTTGATTTTTATACTCTAACTAATATTTTGGTCATCATGGTTTGTTAATTTGTTTATTATTTACTTTATTTACTTGGCTTTATTGATTTTGTTTTTTATTTATTTATTTTATTTCGTCTATTCTAACGGGTGTGATTTGGTAATTTGTTTGGGTTAATTTATTTTAGTTATTTTATTGTCATTTTGTTTATTTATTTTATTTTATTTTTTTCAGTTATCGATTTTTAAGTAATGTAGTAAAAATTTGTTTCCGTGTCTGCATTTTGTGATGAGCTCGGATCTTTTATTTAATAATGTATTTTGGTCTGGGAAGGTAATGATAGCTATTTTTTTCTCCAAGCAAAGTTTGCAAGTTTTTGATTGTAGGCTGATGATCTTTTCCTTATATTCCGAGATATTTTTGGTGTGATGTGTGTTTTGTTTTTAATTTCCCAGATATACTTAGAAAGCATTGTGCTGTTCGCATATTTACTATTTGTGAAAGATGTTTTGTGTACATAATTTCTTTGTTTCCAGGGTCCTTCAGTTACTCCCGTGTACACTTTTCTTCCTTATCTGGTGATTTTATCGTGGCTTGGTATATTACGTTGTTTTGTAAACAATTACCGTTTAAGTGACATTCGTTCTTTATTCTGCAGTTACACGTGGGTTTAATTTGTTCGTGTGGTTGTTGATAATTTTCCTGTTGTGCTTTTTTATAACAGCACTCGTGCTCTGACGATTGCGTCTAGCATGAAACAGACTGTCGCCTCTAAGTGTTGACTTCGATGTTCACTTATATATATATATATATATATATATATATATGTTGCATTTATTTTATCCCATTGAATAATTTAGACAATTTTTGTTTACTTATTTTCAATAGAATCCTCACATATTCAAGCACAAGTTTCTTAACATCCTTATTAAAGGAAGAGAGAAAATTACTATGTTGATACATATTCATTTATTCCAAGTACTTTCGTCGTTAGCACAGTTTCATCTTCTGAGTGTTGGTTTTTCTCAGACAAAAATTTTGGGGTTCATCTCAAAGTTAAATGTTTTACCTGTCAAGTGAAAAACGCTATGGTTATGTACTGTACCATTTAAATTCCACAATGTAAACCTCAGAAGAGGTAACTAAGTTATGAAATGTCCAGATGTTTTATTAGCATTTCTAACTATGAGTTGACTAAGCATCAGAGAGAATTACTTAACCTGAGACCCAGCTTCCATATATACCGTAAGTATAATGGTCTAATTAAAAAAAATGAAATTTAGTTGTTATATCAAAGTATCGAAAAACTTCAGGACGAACAACTGATCACAACAACACCAGCATTTCGGGATATACTCAAGCCTGAGTCATTTAAGAATAGACACGACAGAAATAAAAACTTTTCAAAAATATTAACAAAACCATTACGAATTGGCGCTACGGAACTACGAAATCACCGGCATATCATTGTCAAAACAAACATCTTTGCTGTTTTAAACAAATCGGATTAAATAAAAACTAGAACGAATACTTAATCACCATAGCGAATTTAAAAAGATTAACAGGAATCCAACTAACCAACTGAAATTAAAAATTAACAAACTTATCACAGCTAATAATGCCAAACAGAACAGTTTTAAACTTCCTAAAATAGTGGGCGATTATAATCCTGGTAACACAGACGGCACTATAAAAACACACAAATAAAACTAACCTCTCCGCCATATTATATTTCAAATTCTCACTCCTGTGTATCATAAACCAACTTATCACACTGTCTAATCTTGAAAATAATATATTTAACAAATTTAAAAAACCTATCTACCTAAGATATGTTGATGATATCCTTATATTATTCAAGAATATGATTGAAATATATCAACTCCAAAAACGATTCTAAAATAAGTGTGCTTAAATTTACATACGAACTTAATAATAAAATAAAATTTCTTTCCCAGATATATTGATAAACACTAGTAATAACAAAGTCCCTGTCTCCCATATAGGTAGCCTACTCACATAAATTCGTGCACTCTTAACTATAAGACTTAACTAATTACTACAAAATTGCAATAATAAAAAATCTAATAAACCGTGCAAAAATTAATTCAACAAAACAGATTTTCTATAGTGAAACAAAAATATAAAACAAACTCTTATTAATAATAATTTCCCTAATTATATTGGTGATGAACAAATAAGATGTTCTATTACAAATGTTATTATAAAGCAAATAGAATATAATACTTCTTCGATTAACCCGAGACATATTAATGTTTTATATCGCAATCAAATACATTCTAATTATAACAAGACGAAAATATCCTAAAAAAACTAATAAATACTAATATATCCACCACAGAACCTGGTAAAAATAAAATGATTTATGTACTATACTAAATTCAATATATCCAATTTAATCATTCGTACTGACTCTTCCCACCAACTAACGAGTGGTAGAAACCAACATTGTATATAAATTTAAATGTCACTTGGGAGATTGTATCTCCAACAGAAAAAAAAAATATATATGTTGGTGATACTACTACTACGTTGTCTAGACTGTTGAGTTTTCATTTGAACGATCCATCAAAAATATAAAAACATTTACAGCAGCAAGCCTGTCCACATTCGTAATTTAGGAAAATTCGTGTTGAAAATACATCTATACTTTTTCATGAAAATAATAGACATAGACTAAAAAATCTTGAAGCCTTCTATATTAAAAATTGAAACCAATCCATAATAAAATTAATTTTAAATACCGCACAAATTTTTTAAAAATATTTACAGTATATAATTTAAAATGTCTAGGTATTAAATAATCTAAAAAAAATACATTTGGTCATATCAAAACTTAGTTACCTCCCCTGACGTTTACATTGTGAAATTTAAATTAAATTTAGGTTATGTACTGTACGATTTAAATTGCTGCCAGATCGTCATAACCAGGAAGACAAATATTATGTTAATCTTTAATAAAATCTTTTCAGTTGTGGTTATGATAGAGTTGGTGAGTAGAACCATTTGTTTTGATTCATTGGGTTTTACGAGTCTTTTGTTTCATAAAGGACGAAAAGCGAATGGAATTATTTAATCTTTAAACTTCAGAATATAAATGATGACCAATAACTCGATCGACCAAAAGTTTGCACTTACATCTTCGAATGATGTCAATAATTTTGATAATTTGTTAAATAAGAAAAAATATCACTTCATGTAGCTTATAGCGAAAGGCTGAGGAACATATTGGTTAAAACTGATGGGTAGATATGGCATAATATAAGCGTTCTTTTTTCAGATCTTCATTATCGCAGAGAATATATATGGTGAACGATGTTTAAAACAACAACGATGAAGATAACTGTATAAAATATAAGAAATAATGAAAATAGTTTACATAAAAACTTTACATTACGTAGAAAGGATGAAGAATACATCGGCCAAAATACTCAATAAACGAGGCTGGATACAAAAAAAAAATGGAATTTAGATACACACGTGTTATTTTGTTCACGCGCCTCGTCATGCGCCTTCAAACAACAAAACAGATAAAAATATTTAAGCAAAAGAATGATAAAAGAGAAGTATACAATGGGGGAGAGAGGGTGAGAGAAAAGAGTGAGAGAGAGAGAGAAGGTAAAAGAGAGCATCTAATCGATAGTAGGAAAAACAATCAATACACCATGCTTTTAGTATGAACTTTGCTTGTGATCGATACTACTTCCAAATACTTTGTTATTTATTTACTGATCGATTTTTTATTTCATTTCCTTCTTCGCTGTATTTATTTGCGTGTTTAAACAAAAAGAAATCTATAGTCGTGTGCATGTGGAAAAATAGTTTCATGCCTGATCCTAAATATTCCGTTATGTGCTTGTCTACATGAAAAAAAGTGAAATACTAGCATAAATCGGCTACTTCTTCATCGTATCTTTCTCTTGTCCAAGCATCATTGGCTTGATTCAATAAACTAGGCTAGTGTTTCTCAACCTTTTTAAGCAACTGCACACCAAGGAACAACTGGAAGGACACGAAACATTTAAATGTTATGAAATAAAGCCAGAGATTAAACAAAAAAATACACACACAAATATGAACTTAATCTTTGTCAATGTTTCTATTCAACTATTTTTTCAGTTTATTTAGAGTAAAACCTGTTCCCGGTGATTTTGTTTTCTTTGCGATTTCTTCAATGTTTGGTCGAATATGCGATAAGCAGGCCGCCCCCAATTTCTTCTTCAGTTGAGCGTAGTCTTTCTCGCTTCTTATTTGTGATGGTATTTAGGGTTCAGAAGCCTAATTCACGTAAATAAAAAGCAGAAAATTGCAATAAAACTGATAAAGCCTTTTTAGCTAATGTCGGATATTCCTTTTGTATTGAAATCTAAAATGTATCAATGGGTAGCATTGAATGTTTTATTTCGAGCCCTCGATCACTAGAAATGGTGGCCAATTCTTCTTTTTCATAAATGAAGTTCAATATTATGATTACTGCTTCAACGCGCACACACACACACACACACACACACACACACACATATATATATATATATATATATATATATATATATATATATATATATATATATATATATATATATATATATGCTGTGACAATATTTCGTGGCGCACTTAGGAGGATCGCGCGGCACACTAAGTGTGCTGTGGCCCGGCGGTTGAGAGTCACAGATTTTTCTTTTCTAAGTCTAAAAAGGTTACTTATTTTATTCCTCTGATCCAACTGCTCCCGTATCCCATCACGTTGCGAAATTGTCGCCATTAGTTTATGGATGGGCAGGTAGTGAAATGCATATAATTGCAATGTTTCCGACTAGGAATGAGAAATCAGCGAACCGAGTTCGAATTTCAGTCGAGTCCGTCACATTCACTTTCGCATAAATAAAGGTATGAATTCATCTCGTCTCCTCCCAGCTAAATGAATAGAACAGACTGGTCTCACTAGCCGTGTTTGGCAACCAGTTTAGGAGAAGAACAATTCTGAATCAAAAACCTCACGTCGCCTTAGTGTCGCGTTTAGTCTACGACCATAAAAACGATTATAGATTTAACAATCAGCTCTGAGTCTGTTTGATCTCGATATCGATGAGGTGGTAAATGAATTTGTGAATCTGACCCTAGAATTCTTTGCAGTGTAAACTTGTAATTTCTCAATTAATTCTTTTAATCGAACAAGTAGTGGGAGAAGAATAGAAAGTTCATATTTAAAAAAAAAAAAAAATTAAAAGTTGGCAAACCATTTTAGTTTGCCATAAAGAAATAAAAGCAAAAAGATAAGAAAAAAAAAAAAACAATGAATAAAAAGTCCAAAAGGGCATCATTCCTAAATGTAGCTGAAGAAAAAGAGATTGTCAAATAAGTGAACCAATCAGGAAGCAAGAGACAATTCAGAAAAGAATTCCGTTGTCTCGGAAAAAGTAAAAAATACGACGAGTCAAAAAACACTAGAGAGTCGATGAAATAATTTTGTCCTTTCTCCTGCCTTACATTATCAGGACCTCTCTCTCTCTCTCTCTCTCTCTCTCTATATATATATATATATATATATATATATATATATATATATATATATATATATATATATATATATAGCCGAAGGACAGACGTACAACAGGAGAAAATTCTAATATGAACTTATGAACTCTTTAAATACTGTATATTTTATTTTAAGAGATATAAAATTTTATCTGTACATGCAAAATATATCTTTGTACTAATTATCTTTGGATGCATTTTAATAGGCCAAAAATAGCGTACATTGAGATTAAGGACGTTATCCGAAGATAATCACCTGTAAACTCAGGTAAACCCAAACAAATACTTAAGTGATGTTTGAAACCATATAGAAGAATTCTGAATTCGTAATTGTTGATATATTGTATGAAAGATGTTCCTTATTTCGTTAACCGAATCTTGTAAATGATTTAAATGAATACATCCAATTGATAACCATAAGGAAATTGCTATTTTAAAATTCTAATTTAATACTACCTCTGACCATAAATACTTGGTATATTTAGTGTATGACATGCCTTTAAAAAATTATAAACGATTATGCCACAAAGACACTATAATTTGTATGATATCGATTATATTAAAGATATATTGTTTATTTTTCATATTATTAGAAAAAAACGTTAAAATCGACAATCCGCTAACATTTATTAAATAATATAACAATATAATTAAACGGAGATTCATTAAGGCAATTATTATTAACAATATCAAACACAAAATTTATGTGATCTGACAAAAATTTTTAATGAGTTTCAACTGTATCATATACCAGTAGAGTACGTAGTCATAGTCGCAGAGGACCATTCCTGATCTGAATCAATGAAGTTGATCATGACCTCTTCGGTTGAATAAGAACCTTACTAAGCAAAACCCATCTCAACGCCAAGTTTTAAAAGTTACAATTAAGTCGACCATGTTACACACAGACACGTGTATATATATATATATATATATATATATATATATATATATATATATATATATATATATTGTTATGAATTTTATCTTTCAACAAAATTCAAATATATGCCAACAAATGCAGTTCTTAAACGAAAAAAAAAGGGATTTTCTACTCAGTTAAGGAGTAATACCAACACAGAAAATGTACCAAAAACAAATACGCGATATAAAGTTATAATTATTTTAATATTTAAAGGTATGGAATGAAAGACGAAGGAAAAGAACAAATAAAGAATAAGAGAAAAGAAAGAAAATATAAGATTATTATTAGAAGAATGTTCAATAGCCACTTTTGGCATCAATGATTTTGCTGATTAATGGCTATTATTATTTTACTGATTCTTATTTCTTCTTTTTTTCGAGTCGAAAGTTCATAGTAGAAGGATCTTGAAATATTTCCCTTCACATGTAGAATTGCTTTGGTTAATCAGTGAAGCTTTTTTGGTTTATCAACCTGAAAGCACTTTGCATTTCATTTACAGAAGATATATAATCCTGTCTTTTGAATTCCTGATAATTCCAGAAGTTTCTTTATTCATTTTACTTTCCGTCTCTAGAATATCAAAAGTTAATTTTACGTGGTAGCTAAACCACGGAGAAAGAATAAACGTTTTTTTTACGTCTTCTCGATACAACAACCGCAATCTTTCTGATCAGTTAGTATAGGGACGTTCCTTACCGTTGAACGTCACAAATAAAATTCGTCAACCGTTGGCCCAATTTAAAAGTGGTCAAGCCCATATTTTTAAGAAATATAATTTTTGAGAAATAGAATAAAGAATAAAAGATAAAATATTAAATGTTTGGATGGGGATTTATATTAAATATCAATACTTCAAATGATTGATTTAATTGAACTTAATTATATTTAATATAAATAACGAGGATCATGTCACAATCTATCTATCTATCTATCTATCTATCTATCTATCTATCTATCTATCTCTCTCTCTCTCTTTTTCTATATATATATATATATATATATATATATATTTATATATATATATATATATATATATAATAAAGTAATTAAAAAATCAACTGGAGCCTTTAAGAATATTTATTTGGAGTAACTTTACCGTGTTCACAGTTCTATGATTTTTAAATGTTACATTGAAATGGAGAGTTGCGTGGCTATACCATGAAATGCCTTGCATCTAACAGTAGTCGTAGAATTCTTTCTGTTTTATTCACAGAAAAAAATGGCCCAGATTGCTATCTGTTTGAAAGGCAATGAAGTCGTTTCATTATGATCACGTGATCAGGCATGGAAATTTTTGCGCCCAAAATTGCAGATCATGAAAATATGTTGTAAAGAATTGGGAGTGTTCAGAGAGCATGGTTAATAAAAAGAAAGTGATAAAGTCTTCAATTCCTTGAGTAAGTCGAATGTTTGCATCCATAGAATAAGGCAATCATCCAAGTAAGGTTTTCAGTTGCCCATCAAATATTTGTGGAAGTTTAAACCGCATTTTAATTTGGATTGTTCATATATCAGGACATCCCGCAATGCCATAGCTAAATTAGTATAAGTCGGAGCCATTTTTGTATCGATTGCATTCCCCGATATTTGTTTGTAAATGTTATCACTGAAATCAAAAATTGTTTTGTAGAATAAATTTTTTTATTCTTTCCGGGATCTCAGGGAATTTTAAGAGCCAGAATACTATTACCTATAGTCTGTATTTTTGTAGGATCGTAATATAGAGGTTTACTACATCAAAAGTTGCAATAATAGTGTCTCTGTTAATATGCTTAGGGAGGTGGTTTTTAGAGTTCTATAAAGTTACGTAGTCTATGCGTTGCACAATTTCGGCCTGATAAATTGTTCTTAATTTAAGGTATTTGGGGTGTTGCATGTTTATGCAGATGGAAGTGGATTCATTACAAGTGTCGTTAATCATTTTGCTTTTGTAGATTTTCTAAAGCAGACATTATAGTCACTTGCCTACTAAACTCTCAATGTTTCTTCTATAGTCTGTTTCCAGGATGTTAATGGCAGGGGTTTCTTAACTGATCCAGGTTTGCTAGTTAAGGTGATGCAGGTTGAAAATGTAACATTGACTACCTGTGCTCAATGATACTGACATCTTGGGAAATTGGTAGCGAAGACAAAATAATAATTTATTATTTCGTTTTTTAAACCATCCCTTTACAACTCGGGTAATGTGATAAGGCGCATTATCTTGTTGTAGGGTGTCACTACCATCACAGCTGACTATTGTCATAAAGGGATCGACTTGGCCTTCAATCATGTTGTGGTATTGGTAGGAGACAATGTACTATCCACATGTATGATAGGACCCAGTTTCTGGCAGAAATTTACCCAAATCATTATATGACTACTTGTTTTCCTACAGTGTACAGACTGGTAACATTACTTACGTAGGACAAGGGCACAAACATACTCAGCATTAATAAAGGCCAGGCCTCACTCTTATTGATACAATGACTAAATTTAATGTTCACGTGTGAATTTAAGAGGTTGTGACAAATGATGTTAGCTTGTATGAGTCTTCTGTCAGGGGTATATGCATTTCTATGCACAGCAAGGATCAATGTACTGCTTGGTATGATGTATTTCTTCCTTTTGTAATATATGCAACATTAGCCCATTGGTTGGCTCGTACTTATCGAGAAAAAGCTCTGTTTTCGTGACAAAACGATAAATCTAGAGCAGCTATTATCTTTTCGGCAGTTCGTGATTTTCCCCTTTTCGTTATCCAGTAAGTCTTAGTGTTCCGAAAATGCACTAAGCGATCCTTCTGTCTGTAAAAATTTGACCTCAATTCTTTCACATAACAACGATATGCAATTCTTCATCACGAATTATCTGTGGCCGCCGAATATATATCTAATCCTTATACCCAGTTATGACCCCACCCCGTCTACAAAAAAAAAAAAAATAAAAAACAGTAACTGATTTCTTACCGGTTATCGTCGGTCATAATATTGACATCTTTGTGTTTATTTATGAAAATTTTTTTTTACGGGTTTATGTTTTTTAGAGGCAGCCGCACTTTAATTTTACAGTTTGGGATAATATTCAATCGGTGTTCAGTTGGTGATATTTATTACTAGCAGGTTTTAATAGAAATCTGAATATAATGCTTTATGTCAATCATATATTCTTGCTGAACTAACCCCGCTAGAATTCCATAATAAAAAATAATACATGCAAGCACATAAGGGTTGCTGAATATTTCACGATTCGTTTCTGAAAATTGGACCCGATATTAATGCACACAGTGCATCCTCCTTAATCATTGAAATAGATTTGTACGCCCGCTTGCTTACAGTTATACAGATCAATATTACAACATTGTAACAATATTACAACATTCGTAACCATTGACGCATTACAGCATTTTAGATGGTGTCCTTTCATGCCCCATGCATGTTACCTAATGTGGTCAGTCAGGGAAATTGTTGTTCCTTGATTGGCAACATTCATATTGAAAGCGCATCATGTCGGCTAGTATTCTCCTTCTGAAAGAATAGCAGCAGAACAGGCTGAATATGGTGTTGCTCAACGTTTCCCCCACAATCACCAAAAGACAGCGAAAGCACCCTTCATCATAATGTTTGGGTTGGGAGTGTGTGCCGTGAGTGAATAAACACTAGAAAATGTCACGCCAGGTCTAAATACAATAATTTGCATGAAGACTTATGGATACGTGCATAACGATGTTATGTATGTAGAAAGCTGACTCGAGTCATGTGTGTTTGTAGTCGAGCAACAAGTAAACTATTCTC
>CAHIKZ030003702.1:2037500-2080000 GCA_903632075.3 Acanthosepion pharaonis
ACCGTCATCAGCATACAGTCGCACATTCTGAGAGGGATATACAGATACTGATGGACCGTTTTTTTCAGCTTCTGCTATTGCGTTTGGACTGACCATAAGCCTGAAGAAAACCAAATCAATATTCATTCCTCCTCCCCGTATGCCTTACATTGAACCAAACATATATGGCAATGGCATTCGTTTAGGTGTTGTGAATACATTTCTGTGCCTTGTATGTACATTGTCTCAAGACGTATCCCTTGATGCTGAAGTATGTACTCGAATCCAAAAGGTCTTGGTTGCGTTTGGAAAGTTAGAGAAACGTTTATGGTCAGACAGTGGCATCACCAACAGTACTAAAGTGACAGTTTACCAAACTTGTGTTCTGACCGTCCTGTTATTCTCTTTGGAAGTCTGGACAGCTTACTGTCATCACCTGAAATGTCTTTAGCCCTTTCATCAAAATTATCTAAGGAGAATCCGTAACATAAAATGGCAGTTTATGATACCAGACACCACTGTTCTTCTCAGTGCCTGCTGTTCAAGAATAGAAACCTTACTGGTTAAATACCAGATAAGATGGGCTGGGCATATAGTATGTATAGATGACAGAATGTTGCCCAAGCAACTATTTTATGGCAATCATGAAAATGGTAAATGCCCTCAGCATAAGCCAAAAAAGAGATTTAAGGACTGTGTGGGGAATTACTTGAAAGAGATTAGGGTGGATGTGGATGGCTGGGAAAACCTTGCCAGTGATCGCAGTAAGTGGTGCAGGGCTGTTGTACAAGGATGTAAGTCAGCAAAAGAAAAGAAAAGAATTTAGAACATGCAGCATTGAAAATGGATTTGAGGAAATGTATTATCAGGAATTTGGAAGACAGCACTGAAAGCTGGAAATGCAAGACATGTTGTCGTTTCCTATTGTCAAAACCTGGGTATGTTAATAATATGCTATATATATCTGAAATCACATAAGAGACGACCTCATTTTGTGTTACCTCCACGACCCGATGATAAAACATGTGTGATCTGCAGGGAAGTATCTAAATCGACATCTGAATTGAAGATTCATATGGTGGTGCACAAGGCTGACCTACCACAGCAACATCCGCTTAACCCTGTAAACACTCTGGAGAACATCTCTTTTCTGTGCTATAGGCCTTGCAAATCAGCTGCTAGTTTGAAGAGTCACCTTCGAAGCCATTCGAGGGGAAACAATGATTTAGATTGAATGTAGGTGTTGATGGATATGACGGCAGTCATCTGTGAAGATAGGACAATCATGATGTATGTATGTATGTATCTATCTATCATGAATTCTTAATATCTGTCATGACTTCTTAATATCTATCTATCTATCTATTTTCTGTATTTTTTACTTCTTAATATATATATATATATATATATATATATATATATATATATATATATATATATATATATATATATATATATATATGTATGTATATATATGCATGTATATAGATGCTGTATCAAAAAAACGTGTGTTCATTTTATAAGTCAAAACATAGTGTTTTCTAACATTTTAATACATTCATTTTGAAAAATACATAAAATATACCTAAAATTAAAAATATGTATTATAGTATAACCATCAAAATCAGACGATATCTATTTATCTCAGGCAACTCATATTTATTTATTTATACCTATGTAATTTTGTATCTCGATACGAAATCAATTTTAATAAATGTTTCTCAGTCTCAAAATTTAATTCACAATCAATTTTGTCAGATATATGCGTTTTATCTTCCTCTAACATTGTCTATCTATCTATCTATCTATCTATCTATATATATATATATATATATATATATATATATATATGTATATAATTTGAATAATGTAGAGATCATTGTGAGGAAACTGGAAAAGATTTATAGATAAAAACAAAATGCTACATGCATATATAGAATGTTAGAGATAAAGAGAGAGAAAAGTATATATAAGAAGAGGGAGAAAAGGATACAGAAGCAGATAGATAGATAGATAGATAGATAGATAGATAGATAGATAAATAGATAGATAGATAGATATAAAGTGACCGAATAAGAAAGAAAGAAAGAAATTGAGAGAGAATGAAAGAAAAAAAGATTCAGATAAGGTAATTTGATAAGAAGCTAAATAGAAACAGAATGCGTAATTAAGTTTGATGTGGATGGGCGGTAAGTGATAGAACGAAACAAAGTATTAAAGAAAATAAGAGAGTGAGAGTGAGAGAGAGAGAGAGATAGAGAGAGAGAGAGGGGGGGTTCCATATTTGCAAACTTGTTGAGACTGCTGCTCTCTCAACACAAGCACCTGTTTCACCTTGAAAATAACCTCGCTTGGTTGATGACTCATTTAATTGAAATTGATTCATAAAAAAAATCAACCCCCCCTATATTGGTAAGAGATATTCAAAGATCTTAAAAATATTGCCTTGAAAATACATCGTTTCCACTCCGCGTAAGAGATTCAAGGTGACCAGATTGGACAAAAAAAAAAAACAACAAAAAAACTTATCAATGGGGGCTGAGGTTACCAGCTGAGAATCCTATTGCAAATAAATCAATTATTGTCAGGTATTGATTTTAGTATAAAAAAGATTTAACAAAATATGCTAAAGAAAATAGTAGAGGAAATAAAAGGTAAACAATAGATAAAGATTGAGGAAATATTTTCCCGTGACAGACTAAATCAATGCGTGTCAAGGTTGTTGGAAGTTTGATTTTATTCTTAAAATTTGGTTGACCTTTTTTTCAATATACTTTATGGATGGTTGCAATTAAACGAGGATGAAATTTAATGTAGATTTTCTAATCCATAGGAAAAAAAAAAGATGTAAAAAAACGAATAGTTTATCTTATTTACATTATTTACATTATTCGGACTATTGTCCTCATCTTTGTCGCCATATTTATCACAACGTTTCGGCTATTGTACGCTGCGGCCATCTTCAGGTGGTTGGAATTTCGAACTGAACCCTTTATTTCGCTCACTGGGGCAGACTGTTCTAGTTCCACGTGCCATGTTTGATGGATGTCAGTGTCAGTTATCTCATGTTAATTTCCCTCTGAAAGTTCTCCACTGCCTTAACCGGGTATTGAACTCACACTCTTTGGGTCCTGTCACTGGATCTAACCAACGCAGTGATATGACGACAAATTGTGATAAATATGACGACAAAGATGAGGTTAATAGTCCGAATAATGTAAATAATGTACATAATACTTTATCTTATTTCTTACGTTATATTTAGTGTCTACACATCCTTGGGCGGACAAGTTTTTTTTGTTTTATATTTTAAGTGAAATTCAGTGTCTACCGGCTTGGGCATTCAAAAGTCTTAAGTGTGCTTTTCAGAACGGATAGAACATACGTCTTCATTATTTTGTGAAACCACTTTCGAGGCTCACTATGACAAACTTCACAGGAAAGCAAAATTCAATGACCGTCTTAAAGAAATACTCATATTTTGGGGGACTTTTCGAATCCCATATCTGTTAACTTTAATTTTGTATCCGAAACGTAAAGAAAGAAATTTCAAAGGAATTAATAGATATTATTTATAATCTGACCATTTCTTATGAGTCTAAAGGAATTTTTTTCAACTTTTTTAAGCAACGGCACACCTAGAAACAATTCAAAACATCATGACACTCTTATCAAAATTTTTAAATGGTATACATTTAAATGTTATGAAATAAAACCATACATATTTTTTAAAAAGGCACTCACCCAAATATGAATTTACTTTATTTCAATGTTTCTATTCAAATATTTATGCAGCTTATTTAAATGTGCCCGATGTTTTTTTCGTGATTTCTTTAATCTTTGGTCGAATGGGCGATAAGCAGACCCTCGTTTCTTCTTCAGTTAAGCGTAGTTTTTCTCGCTTCTTATTATTGATGCTATTTAGGGTTGAGAAGCTTACTTCACATAAATAAGAAGTAGGAAATAGCAATAAAAGAGATATGGTCTTTTTAGCTAATGTGGGATATTCCTTTTGTATTGAAATGCAAAATGTATCAATGGGTACCGTCGAATGTTTTATTTTGAGACCTCGGTTACTAGAAATGGTGACCAATTCGTCTTCTTCTCATAATTAATACTTATTCATTTAGTCAAATACCAACGCTTACAATTACTAATTCCACACACACACACATATATATATATATATACACATATATACGCACACACACACACACACACACACACACACATATATATTTATATATATATATATATACGTATATTTCGTGGCACACTTAAGAAAATCGCACGACAGACTACTAGCACGGCGTTTGAGAATCGCTGATCGAAACGTTATATTTAGTGGGAGCACGCGTTTGAGTAGACATCCTTGTTTTTAAACAGTGTAATTCAAAGTTTAAAGACCTGAGCATTCGATAATCTTAATAAAGTGCACACACACCTTTTACTGGAGAAACCAACACGCCCCCATATATATATATATATATATATATATATATATATATATATATATATATATATATATGAGTACGTATATATATATATATATATATATATAGGGTGTATCATTAAGACGGATCAAAGTTAGCAGTAAATAAATCAGTGTTATTGGTGAAACTTTATTTCTCTATTGGATCATGGCAATTATGTGTGAAAAATAATATCGCCCAGGCTTCGACAGCACACCTCCATTCGATGGTCAAAATTTTTGATGACGTTTCGGCATAGATGCTCCTTATCTCACGAATATGTCATATTATCTCATCCTCCAGCTGTTGAATTGTTGTTGGCTTGTTGGCTTAGACCTTACCCTTTTGAGATGACCCCAAAGATAGAAATTTAAAGGAGTCAAGTCGCACGATTCTGTTGGCCAATCGACTTCGCTCTTTCGAGAGATGATTCGACCTGGGAAATTCTCATTGCATTTCTCTTTGAACGTCCATTTTCGTAATAGGCTTCGATAACTTTACCACGTTGTTTGAGTGTTAATCTTTACATGGTTGAAATTACCAAAGGCTTAAGTTGTTAAATCTGAAAGAAAAAGAAAAAATCATGAGACGCTTAAGCATAATTCACATTTAAAATCGGTCCAAGTTATTGGAACACCCTTTTATATACATATATATATATATATATATATATATATATATATATATATATATATATATATATATATATAATCTTACGTGGTGAACGCAGAATGTGCTTTGAAGGGCATTGCTGGCGAGCAAAGCAAGAATCTTCGAGTGATCCTCGTCATGGCTCAAAGACAGGTTGGTGGCCCAGCAACCACCTACCTTGACCAAAAATGTAATGACACAGGATGCCACCCTAATGGCCTTCTGACCTTGATGCGGAACCGTGGTGATTCGCCTGAAAGATCTATGAATATACGAGCTAGCGTGACTGGATAAATAAAATTCATCACCTGACACATAAAATGAATCGCTGTTTTGCTTACGGCATTAGGGCAGATCAATTTTGCAACTGTGGTATTGCACTCGATTTGAAAGTTGGTTTTTAAATGATAAATAAATAGACAAAATTTTTGTTCAAAATCGTAACCGTTTTCTTTTTAGGAAATTAGTTTAAAGATTAAGTTTAGGTTCAAAATTGAAGCATTGAAATTTCATTCCGGTAATCAGTGAAAGCTTTATAGCACAGTATTATAAAATTTATAATTTGCTGAAACTTTACAAATTTTATATGGACAATATGCAAGGTACACGTACATTATTACTAAATCATTGTGCCATTAAATAAGACCCTCATTTACTTCAAAGGGAAATTAGTGCAACAAGTCTAGAAGAAAGATAAAAGTCAATTCAAAACTTAACGAGGGACGTTTGAAGATTTCATGGCACGCTGTTCCCCTTTGCTGTCAATGCTTGCGAAAATTAAGGCTGATTAGGCACAAACCATAACTATTATCAAATCAGATGCGCGTCTCGTTTTGAGATTTGGTTCCAGAACTGAATTGTTAAACCTTCATATATTATAATCTTCTAGAGAATTATGACCTTATATGTATATTTTTGTGCAATTCTTGAGCCGGTCCCAAAAGTCAAGCCGGTATTGGAATGCAGGTAATTAGTCCGTGGTAGTCGGAACCTCATACCTCGAATATATATTATATATATATATGTAATTTGTATGTTCTATCTATCTATCTATCTATCTATCTATCGCTCTCGCTCCCTCTCTCTCTCTCTCTCTTTCTTTTCTCTCTCTCTCTATATATATATATATATATTAGCTTATTCTATATTATTTTATAAATTATTATATATATAAACTATTATATATATATATATATATATATATATATATATATATATAATGGACTCTCCTGTCGGTTTCGACGTATGAGGATCTGACAGCTTAGTTGATTGAGTTATGAAATTTTGTGCGATAATCTTAAGGGGCACCACTAGCGATTTACAAAGGAGACCACATATGCAGCATAAGTGAATATTGTGAAATGAGATCACTGTTAGATTGGCAGACCTTTTAGATATTGTTCTCGCTTCTTGAAGATGATTCAGACAAGTAGATTGAAAATTGCTGAGTCCACTAAAACACATTGATCTCTATTCTACCCGCTCCAAGGCTAATATAATATAATATTAACTGCTAATATAATATAATATTAACTGCTGACAAGTTGCTCTTCAGCTTGTGTTTGTATCTTAGCCATGGGCGTCCTACATTCCTGTAGCCCTGATCTAACTGGCTGTACATTAAAATCTTGGGTATCCTGTCATCAGATATTTTCAAGACATGACCAGTACACCGTAACTGAGACTGTGTGAGAAAAGTCTCGATTCCCCCAATATTACACCTGTTGAACAGGTCTACGTTAGCTCCACAGATTGCACGCAGACTGCTTTTATGGAAAACATCCAGCTGGCGTATATGGTACCTTATATATATATATATATATACTTATATATATATATATATATATATATATATATATATATATATATATATATATATCAAGGATAAACTTAGTTATTGATATATGTTTTAATATAATATAAAATAAGCTAAATATATATATATATATATATATATATATATATATATATAAATAAATAAATCTATGTCGGTTAAAAATTATATCATGAACATTGTTAAATTTATCTCTTCAAAACGAACATATATAGTATTCTAATAATTTTCATGGCATAAATTATAACCGGATGGATTTTTAAGGTGTTTTCTTAATTTATCATTATAAATTGCTCTGTAACATCGAGCTATCATTGGATTAAAGTCCTCTAATTACAAATTGGTATTATATATACATTTTCTGATCCTGCCGAGGGGTACATAATTTTCTAAGAAGCTTTCTCGAATATTCTTGTTTTTTAATACTGTATTAAACATGGTGATGTGTAAATGGATATTAAATATCATTATTCATATGTAGCTGTACCTATCTATCTATCTATCTATCTATCTATCTATCTATCTATCTATCTAATATATGTGTTTTATATATATATATATATATATATATATATATATATTAATTCACATGAGCTGATGTGCCATGATATTGGTGATTAATTCTGTATTGTTTTATTATAATTACACATAGATATCTATTTATATTTTAATTTATGCTTCTAATTTTCTCACTCTATATATGTAATTTGTGTCGATGCAATTTGTTTCATTTAATTAGATTATATCTATTCATGTGTAACTTTGTTTTATATGTATATGTACATATATATGTATGCACATATATATGTATGTGTTTATTTATATATATATATATATATATATGTGTGTGTGTGTGTGTGTGTGTGTGTGTGTGTGTGTGTGTGTGTGTGTGTGTGTGTGTATAATACATAAAAAGTTGAATTAGACCTGGAAACAGTTGTATTAAAAGGTGATTAATGCATGTGTATTAAAAAAATAAACTAAAAATAATGCAGAGATTTAATCATTACGTTTGAAAGTTAGGAGATCAGTTGAATCCGCTGCCTTGGTTTCAAGCTTACTTGTATCCTCAGGTGATTTTTATCAATTGACCTCCCAACGCTTTATTTAAAAAAAAAAAATCTAATGAATACTATATTATTATTTTTTAAAAAAATAAGCAAACGCAGCACGTTGGGGGTGATAGAAACGGAGGAGGAGGATGTGAAGAATGAAGAAGAAGAAGAAAAAAGAAGAAGAAGAAGAAGAAGAAGAAGAAGAAGAAGAAGAAGAAGAAGAAGAGCATTTTTAAAAAAGTATATATACATGTGTGTGTGTGCGTGTGTGTACATATAAATATATATATATATATATATATATATATATATATTTATATATATATATATATATATATGTGAGTGTGTGAAAATATATAGAAAATAGGAAGGAACTGGTTAGGTAAATAATCCAAAGTCCCTTAGTATTTTAGTTATTATTTTTAAAAAATAGTGCTCGATACAAAAGTAGAGGATAAATATAATTATTTATTTAAAAATATGATTCCAAATCGCGACATAAGAAGTCCCATGTTTCAAAACAAGAGCCGAAAACTTCAATATAATTATTTAAATTAAATTGAGTTAAAATAAGCTCTGTTCCATCTTCAAGCGAATTTTTTGGGGGGAATAACGTGTTTCTGAAATTTACGTGTTTTAAAAATTGAAATCAAAATTTCCATGGTAACAGCTAGGGCGAATTGTTTAAGTTGGGTAGGCGGGTGTTGTGTGTTAATAATAAGTATCAGTATAGAGTAACTTTCATAGATGTCAAGTCAGGGGAAAGGTGGGGGGTGTCTAAATTTGAAACGGAAGATGTATCAACCCTCGTCTAGTTTGCATGTCTATGGAGATTTATTTATTTTTTATGAAAGGATTTGTGCATATAAAAAACTGTCGTAACGTTTGTTTTTGACGACTTCATAAAGGGTTATCTTTTTTAGGAATTTAAACTATTTATTTGGGCTATGGATTACGAAGGGTGTTATATTGTATGCATGTTTTTAGTTAATTATTCAAACCATGAATCTGATGGTGGGCTATGGATTAAACAAGTTATTATATTGTATGCTAGTTTTAGCTAATAATTCAAACCAAAAATCTGATGATGCCTGCAAAAACCGTTAACTCGTGTCTATTGTTTAATAGATTATTATTATTTAGAAGCTTAGTTATGTGCAATTTCTCATGGAGGCATAAAGGGCATGGGTCATCCCAAGTTTTACATGTTCTAGCCTTATTTATAATTTTCCATTTAACTTTAGGTGTCCTATTTGTTTTTCTTCAGATGCCAAAATATTTAGATAGGGAAGTCTGATTTCTTTTGTTTATATTATTGAAAGAGCACTTATGCCTCCATCTATCTTTAAAATCATTCTTCGTGGACCCAATGTATATCTTATTAGTGCTAGGGCTCTCAGTGGATGATATAGTACATTGGTATACCACAGATTTAATGCAGCATTTATTTTCTAATGGGCAGTCTTCTAGGTTTCTACAGTTACATAATTTTTCCCTTTTATTGTCTGATTTAAGTGCAGGGTTTTTATTAATACTGTTTAGGCATGGGGGTTTGTTCAAGATCTTATTATTGTGTTTTTTTATTATACGTTCAAGATTTTCAGAGCAGCTGTAACTCAATTTTCTGGTGTTCTTATTGAATATATTACTAAGCTTACTATTAGTGGGGAAGTGTTTATCAATTAGGGCTAAGAATTTCTGTCCTAGTTTAATACTAACCATTTGGTTGAACGGAGGGGTGTACCAAATGATTTTTCTTTTCCTGTTTTTTTCCTATGGCCAGTGCAATTGTCTCTATAGTTAATGTTAGCATTTTTATAACCACTATTTTTTAGGGCAGTGTTATAGAAGCCATTGTGTTGTTGGAATATTTCCTTGTTAGCGGAGTTAATGCTAATTCTATTTTCTATTGATGAGGGTATATGTTTAATTATGGATGGAGGGTGGTTTGACTTCGGGTGTATATATAAAGGGTTAGCATTAGGTTTACTATAAGGTTGGTATGTGTTGCCTGGTAAGTCTAGAGTTACGTCGAGGAAGTTAACCCTTTTTAAATTAGAAGAGACAATTATCTTTAAGTTTAGGTTTTAAATTCCCTAAATATAATTTTTCTGATTTTTTCAATTTTAAAACTAGTAGAACTCCTCACCACCATGAGTCCGTCATCTCTATACAGTCCGATGTGCTTAATATCAATTTCGCGGTGTGTCGTTAAGTTGTACAGTATTAGAAGACCAACAAGGTCAGAAGACTCTGCAGAGTCTAATGATCCCATAGTGATGTCAAACAGGTTGTTATTGTTTTTTATCCATTGGTCCCCATTATGAATGAGAACCGATTTCTTTGCGCTGTTTCTTCCTTTGTCAGGTTATGCACAAATCCCTTTCATAAAAAAATAAATAAATCTCCATAGACATGCAAACTAGACGAGGGTTAATACATCTTCCGTTTCAAATTTAGACACCCCCACCTTTCCCTGACTTGACATCTACGAAAGTAACACTATACTGATACTTATTATTAACACCCAACACCCGCCTACCCAACTTAAACAATTCGCCCAAGCTGTTACCATGGAAATTTTGATTTCAATTTTTAAAACACGTAAATTTCAGAAACACGTTATTCCCAAAAAAATTTCGCTTGAAGATGGAACAGAGCTTATTTTAACTCAATTTAATTTAAATAATTATATTGAAGTTTTCGGCTCTTGTTTTGAAACATGGGACTTCTTATGTCGCGATTTGGAATGATATTTTAAATAAATAATTATATATATATATATATATATATATATATATATATATATATATATATATATATATATGTGTGTGTGTGTGTGTGTGTGTGTGTGTGTGTGTGTTTGTTGTTTTTTTGTAATATTTAGATATGTATATTTATATTCTAATTTTATTTCCACGGAAAGTAATTAATTGTGTGGATATGTATTTTTTCTATAGTGGAAATACTGTATCAAACATGGTGATATAGAATTGGATATTAAAAAATAGTGTTTTTTAATTGTAACTTAATCTAATATATTTAACTTGTGTTGTTACTCCCAGACACCCATATCTATCTATCTATCTATCTATCTATCTATATATATATATATATATATATATATATATATATATATATATATATATCAACAAAAAAATATATATATGTAGATGTTCCATTTTATTGAAGAGTAATTTTATTCTTTCTTGTTTTTTTCATAAATATTTTGATGCAAATATTTAGATTTTATCTCTACGTTTATAACTTGAGTTAAATTTGTTTGTATGCGTGTATAGGCGTTTTTCTGTTTGTGTTACATATAAAATTCATATTTTTTAAATTTCGTTTATTTTAAATAAATAATTAAAAATAGGTACCTCCACTTTTTGCATAAATTTTCGATATCTAAGGTTTAAAATTAAATTTTAAAAATATCTTTCTTGAAGATTTCATTTTAGCTTTAATTGAAAGCTTTATAATTAAATTTATTATTTCCATTAAATAAAATATTCTAGTGTATTTCAGATAGAAATTATATAGATTGGAATGTCAAATTTAATTTCGATTTCTTAAAATTTTCTTAAAAGCGGCCATTTTCTTAATTTTAAGAAATTTGTAAACAAAACAAATTTATCTATTTTAAAATTCTTTCAAAAAATAAATATATATTTCTGACACGTTATTTTAGTAAAATTAGAAAATTTAAAGTTAAATTAATCTGATTTGAAATAAATATTACTTACAGCATAAAAAATAATATTCAACCAATTATTAACGATTGGTCCTGTTTATCTAATCCGACGTTTGATGGACTGCTGATTGACGAGGCGATGACAGCTGCTATGGATGACCCAATTGTCAGAAATCTAAGTGAACCCATTTTTTTTATTTCTAACTACCTAGTAATATTTACAAATGAACATATTTTCTGTAATTATTTAATATTTTATTGACTTTAATTTACTTTTCGAATATGCAAAAATAAAAAAAATTAAAATGCTCTAAATTTTTCTTCAGTTAATTTTATAATTTAATAACAAATGAAGTATCATGATTACTCAATTGAAGTATGACCCACACTAATGTAAATTCATAAAATAAAAATATTTAGTGAAATAGTAATTGAAAAAGTAAAACTTAGTTTAAACTTTAAACTTTTAAAGCTGATGGATATTTAAAAAAAAAACCTGTTGAAACGTAATTGAAGCGAACTAATAAAGGGACAAAACTTTTAGATAATAATAATGGCAATTACAGTCTACCATACAAATGAAAATAAGGAACGTATTAAGTAAAACAAATACAAAATAAAATTATTTTAAAAATAGAATAGCTCAACTAAGTTAATTAATCTTTTCAATTTTGGATTTGGAATGATGAAAGTAAGAATGTTTATTATATGTTAAATTTTGGGAGTCGTGTAAGATTTGGTTGTGGGATTTTTGTCTGGCTACAATGGCCTTTTTTTTCGCAGGCTTTGTTGTTTTTTATTACTATTTGTTAAAACTTACTGACTGATTTTCTAGTTACAGTCTTTTTGGTGTTAATTTATTTGTCTTTTTCTCGTTGATAATTTTTTAAAGTGGGGGCTTAGATATGAATGGATAGTATTTTTATTTCTATAGTTTCATACGTGTCTGAAATTTATTTAATTTGCTATTTAAAAAAACAAACATAAAGAATTTTGGATCATTAATCTACCTGTTCTTTCCTATTACATACACACACACACACACACACACACACATATATATATATATATATATATATATATATATATATAATCAAATCAATAAATAAATGTACGTATAAGTGCTCATATACAAATACATATTTCCATTGTGAAAGAAAAACAGTGATCAATAAAATTAAAATTAATTATTAAGTATATATTAGTAAAAATACATAGTACACTACGCCGTCAGTACGACTCAGTATCATTCTACTAATGCAATCATCAGGTTAGTAGCATGAAATTCTGAGTCTTACTGTAATACTATGTATTTTATATATATATATATATATATATATATATATATATATATATATATATATATATACGCAGCAGATACTGAAATGTTCTCGTTCTGATGTACTTGAAGCAATCAATATTTCAATGACCTTTTATCAGAATATTTTAGAAGAATTAAGGAAACGCTGTGTATTGAACTGTGGTCTGAATATTTCAAGGAATTGGTCATTCTTTCTGCTGAGGCCGAATATATTTCATAACATTTTGGTATGTGTATTTTGCCTTCATATGTGTACATATTCGGTTGTGTGCGTGCGCGTGTGTGTATATGTGTGTGTGACTCTGCGAGTGTGTCTTCTTATATATGTATGTGTTGAACCCACAGACCAGTATTTTATATTTTTACATGTTTTACTTTTTCGGAAATATTCCTATCTTTTCATTGACCTCAAAAGTCAAATAACATTAGTGAAATGGGCGCACACGGAGGCAATAAATTAATCCGAATTGAAGTCATTCCGGTTGTCAAGCGTCACAAGATAAAATCTGCAACATTGACGGTCCTCTTCGCAAATGATCAGTTTAAAGTGCAAACATATGCAGAATGCTTAGGTTCTCATTCAAAAATCATTTCAAATAACATTTTCTTCAGGCATTACATTAAAATGGAAGGCACGTACCAGAAATTTCATTTTGTACTTTATTGCCCACTTTTTAATACATGTCTTCTCTTTTGTTATATTGGACATTTTCTAAACGATGGATCATTCTGAAATACAATGCTAGTAATATTTCCTATCCTTTCAAGTGACGATTTAAGAACAACTCGTCTCCTCAAATAAAGAACGCAATTCATTTGATATTCTCTCGATTTGATTATGAAGATAGAATATAATTACTTGGCAAAGAAAAAGTTCGTTTCGCAAGGTCAAATTGAATTATCGGCTGAACTTTTCTATTAAATCTTGCCTTATTTTTCTATTGGTGTCATCACCAAATATAATCATTCAATAAAATACATTATTTCGAAGAATCTGTAAGAAGAATATGGCGAAAGAATGATCTACACGTTGCCAGGCAGCTGAAAGAAATGTGCAGCGTAAAGATATCTCTTCTACCTATGTTAATAAAAATGCTTAGACTAGTTCGAAAGACTCTCGCAAAACGCTAAAATCATTGGAAATCCTGGGAAGAATATGGTCAAACTAAGTCCCAGGGAAAGCCATCAGAAATAAACGAGATAAAACATCTTTTCAGAAGAAAATTTAGGAGAGGATTCCACGTCTATTGCAGGCAGGACGATAACCGGCGAGACCCACACAAGAAGAGTAAGCCATTTCATAATAGCAGCAGAAATGAATCAAGCGATCAAAGGTGCTCGGGTTTTACAGTAGCGCCTCTTTTTCCGTTTCAAGCTTTTGTATTTTTCTGACGAATATATAGCCTGGAAGACATTATTATACTCCTTTATCTGTCTGTTGTCGAGAGTTAATACCTCAGGAGACAGGGATCTTTTTAAGGATCTCTGCATCCGCTCTGTTGAACCCATTTATTCCTTCGTTTAGAGATCAGTTCACTGAAGAGGAGGGGCACTGAAATAATATAATAATGGTATGAAAACAGCCAGGGACTAGAGAGCATGAATTTGGAAGAGACTGGTTGTCACTCAGTTCCCAGTGAAATACACCGGAAGATACCGATTAACCTAAAGGTAGCGAGAAAAATGTAGTGCTGGAGTGGATACGGCATATTCAGCATAAAGTGTATCTGAAAATGGAGAACCTATTAAAATCAAGTCCTTTTTAAAAAATCATTTCTCCCCAACGCATCGAAATAAAGCCACTGAAACGTAAAGGGTTACTGAGTGCGAGAGAATATGAGATAAAAAAAAAAAACACTTTTAAGGAGAGAGAAAGAGTAACAACAGAAGAGGAATTAAGAAGACAAAAGATAACGATTCACATTGTATTTAAATTTTTGACGATCAAAGTTGACTAGGAAACAAGAGACCGGAAGAGAGTTCCATATGTGGGAAGTGCAATAGAAGAAACAGTTAGCATAGAACTTGCGGTTATATCTAGCCATTTCTACTATAAAAAGATGAAACCTTGCCGCCAATAAATTAATAAGTTTAAAGTCATAATGGATTGCATAGGAAATAAGATAAATTGTGGGATATAAAATTAAAGATTGACGAATTGTTTTGTTCAGTCCTTATGACTCTTGCAGAAAAAATGATCTCTGAGGAAGACATGGTTGACATAAAACTTTTATTGAAATAATTGCAGAAATCATGGAAAATGCTGAAGTACTGAAGGGCACTTGATCTCTAACTACAACCGATGTACTTTGTTGTTCTATGTTGCCAACTTAACGCTCATAGAAATTTAAAAGGATTTGATCGTTATTGTAAGCAAATAAACTAGTAAAAAATAAATAAGAACAGTAGTTCATCTATGAAATTCAACCTGCTCTTGACTTCAGTCAGTTATGTGCAATGCGTGATACACGCTTAGGCGATCATGTATCTTTCGATACATGACTGCCGAGGCAGATTTTTTTTGGCATTAGGTAGACCAGTTGCCATCAAAGCCTATAGAATCTGGCCTGTCCTGCTATTTACCCATAGCTAGTTGAAGCGGAGAAGAAGAGGATTCATACCTTTGCCAAGGTTTATTAGCACGTGAATTTGACTGGAATTTGAACTCGGCTCTCCGATTCCTCAATCTGAGCCGCTATCCATTACTCCACCGTAATGTGGCATGTGAGTATAACGCAAGAGTTATAACTGGTATTTGGACGGTGAGCAGAGTTCAAATACCGCCTCTCCTTTAAGAAAGGCATGATACTTTTTCCTCACCTACGCCCCGGCTATTAAATAACCGGATATACTGTACTTCGCCTTGGATGACATCCTGTCTTTTAGAAGGACTAATACGAATTCAAAACCGTGGAGAAGGTAACATGAAACAACTCCCCAATGTTTCCCTAGAAGTGACGGTAATTCACATATATTGAACGAAAGGAGAGCCATGATCAGAAAGCACATTGATTAGCAAAATTATTTTTGAATATTTCAATTAAGTATATGTATTTATGTGTTTCTTTGCATAAACAGGATATTCTTCAGCTGTGCCGAAAACATCTAAACCTAATTCACTTCCCAAAATATGACCAAAAGAATAAACATCAGAATTTTGTTTGAAAAGTTTTGTACAGTGGTCCATATTCTTTTCAGCAAACCTTCATGTAAAATCTATTAATGATCTTATTGTATAAAACTCTATATTCGTCTGATTTCTATCTGAGTATAGTAAATAAGGGCAAAGATCATGTTCCACCAAACTGTTAAATGTGGTAGGCTCATTTAACTTGAAAATTAGTATTTAAACCAATTTTTCGCTTATTAGATTATTTCGTTTCAAAGGAAATAATATTAATATCATGTCGTTTTCTACCATGCAAATTAGTAAAAGCATACCGATAAGGAAAAAGATTTACTATGACGAAAATTCGACACACATTTCTCCTTAATTAAAATCTTTCAACGAAAGTTTCCCTCATCTAAATTTCAAGTTTCGAAATTGTTTCAAATTTGCTTTCTGTATGTCGAAACGATATTTATCATATGTTTATTACATATCGAAGACGAAAACAATATACGCTCCCAAATCCAACGATACATTGCCTGAAATCGAAGCTTTTTTTTTTTTCAATTTCTTGAGCACGTTTGCTATTAAAATACGCACATACATGCACACTATAAATATGTCTGGAATAAATTTTTTATCAGATTATATACGTATCTCTGACAAGGAACCCTATTCAACTTACGTTTAGGAATGTTTGTTTTGTTAACCTGAACATTGTTCTTCACCCTAGTAATTGGTGAGACAGACCTTTGGAAATATGAAAAAGTTCAAGAATATCAAAACATAGAAGCTGGTTTCAATAAATTTGTGCTAAGCTTTCCAAAACCGACTTTCCTCATGTTACAAGGACGTTTCAGATTTGATTAACATCACAATCATAGGGAAGAGATATTATTCAGAACTATCAAATTTTACATGTTTATTACACCACGTCTTGCGTCAAATGTTTTTTTTTTAAAAAGTCTGTAAGAAAATGACTATGATGTTTCTCATGGCCAGCACGGGGATCGAACCCACGACAATCGCGTTATTAGCGCGACGCTCTAACCAACTGTGCTAACCGGACACACGAGTAATCGCGTTTTATATATAATAAAGGGCAATTACTTTCCCTAAATTCAGATAAATTTCTGTCCAGATTATCTGGAATTGAAGAGAAATTTTTGAAATCTATGCTGAAATAACCCTTAGCAGCAACTTTGATTTCTAATTTTAATGTACCTATTTGAAAGATGGCATTTTCTAGTCGTTATATATTGAGTCGATTTTCCAATGGCATCACAAGATATTTTTTGAGGAAATCGTTAACCCAACTTATTTCTTACTTGAGATGATTCACTGCAACGTATTTTTCTGAAACAATACAAAAATACAAACGTTTTGATAATCAAACGCAAATATTATTTTGGCAATTAACCCCACGTCGTTTTAGAGGTCATTTTGATTGACAGACAGATCAAAGTTTTACCTATCATCATACATATGGATTTTTTTCAAATAAAGTAAAAACCTATTCTTGCTTTAGTCTTTTTTTTAAACTGCTTTTCATGAAAGTATGTCACAAAAACGTAATTGTGCAAACGTCGTATTTAGAAATCGTGACAAAAATAGACAGTGAGAATTCTTATATTGATAGTAAATATTCTGAAACAAAAAGAATAGGTTTTTGTTGGACAAAATCGAATATGGTACAAGGATACATTCTTAGAGCATCCGTTGATAAATGAACAAACAAGAAATTTCTATTAAATGAAATTTAAATTGTCTATTTTTCGTTATTTTTAAATACAAACATACGTGTTCGGTTGATGAAAGATTTTAAATTATATTTGACACAATCTGATATTCACAAAAATTCTTTGATTTATTATCATAATTTGTTTTTATTTTGAAATATTACATTTCATGTGGCACAAGGCCAGAAGGGGAAAGATTAGTCATCGCTAACTATCCTCCACCTAGTTAATCTGGTTCACGGCCCAGCCATCCATTACAATTTACTCATACACCACAAGAACTTATTTATCGTCATTCAATCCAACACATAGCATAATACCGCATATTCACAGGGATCCTATTAAAACACTGTCGGGTTACCTTCTCCTAATGTTTGGAAACTGCTAGTAGGGGACGCTCTCCGGACTATAAATACTCTGCGATAATTCTTCGTAACATCTTCTTAATTTTTCCGCTTACACCGCTCATCATGTAAATCTTTCGCGGAGAACGCGTTCACTTTCAAAAAGGATGAACAATACACACACAGGTAAGTACACACATTCACTTACTACATATACTTTGGACCAAAAAGATTTTCACATTCTTTTGTTACACAGATTATTGTCTTTGTCGCTTGTATATCTTTGTTGTTAATACATTATCATTTGTTTGTACATATATATTGGTTCTTATTGTTTCTTTACATTTCTTTACGTGGATTCACATGCCGGGTCCACCATATTTGTAGTGGGTATTTCAGGAGACAACATTTTATTTCCAATTTCAAACACCGACGTTACTAACATACAAAACAAGTTGGGAAACGCGTAAACAACCAGCAACAACACTAATGACATGAAAATATATACTATTGTTTTATTATCAATGCATTTGCTTTAATATCATAATTTGTTATTACGTTGTTAACTATCATTCTGGT
Organism: Acanthosepion pharaonis; assembly: GCA_903632075.3. NCBI lineage: Eukaryota > Metazoa > Mollusca > Cephalopoda > Sepiida > Sepiidae > Acanthosepion > Acanthosepion pharaonis. The sequence goes on from CAHIKZ030003702.1 coordinate 2,056,278, forward strand.
TGGTTTGATTTGGTTGATTTTGTGTAGTGGCATATCAACACATCTATGAGCAACTTAATGCCGAAATCGAAATATTTTTGTCAATATTTTATTTTATTTTTGGACATAAGAAGGCTTTAGCAATAAAAGTCTTATTAATTAACCCATCGCTGGGGAGAGAAGAGATGGATTCATACCCTTTCCCAGGGGTATTTGCTTATAAGTGAATATAATTAACCCAACAGTGAATTGGAACTCTGCTCTCTGATTAACAATTCCGAGTCATTATCCATTACACCATCCACACATCCAGGCTTACAGCACCTAGTTTTCCCAAGCGGTCACCCATCTAGATACTGACCAAGCACGACGTTGCTTAACTCGGTAATCGTACGGGAAATGGGGTTTCAACATGATGTGACCGTAAGCTGATCATTCTAGAAACCTTTAAATCAATACCATAAATATTATAAGAAAGGATGATTTAATATATACACAAATTGTGCATTTGTGCGTGATTTATATAAAAAGGCAAATTACATAGATTATGTGCAAATGTTTTCAGAGAAGGTTTTATTCTTTTTTAATAAAAATTCTTTTTCCAAATACGTATTCAGTTTTTTGTTTACAAAAAGAGGCTGATGATAATTTTATACACTCTAATCTAAATATATACATCTATACATAAAGTACATAATATACATATATACATATATACATATATATATAAAAAAACTATGAATAAAGGTAAAAGACGACAGGAAAACTGTATTATATGTATATTATGCATATATACACATATATACATAATATACATATATAGATATGTATAAATGAAATACATATATATATATATATAATACATAACACACACACACACACACATATATATATATATATATATATATATATATATATATATATATATATATATATATTATTTTTTTGTTGGAGTTCCTTCGAAGATCTCTATTCATTATCAAGAACGAAAATATTATCAGTGCTATAGAAACATGTTTTTATTACCTTCATCCTGACATTTTCGGAGCGCTTTATTTATAATTTAAATCTACGTGTATTGGATAAAAGTGACGTCATCTTTTAATTAGTCTGCTAGAGATGAAAAATTTGACAGCGCCTGTGAACGAAGATATTAATTATTTTGAACATATTTACAAAATGCTGTCTTTTGTGGTGAAAGATATGTTTGCTTCATATTGGCTGTTTATTTTACAGTGTATGCTGTCTATTATTTCAAGTTGTGGTATATGTAGTATGAAATGGTGAGGGATGTCTTTTTGTGGTGAATGAGCAAATTGTAATGCTGAATAAGTTGTTAATAAGATTAGCTATTTCTAAGATAGAAAGTGTCGACAATCCTTTCCTTATTTCCCCTCAGACCTTGTGCCACAATTGTTTTAGTTAAAACAATAAATATATATTTCAAGTTAACGAGTAATATTTATTTCATGTTAATAATGATATTTCTTTTTGAGATGTGTTAATCAATATCGAATTGAAGTAAGCTTCCTTAAACGATGAGGTAACCGACGTGTGTAACGTTTATGTAACCAATATTCATATATTTCATTTCTTTATTATTGGTGTTGGAGATACAATCTCTGAAAAGACATGAGAATTCATAAACAACATTGTTTATATATAGCAATTTTTTTCATTTGTCTTTATAAGTATGGTGCATCTGTTTATTAGAGAATGAATTGATGGTATTTTCTTTTCTTCATATGATTTTTCTTTATACTATTTTTCTACAATGAAATAATGTTAATTTTATTTACTCGCAGACTATGAATGAAATCATTCTTGGTAGGTATTTTTGTCACTCATTTATTTATAATAAATTCCCATTTATTGTTGATGACAGCACTTTTTTCTCTTGAATGAAACGAAGATAGTAGAGAGAGATGAACAGTGGAAGAAAGGACGACTGAAAGAATCTCTAGACAAGACTTACGAGTATTAAACGATACAGGATATTCCGAACAATGGGACAATCGACCACCTTCAATTGATTGAATAAAGGGTTCTTTCGAAATTCCGAATACGACAAACATCAAAAGAAAGCAGAATAGTAATTAGTGGGGAAACCAAAGTGAGAATTCTTCTCCAAATCGAAAGGCATATAATACTCATAATTTCGCTTTCAAAAAATTCAAACACAAATTGTTTGAATGTACTCTTGTTGCATGGGTAGAAGTTATCTCTCTCTCTCTCTCTCTCTCTTAGAATTTGTCAATCTATTACAGAATATATATATATATATATATATATATATATATATATATATATATAAAGACAACGCCACTATGAAGCAATCGGATAAGGTTATCATCAATTATAATAAAACGAGCAACCATTGCTAGATCACAAAGCCATTAATAGGGAGGTCAATAAAGACTTACAAAAAAGCGCCCCAAACTGGGAATTTTCTATCAATAGTGAGAAGAAAAAGACAGCAAAAGAACTAAAAATCGACGATAGAGTCTATAAATTGCATAAGCAGCAGGCATTCATTACGACGAAAGACCACATAGATGACATCCAATACCTGCTAATCAACCTATTCAAGAATAATATCGGTAGGATAAAGGAAGGGAATACCCGAAAGAGCCCGCAAATACATCAGAAATGTTTTAGGAATCAACCAGTGGCATAATAAGGATGACTCCATTGATTTGTTCACTAAAATAAATAACAAAAGCGAATGCTTATTTCTCCAATTCGATATTTGCAACATCTACACATCCATCACCGAGAAGTTGCTAACGGATTCGATAAACATGGCCAACATTTATTGCCCCATAAGCAAACAGGACATTAATATCATCAAACAGGCTCAGAAACCCCCATCCTCTTCTATGAAGTTTCACTCTGAACCAACCGTAGCAATCCTGACTTTAGTACCTGCCATGAGTGCGTTTGATTCAGAGGAAACTTGTGAACTAGTTGGTATTACTTTGGCGTTGAATGTCTATCTTCGATATTAACTACACCGGCACTATAGGGATGACGGGATTATACGCCTACGCAAATCAAGCGAACAAAAAACTGACTAAAAAAACCTAATTAAATTAAATTTATAATTCTTTTTTCAATCTTATTTTCAATCTTAAATGTTAAACTGGTCCTAACTTCAAATCCAAAATTAAACTACAATTCATTTAAACACTTAACAACAATAATAATTCACCCTAATAATAAAATATCTCGCGATAACCAGAAATATTAAACAAGTGGTGTGAACCCAAAATTGGCACCTAAAAAATACAGACGGCAGGAAACTCCAAGTTGTGCAATAAATGTAGGTATTATGTATATTTTAATATATTAAATAGCTCTGTTATTTAACATTGAGCACTGTTTTATCACTATAGGATAACCATCTGATTATATATATATATATATATATATATATATATATATATATATATATATATATATATATATATATATGGACATTGAAGTCAACACCTGACGATTGTGTTTAGCATGAAACTGACTATCACCCTGGGTACCGACTTGTATGTCCACTTTTATATTTACATTCGCTCTATCCCTTATATTGAGCATTTAATCTATAAATGCAGCCTAAATTAAAACTATATTTTATCACACACACACACACACACACACACATATATATATATATATATATATATATATATATATATATATATATATATAAAGAGAGAGAGAGAGAGAAAGAGTAAGATAGAGAGAGACAGAGAGAAATACAAGGAAACGTCAATAGTTTTAAATATGAACACACACACGCGCGCACACTCACACACACACATATATGTATATAATGGAAAAATAGTATACAACGCCTTTATTATTTTACGCATTTTTTATCGAATAATAATTAAAATATTATTCGATGATATTCATTTATTATTATTTCATTTATTACATTTGTTACTACCATGAAATGAATAGAAGTGACCAAGGTAAGTTCAGATTAATTCAGGATAGCTGTCTGTTGTACACTATATATTGTGACGAATTTTATCTTTCAACAAAATTCAAATATATGCCAACAAATGCAGTTCACTTAAACGAAAAAAAAGGGATTTTCTACTCAGTTAAGGAGTAATACCAACACAGAAAATGTACCAAAAACAAATACGCGATATAAAGTTATAATTATTTTAATATTTAAAGGTATAGAATGAAAGACGAAGGAAAGAACAAATAAAGAATAAGAGAAAAGAAAGAAAATATAAGGATTATTATTAGAAGAATGTTCAATAGCCACTTTTGGCATCAATGATTTTGCTGATTAATGGCTATTATTATTTTACTGATTCTTATTTCTTCTTTTTTTCGAGTCGAAAGTTCATAGTAGAAGGATCTTGAAATATTTCCCTTCACATGTAGAATTGCTTTGGTTAATCAGTGAAGCTTTTTTGGTTTATCAACCTGAAAGCACTTTGCATTTCATTTACAGAAGATATAGAATCCTGTCTTTTGAATTCCTGATAATTCCAGAAGTTTCTTTATTCTTTTTACTTTCCGTCTCTAGAATATCAAAAGTTAATTTTACGTGGTAGCTAAACCACGGAGAAAGAATAAACGTTTTTTTTTACGTCTTCTCGATACAACAACCGCAATCTTTCTGATCAGTTAGTATAGGGACGTTCCTTACCGTTGAACGTCACAAATAAAATTAAAATCGTCAACCGTTGGCCAATTTAAAAGCGGTCAAGGCCGTATTTTTAAGAAATAGAATAATGAATAAAAAATAAATTATCAAATTTTTAGGATGGGGACTTATATTAAATATCAATACTTCAAATGATTGATTTAATTCAACTTAATTATATTTAATATAAATAACGAAGATCATGTCACAATATATATATATATATATATATATATATATATATATATATATATATATATATATATATATATATTTGGGTGGATTGACGTGAGTTTGTGATTTATATTTTATACACACACTTTTCACACACACACACACACTGGAATTCTCTGAGGTTTTCATAACACTACTGGACTCTACTTTGGCCAATAAGAATGTATAATTACTCTCCAGAAGAAACATGTTGAAATTGATTATAAATGAAAATGACATGTTTATCATTAGTTAATCATAGCTAAGGATCCGAAGCTCGCGAAGGATTGAAATAAAAGTTTAAATATATATATATATATATATATATATATATATATATATATATATATATATATTCCAAGATCATTTTCCAACTTATTCAAGATGATCTTCACCCTCTCTGACCTTCTAACTTTCTTTCCTGGAGTATTGTTGCCTCTCATGTTTCACGTACGATTTCATTTTCAATACCTTTTTCACTGTTCTTTGGGCTGTCATAGCCGGAACTCCTCTCTCAAATGCCAAACGTCTTATGAAATGTGTTGGCTTTTTTTAATTGATCTCTTTAGCTCTAAATTGAAATGATGATTCCTTTTCCTGTTGTGACCTGATCCAGTTTTCCCTCCTTTTTAAACTTATTTGCCGTTATCTTGATGTTTCTTGAATAGACTTTAAAGATGGAAGCCATTGATATAGTGCGACTGACACAAGACGATTTTAACCTGTTCTCTAGCTAAATTACTCAAATTGTTTTTCAGTAATTCTTACGATAAATGGTATCAAGATGGCTAAACAACTTATCTGAAAACCTGGAAAAAAAAGAAAATCAATTAGTTTGGTGTTTTTTTTGTTGTTTTTTTTTTAGATATTAAACATTTTGTGGGATGAACAATTATGCTGTAACACCATTTAGGTAACTTTGCTGTTACACCCACATTGAAGTCTACACCATGTTAAACACAATGTGCATTGTGTTTTTGCTCGACTATTTATATATATATATATATATATATATATATATATATATATATATATATACAGGTCAGTGATGCATTATGGGTAGTCTATTGTATTGCATTGTGATTAGTCTATTGTATTATTCTGACGGTTGTTATGGTGCGTGGCAATTGTTAGCTATTTATTGTTAGTTAACTGACATGTATATACAAATAGTCGAACAAAAAACACAACACACGTAGCCTGACGATTGTGTCGCCTCTGTGTGTGCACTTCAATATCACTTATATATACATATATATATATATATATATATATATATATATATATATATATATATAATTATTTTTATAACAAAAAATTATAACATAAGTATGTTATAAAATCACTACAAAAATAGCCATTTTGTTTCAACACACTCTGTGTCTTATCAAGTAATGATGTTGAAAAAGAAAATAAATGGTTTTAAAAGTTTCAGATTAATTAACGATCCTACACTAGGGGGGAAACATTGTTACAAAAGCTAGAACAACCAATCAAAAACCAAGTATTGAAAGATTCAAAAAGCTTGACAACGAAATCATGTTATAATAGCTATTCAGATCTTTAAAATACGTGTAATATTAAAAATAATTTATACTAACCAATAATTATAAAATTATATGATAAAATTTAATATTAAAATAAAAACTGGCAATTTTAAAATCCAAATTTAATCACTATTAAGTTTAAAAACTACAAAATTATTGAGAAAAGAAAAAATATATATGTTTATTCAATTCATTTCTTCATTGAAATTACGTTCGACAAGACGCTACAGTATATCCGGTCATTTGACAATACATGTATATATATTTTTTTCTTTTCCCTTTCTTTTCCTTTTTTATTTTAAAGTGTGTGAATTTGGTCTTAAACTCACGCGCAAAACAACAAAAACACAATCAGATTATAATACATAAGCACCCAGACATAATTAGATACACACACACACACACACACACACACACACACACACACACACACACACACACACACACACACACACACAAAAAAGGGTGGTGGGGCGAGACATGAACATCTCTACAGCCCTTTATGAAAAAAGGAGACGTGGAAACCAACACTTATACACACACACAGTTAAATGTGAATACACTCTACATACACATAGACACCGATAGATACACATACATGCATTCACAGACAATGACATAGACAATCAGATACCACAACCAATAAATATTTCAGACTTAAAGTATCATTAAATAAATGCTAACCACTTATTAAATTATAACTTAAGGGAGCAAATATACAAAGATAAAAATGGTTAAAAATAATATTATTTAATATATTAAAACGAAAATTCCAAAACCATAAATATCAATAAAAATATATATTAATCATATAATTTGATAATAGTTTCATTATATATTATGCAAAGAAAAACAGGATAAAGAAACCCACAGATACATATATATATATTTATACGCGGCATAAACATACACTCATACATACATATACATACAGAAATACATACAAATAAATATATAAACATAAACATATACGCACATATACATATCTATGATAACAAGTACACATGCACACACATATACATATAAACCTAAATACACACATATATACACAGATTTTTATGCACACATACATATATAAAAACAATCATTATATACCAAAGTTTCCATACCCACACATACACACAAACAAACTCATACATAATAGGTGCCAACACACACATATATACACACACAAACATACATAAATATATATACACATACATACATATCTACAAATAAACCTATATATAAATATATCTATCTACAATAACAACTACCAAAATATACATGCATACATAAAAATACAATATATATATATATATTGTCATCCAAAGACAGACTGTTTCGCTGTATCATAGCTTATTAGTATGGCTAGACGTCCGGTTACCGCCAGCTAGGATCGAAACCCGGATATATATATATATATATATATATATATATATATATATATATATATATATATATATATATATGTGTGTGTGTGTGTGTGTGTGTGTGTGGGTGTGTGTGGGTGTGTGTATGCTTGTGTGTGCATGGATAAGTACTCATTGATATAGAAAGGATGATTCAAACTATGCACACGTACAAACAATAAAGATCTTATTACACTTCATGGATATTTCTGAGATTTCTCTAAAAAAGAATAGAATTTTTTCCTTTGTTTCCTGTTTAGGATTGGGATTCAGGTACCTTCCAAAGCCTTATCATTCTTTTTCACTCCTATTACCCCTTGCTTCTTAGAGGCATTATCGCTTTGCTTAGCGTGAAGAAAAAAACTCATGCAATTATATTTAATTACTTGTTTCACGGGAAACACGTTTTAAAAGCCATGGAAAACAATTTAAAACTCAAGTCAATTGCAGTCAGCTTATTGAATCTTTTTTCTCAATGTATAAAATCAAAATAGATTAAAAGATTCTAATCAGATAAATGTCGGAGGAAGATAAAGTTTACTCTTTCAGTTTTCATATCCTAAGTGTCTGAGCACTGTAATGGTTATTTTTGAGTTATGGGGCCTGGCATTATCAGGCAACCGAATTTTCTTTACATTTTCGCAGTCTCATGGGCATAATATTTGTTGTTTTTGTTTCTGCGACATGACTTTGCAAGATGGAAGCACATTTACCAAAATCAATTCTGCGTAACCTAATAGAAATATCAAAAAGGTCAACATATGAGATTTACACGGATTATGCTGATGCTAAACAGTTTTAACTCATAATCCCAGATATTCTTGGAAATGGTTTTATTGACTTAAAGCCATACAGGAAATAGTTAAGATGTTAAACTTTTGTAGCACGTTCAAACACATACACACACGCGCGTGCGCACACACACACACACACACACACACACACACACACACACACACACCCGATTTATGATTATTATGACCTCCTTAGTAAGCCTAGCATCGAAATAAATATAATATGGGAGCCGCTAATAAACATAAATGACAGTAAATCTTCAACCGCGGCATCAAAAAAAAAAAAATTATGCAGCAGGAGCAGTAGTCAAAATATGACAGTCGTGGCAGCTGCAACCTAATCAGCGGACAGCTTGAGTTTAAACCTCCAAGTCCACTACGGCAAATTATCCAATTTGTACAATGGCCTAATGGACAAAAGTGTTGGTTTGTAAATTAAGTGACTGTGAGTTCAATCCCTGAATTGTCTACCCCTGTATATTAAATAAATTGTCCAGTTCATCATTCCCTGTAATTGAAACGTTGTGATGTTGTTTGAGTTTTAATAGTGTAAATAAGGTCCTCTTTCGAATACAGAGTTCGCTCCCATAACAAGAAAAATATTCGGAAATATTGATCCTTGCATGGTGAGTAAACAGCATCTTTGCCAACGAAACTAACCCCATTACAAATGCGTGTTTCCAGAATAATGCCGACACACATATAATCGCGGAGCAGGCATTCCTTCTTACTCTTTTCCGCCACATTGTTTCTTTTCTCGCAGTTAATGACAGAGATAAGACGAAAGTGTTCCGATGGTAATGACGCTGAAGACCTGATTGCTCGTTTAGAATAGCCTAAGAGAGACCAGGATAATTTTTCGAGTCAATAATGCTTTTGTTGTTGGTGGTTTGAAAGTCTTGCAATACACGGAGAGAAACTTTCAAATGACTGGACAGTTTATGTGCTAACCTTCCAAACACATACTGTAGTACTTTGTCCATTTCTTTTTGTGCAGTACATTGCTTTTTTTTCCTGAAAGAAACAAGATAATCATTCTGAAGACACCAATATTTTTTCTACATCGAGGTAAATCAACTTAACTGTTTTTGGATGAGATAACAGGACGCATTTCGGCTTTGGGATTTGAAGTAAGGAAATTTTTTCTATTTCTATTTTTGTCTTCTTTTGCCGCCTCCTGTCCGCTTTCTCAGTTGGGATCTGCCACATTTTGATTGAAGATGTATTTTCTGATGTCGTCATTTGTTTTTCACCTCTAGTAGCTGCAATCCTTATTGCTACTTCAACGAGAATTCTTGCACCTCTTTCTGCTTCGTGAAGAACAACTTACGTTGTGGTTTTTTGGTCTGGCGTCGTTCTTTGCTTCTACTTTTCTTCTTTCACAAATTCCACACTTAAGAAGGTTCGCGCAAAAATAGGCGAGAGCATTTCTGATATTCAGACAAATTTAATATGTAGATTTTAGAAGAATGAAAAAATGAACGGAGGAGAGTTTTAATGAAATTTAATCCAAGGTGAAAATAGCATTCGATTATGGGTTCAAAATCTTAAATATTATTATAGCCATGGCAACATTATTTCTGCATGACTTTACCTTTTGTTACCATAAAACGTGATTTCTGTATTATCTGATCTCGTTTCAATAAGTAAAGAGAATAAACTTGTAAAAAAAGAAAATGAAATAATTTTAATCTGAATATGGGTCAATAATCTGAAACGTTAAACAGGTCAATAATGTTCATTTGATCAATTCTGAAAGTTGTTATTACTACATATTATAATGCATATTATATGACGAAAAATCTTGATATGGCTTTAGGGTTTATAATATTTGTATTTATATTTCAGGAATAAGGATATTTGATAATTGTTTTATTCCATTTAAATAAGAAAGGAAGCTAAAAAACAGTACAAGAAAAAATGTGCGCTCACTTGCTCTATTTGAGGGTTATGGTTAAGCCGATAACGACATTCCAAGGAATCTGTGAGATCAAACTGAAGGAAGAAGATTCATGTAGGGCACTCATCTATTAAAGAATAAAACAAGACAATAAACACACTGTATTCGATGGTATGCCGAACGAATAAAATTAATCACTCAACAATCGATTTTTTGAAAGAGCAAAATGTCGCACAAATCCTTAAAGCAGCTGTAATTATTTTAAGAATACAAAGAAGGAATTCATTTTAACAAACTAGAGCAACACGACGCATTAATTCGCGGTCTTCCACATAGATTTTCTAAATTTTCGAAAGACATTTTAAGATTCTTGATAATTAAATTCTTGTCACAGAAGGAGTGCTTGTTTATATTGAAGAACAGTGCTTTATATGAGCTCCCGAAATGACCCTGAAAAAATTGCTTTCGCGTTTGATTTATAATGACACACCTCTGTCTAATGGTCTCAGCTGGTGTCAATGTAAAACGATTGTTTAGCAAAGTACCGTATATTTCCACAGATAAGACGACCTTTAAATCCCAAAAATCACCCTTAAAAATTGGATGTCGTCTTATACTACAATTCTAAAAAAAAGGAAGAACCTTAAATTCTGATTGATGTTTTTCGGTAGGCTAAATTCAGCCTCGATGAGATAACCAGTAATTAATGTACATGAAAAGATTCACATTATCAAATAAACTGATAATAAAAGTAATAAAATCATTTCTACCTTATACATTACTGGAATACCTTCATAATAAATTGCCTACTCGAAGAATAATTCCATATCAATAAAATGAACTTGTCATCCATGAAAGCTCAGCTGAGAAAATGTAAACATCGAGTTATGATTGCGAATAAAAATATTGAAAATGTAATGTACTGTTATTGTACATTATCATACTGTTATTAACAGTAATTTCTGATTGTCAATGAAATATAAGTAAATGGCCATTAGTACACCAGGCTGTTTGTAATTGTTTAGATATAGGAAAAGAAGTGGAAGAAGAAGAATCAGTATTCACAAGAGATCACGTGAAGAAACGTTTACTTTTGTAGGCAAAACATGATATACAATCGGTTTTATAATTTCGTTTATTTTGAATTTCTAAGGCTACAGTAAATAACAACATTTCCAATAACAACATCTTATATTCAATAAGCAAGCGTCATATATAGACTGTTTCAATAACTTGGACGGATATTAAATGCGTATTAAGTATCTAATGATTTTTTCTTTTTTTTTCAGATTTAACAACTTAAGTCTTTGGCAATTTCAACCATGGAGAGATTAACAATCAAACAACGAAAATGGACGTTCAAATTGAAATGCATTTCATGCATTTCGTGATTTTTTGTTCAACATATACGACCAACCGTGAGTGCAATTGGAAAAATTGTTCGTAAGTTCAAACAAACTGGGTCAGTGACAGATGTTTCAGCTGGAAACATTGCTGCAGTGCACGAGAATGTGGCCGAAAATCCAGACCCCCTCTATATGTCAGCAGGAATTGAAACTCTCCACAACAAGGTTACATTGAATTTTGATAAAAGATTTGTCTCTACAAGCTTACAAAATACAAATGGCAGAAGAACTGAAAGTTGCTGACCATTTGGAGCGCCGTACATTAGTCGAGTGGGTGCACAAGCAAAGACTAGCCGATGAAGATTTTCCGCAAAAAATCCTCTATAGTCATGAAGACCATTTTTTTTTTATCTTGGTGGATTCGTTAATAAGCAGAATTGTTGCATTTGGGCGGATGAAAATCCAAGGAAGATTGTTGAAAATCACTGCATCCACAAATGATCCCTGTTTGGTGTGCATTTTTTTTTGCTAGCGGAATATTTATAAATTTGAACGTAAGTTATTAAATCTGAAAGAAAAAGAAAAATCATTAGATGCTTAAACTTAATTCATATTTAAAATCGGTCCAAGTTATTGGAACGTTCTATACTCATGTATAAGATAAATTCATAAAAATTTGCTATATATTTTTACCTCGTCTTATCTAAAGGTCGACTTATACGCGGTATATAAAAAATGCTAGGAAATATCGTGATGACGTCACTATTTACATAAATATGATAGCTTAACAGTTATCGATATGAAAAGCGGAAGTGTCAAAAGGACTTCGAATTTCAAGTGAAAAAGCTTCTTTTCACTTTGCAATAGTATAGGCATTAATATATACAGGGTGCGACGGGTAAATTGTCGCCATTATATATTTTAAATTTCGCGCATGCGTGTTGTTTGCTTTTGATTTGTCGACTGCACAGTATAGTAGGATTGGTTGGGCAGCGTCTGCGAGAAAAAGACGCAATTCACTCCGCCAGAAATTTAGAAACAGCATTCTGTACTGCTTGACATTCGCGCTGGAAGCTCCAGTATGAATGTTTGGGCATCAACCAGAACACATTGCTCGGGTTGATGATTTGGAAATAGTTGAATAAATCTAATGGTAATTACGAAAGTACGGCAACTACGAAAAATCACTCTGATTTCTTTGATAAGAAAAAAAACTCCAGAATTTGGTGAGGGCCTCAGAGTCAACACAGAGGCATATATCAAGTGCCTTGAGGTGCTAGTGTTGACCAGGGCCAGTTGGGTGGCTGCTGGAAGACCATATGTCTGGCAACAGGATGCTGCATCATGCCACACAAGCAGGAGAACCCAGTTATGGCTGTCAGACAATTTCTGCGACATCACCTCTTACATTTGGCCACCTAACTTCCCAGGCTGAAACCCCACTTCATTATTATGTGTGGGGTAACAGTTGAGCGACAGACTAACAAAACTCCTTGTAATATCGAAGATGAACTGAAGGCAATAATTAGGGCAGCATTCACCAACTTAAAAAAGGAGGCTGTCCAGAAGAGATGCAGGAGATTCTGAAGTCGTCTGGAGGCTGTATATGAAGCCAATGGCGATTTTATTGAATAACTTTACTCTTTAGTATTTCAAGATATTTTTGTGTCATTTTAGTAAATGTATCTGTTAAAACGAGATGTCAGTGTTATTTTTATATTTACGTAAGACGACAATTTATCCATCGCACTCTGTATATTTAAAATGTTGCAATTTTATTTTCTGTCAGTGTATTTGAATCATTTCTGACAAATGAGTCACTTAAATATCATTATTTCTCCTTTTAATATAATTGGGCATTTAGCCGTGGAGTAACGCTTCACTAGTTAATCAGGATGATCACTAATGTTGAGTGGTTGACCCGTGCTTGTAAACTTGTATCAGATTATACTAATCTTAGTAAATAGCAGCATACAATTAAATAAATTAATTACCTTTACCTGTTTATTCGCATGACATATTTTTCGTATTTATAGCATTTGCGTCTTGTAGATAGACGTGATTTCAATCTGAGACGTTCATACTATTATTTCAGGCAAAGGGGCTTACTTGAACGATTCCGAATTCCTCGAAAGTTGGACTGGGTTACACAGTCCCTGCAGTAGGGCTTAATCTGTTCTGAGCTATTTGAAGAGGTGAATGCATGTCTTTCCCAAGGGCATCATTATGAAGTGAACACAGACTTTGAGCTTAGTTTACAGATACAAATTCCCACAACAGCTTGGCTTGAGTATACAACATCCGTCCGGAAAGTATAAAGCCAATTAATAGCCAAAGAAAGCTTACCTAGAGCAACATTACTTTCGGCTACTTCAATGTACGCTACTTCAATGTACGCTACTTTGAACTTCGAATATGTGACACATTCTCTTTTTTTGTGTCTCAGAACAGTTTGCAAATTTCTTTTCGGAATCGCCATCAGTTTCAGTTTCCTTACACCTTTATATTTAATGTTTTGTCTACTGTGATTTAAAAGAGATTTACTCGTTAGGAAGAAGCCAGATTTGCCGTGTGTCAAATATGGATTTTAGGGAGGGGGGTTGACATACCCGTGTGATGCTATAGTTTGTCAAACATATTTACATGAGACAGGATGCGAATCCGACTGTTACCCAAAAGAAAAACGCACATGACGGCGACTCACTGCCGATTGTGTAACGAGATTGCGTATCTGTTTATGCACGCACTGTTATTAGTAGCGTAGATACATCAAGGCCGCGCAACTTATTCTCGAAATATTCAAACTGGTTGGGTACATTCCCGAAAGACCTCACATATCTGAACCTACAAATTATAATTTTATTACTTAATTTAATTATATTAATTAATATTATTTACTTCCTTTGAATAGTTATCCTCTTACTTTGAATTATTTTAATTATTTTAACTCTCTTTCACACACACACAAGCGCGTGCACACCCACATACACATGCACACAAACGTATAAGCATATATCTATATCTATCTTTCTCTCTCTATCTCTCATTCTTTCTCTCTCTAGCTATCTATCTATCTATCTATCTATATATATATATATATATATTAATTAGTACATATATGCGTACCTACGTTTTGGTGTGCAACTATAGTTTCGCTGGGTGGTGTTCCCACTTCATCGGGGACGAGGAACTGGAAACACCATCCAGTGAAACTATAGTCGCACGCCAAATACGTAGGTACGCATATGTGTACTAATTAATATATATCTCCGCATGTATAACCGCATTGAGCACTATTACGCACCTCATGCATAAATTTAACGATTATTTATTTGCTTGCCTGTGTATGCACACCAGCACACGCGTACATGCCTGATTATATTTGGCCGTTTCATTTATCCACTCTACACCTATATATATATATATATATATATATATATATATATATATATATATGTATGTATTATATATCATATCTCTCATAATTATATTTATCAGTCACAAAAATGATTAACTGATTACTTTTTATTAACTAATTATTATTCTTTATTATTATTGTTTATTATTACCTTCGTCCTTGTTTTATGTGTGATAAGATAAACAAAGATGAAGACATTAGTCCGACTGAAAATAATAAAACTAATTATATGCCCTCATAGTCCAGTACAAATGTCTACATATTGGTCATAATATCTAAGTTTATACACAGAGGCATTCATGATGCTGAAAAATGCTTAATAATGTGAACAATGAAAAAAAACATTCCTTTTCTATGCTTAAATGACATTTTAATCATGAAAATGTGAAAAAAATAATTTTCTTCAATACTCTCTCTCTCTCTCTCTCTATATATATATATATATATATATACATATTGATGCATGTTTCATTAAATAATATAGACAAGTTTTATTTATTTATTTTCAGTAAGTTTCTTTTATATTGTCTGATAAGGTTAATAACATTAACTGCGACGCGATTTTCGCTTGCGCGTCTCGTATACATGAGTTAGTCGTTGCTTTGAAATTTTTCATGCAGCCAAAACAGACTATCATTATTGTTTCTTCCGTGTATTGGTTGATATATTGAAAAGTAATTGTCATCTTTGATAATAGCTTATGTAAGGCGAAAGCTTAGATTGGATTTAAACATGTATCAGCATGGTGATTTCCTTTCGTCTTTCAATGATAATGTTACTTAAAATAAATAGACAAAACTTGTCTATATTATTTAATGAAACATGCATTAATGAAAAATTGCTGCCTGAATATACATAGTATATATATATATATATATATATATATATATATATATATATATATATATATATATATACACACACACAACAGGGTGCGATTGATAAATTGTCGTCTAAGTTTCGCAAAAATGAAAATGACATTGACATCTTATTTTAATAGATATATTTGCGAAAATTACGGAGAAACATTTCAAAATACGTAAGAGTATTCATTCAATAAAATCGCCATTAGCTTTAACCATGGCCTCCAGACGACTTCGGAATCTCCTGCAACTCTTCTGGACGCTGTCCAGGTTTAAGTTTGTGAATGCTGCAATAATCCTTGATTTTCATGTCACGAGAATTTTTTTTGATCTCTCGTTCATCTGCGCCCCACACATAATAATCAAAGGCGTTTCAGTCTGGGGAGTTAGGTGGCTAAATATAAGGGGTGATGTGGTCACACAAAATGCCTGACTAAGTTCTCCTGCTTGTGTGATATAGTGCAGTGTTCTTTTGCCAGTGGTAGGGTCTTCCAGCAGCCACTCCCTTGACCCAGAGCAGCACCACGTCCTCAAGGCACTTGATGTAGGCCTCCGTGTTGAGTCTGAGGTCCTCACCACCAAATTCGGGTGTTCTTTTCTTATCAGAACGATCCGAGTGAGTTTTCCCAGCTGATCTTCCTTTGTAATCACCATTAAACTTCAGATTGACATCCAAGCACACTGAAATGTTCGTATTGGAGCTTCCAGTGCGAATGCCAAAAAAAAAAAATTTCTGTACATCATGCCCTTTTTTCGGAGTGAAAATTTCTTTGTCGGGAATTGCATCATGTTGCCCTTTTCTGTCGGATTGAATTGCATCATGTTTGCCCCCTTTTTTTCTCGCAGACGGTGCCCCACTGATCCTCCAATATAGTCGACAAAATCATGCACGAAATTAAATCATATAAAATGGCGACAATTTTCACATCACAGTATATATATATATATATATATATATATATATATATATATATTCTGTAATAGATTGACAAATTCTACGAACTTATCTCATCGTTTATGAGGACTTCCGCAAGCTAAACTAATATCCTTCCTGATGAAATTATGCATATGTAGAAGGGAGAAAATAGAAAAGAAACTGATGGTCATTTATGCGACGACAGGAGCCGCTGAAGATGAAAAGATGCTAAATTTCAAATTTAGACCCAACATGGCAACCAATTTCATTCAGTTTCTCAAAGTTTCTTTTGTTTTTATTTATTCATTTGCTGTTCTTTTTAAATATCCCACATTGCGACAACAGAAGATTTCTTAAGAAAGTGTAATGTTCGGAGGAATATTGAACTATCACTGTATCCTTGAACATTCCAAATATTATGGACGTCTTTTCCATATGAGTCACCTTTTTCATTATAAGGACAAGAAGATGAGATTGTAACAACGTTTGTTTGCTATGGTTTTTAACATTGAAAATCTATGGTCTTTTAGAAGGATGGACCCTAAATTGAAGCGCAAAACTATTTCAGCCCTTATCTACGTTACTGTACTTATTATTATTATTATTATTATTATTATTATCATTAATTGTGTGTGTATCCTGTAGAGCCCGGTGCAAACTATGGTTCTTAGGCCGTATAGGAGAGTTGTCATTTAATTGGTAGCACTTTTCTTAGTGTATGAGATCTCCAGGCCATTATATTTGGATATTTTCTCGATAATTTTATGGAGGTGTTGCTCTCAGATGGTGCTGCTATCTCATTAAGTATGAAGTTCTTGAAGTTCTTGTCTTTTATGATAATATCAGGTTTGTTGGTTTTTTTATTTCCCTGTCAGTTTGAACTGGCATGTCCCTGAGGATAGTTACATCGTTATTTTGAGTGACGGTGTCTGCTTGGTGTTCATATCTCAATTATTATTATTATTATTATTATTATTATTATTGCTGTTGTTGATTTCTTCTGCCTAAAAATTTCTTTCCGGGTCCCAATCAGAAACCTAAGATCAGAAATCGCATCATGATATTTTACAAAAAGAATTTTTGAAAACCTCCTACCCAAAAAAAACCCATAAGATCACAAATATTTTATATAGGTAAAGCCATTTGTAAGTTGTGGCTTTACTTTTGAGTAATTTTTTTGTATTTCGTTAGGACTTGAGCTACATGGAATCACTTTCTAAAAGGGCTCCAACTACAAATGGAATTGTTGATGTCCTCACAGGCATTTTGATACTTTTTTTGAAACATTACAATATGCAAGGATTGACATGTCAGTAAGAAGGCTCATTTTTGTTCATAATAATAATAATAATAATAATAATAATAATAATAATAATAATAATAATAATGTTGAATATAATTGGTACATTACAAGCTTTACAACTTTCAGGATAAAGGAATGCGACTGGATTCAAAATGGAAACGGAGGAAATGAATGTGAAAAATACAATGTTTATTGTTTGATCCAAATTCCCGGTGATATACATACATATATATATATATATATATATATATATATATATATATTGGAAGAACAAAGAAGTATGGAATAAAGGAAGAGAAGAAGGAAGGTAATGGATATGACAGGATAAGAGAATGAAATATAATGAACAGATATGAAAAGGACCAAAAAGATGCCGAGAAAAAGAAAGAAAGAAAGAAAAGAAGGGAAAAGAAGGGAAAGAAGAAAAGAGGAGAAAAATCTGCTGAAAAGGAAACAAAGTTTATTAAAATGGCCGGAACTGCAAAACTATATGAAAAAACACAATAAATAAATAAAACAAAGGAAAATCAAACTTGACTCTCGAAAAGGGAGGAGAGAAAGTGAAGGTTGGAAAATGTCGAAGGCAGACAACAATGTTAATGAAGGAGAAAAGAGTAAAATGTAAATGAAGAATAGACGAAGACATTGAGGCAATCATGTGGTAGCAGCTGGAAAAGCTGCCAACGCAACGCAACGTAACTGAGAAGGCGATCGATTTGTTCTATGGTCGCGCCTTGTGCAAACGAGCAGGAATATGGAACGACATGTCCGCAAATCCATCGTGGAGATAAAGAGATTGACAAAGAGAGATGTAGAATATATATATATATATATATATATATATATATATATATATATATATATATATAATCGTATGTGCTCAGAAAATAGGATTGGCTTCAAGTTTCGTTGGTCTCGCCCAACTGTGCCCCACACATAATAATCAAGTCGGGTTGCAGTCTGGGGAGTTAGGTGGCCAAATGTAAGGGGTGATGTGGTCGCAGAAATTGTATGAGGCCCATGACTGAATTCTCCTGCTTGTGCGGCATGGTGCAGAGTCCTGTTGCCAGACATGGGGTCTTCCTGAAGTCACTCACCTCCCCCAGAGCAGAAGTACCTCCTCAAGGCACTTGATTTAGGCCTCCATGTTAACTCTGGGGCACTGTGGGAAGATGAACGGAGGTATAAAGTTGTTTTTAAATTTATGGTGGTGTTAATTTTTCTCACAGACGGTGCCCAACTGACCCTACTAGAGTGTACAGTCGACAAAGTTAAAATCCAACAACGCGCATGCGCGAAAATAAAAATGATATAAAATGGCCACAATTTACTCATTGCACTATATATATATATATATATATATATATATATATATATATATATATATTCTTTTTCTTCACCGGCAATGAAAAAAATGTATATTTATTAATTTAGGCCTAATACATCAGCACTCAATGTGCGATATATATATATATATATATATATATATATATATATATATATATATATAATGAAAAGACAAGAGTAAAACTATACTTAATTTAGCCGAGGCCTTTCGTTGTTCAACGGATTGTATGAAGGCAAATAACCTTGATAAATGCCTTGATAAAGTCCGTCGAATGACAAAACGCTTCGGCTAAAGAAAGTATAGTTTTCCTCTTGTCTATTCATTAATTTTGCCTCTTCCACAGATATACTCCATCTGAAAATATTTACACACACACACGCACACATGTATCAACCAGTACATATTTATATATTTACATATACTTATATACATATTTATATACGCATACATATATACTTATATGTATATATACTTATATATATGCATATTATGTGTGTGTGCATGTATGTTATTTTTAGTATTTTGTGTGTGTATAATAAATATGTCTATTCTCACACACATTATCTCTGTCACTCTCGCCTTCCCTGTATGCATGTATGCGTTAAATACTTCATCCGCGTCCGTTTGTGTATTTTTGCAAATAAAGCCATTGGCGAAATTGCTACTGCGTTCTTTCTTCGTTTCAGCCTCTCCCCTGGGGGTTGGGGAAAAACTGATACGTTACATCGACGTAAACAACAGCGAACAGCAAATAACAATGGCCGACGATGAATATACTTAACTACTTGCATAGTTTAGTTTTTATACATCAGTCTGTCCGTTTATTTTCATCGATTCTCATTCTGTTCATATCAAAGTCCTTTAATATCGATCTATCTCGGTCTGTTCAGATCTATCTATCCTTTCATTTCCTTTCCTTTTTCTGTCTATCACCCTCTAAATATAATTTTCTCTATATTTAACTAAGCCTCTATATCTCTTTCTATATATTAGATTGTTTCTATATTTTACTTTCTATATTTTTATTTATGTATTTTATATCTGTTTGCTTCGTAAGATCTGTCTTTCTATGTACATCTATCTATTTATGCACGCTCTCCTCTCTCTCTCTCTGTATATATATATATATATATATATATATATATATATATATATATATATATATATGCTTGTGTGCGTGTGTATGCCTGTGTGTTTATTTGTGTGTGTGTGTCTGTGTGTGTGTCTGTGTGTGTGCTTATGTCTGTTCAATCAATTTTCTTTCGGATTCATTTTTACATATATAATAGAAGTTCGTCTAGCTTGCTAAACAATGTGGAAATTTGCATAAAAGATGAATTCAATAAAATCTTTCAATCTGAAAAAAAAAAAAAATAGACGAAGTCCCTTTTTGTACATTGAAGCATTTCTTTCGAAGATTGCATTCAGTGGGCCGACGGGCAATTTGTGATAAATCAGAAGCCGTGAAATGGATCTGGTTGTTTCGGAGTGACATTAATTTCAATATATTTGAAATTCTTAAAATTTAAAAAAGAAAACTGAGATCAAAAAGGCTGAAAACCACGCAGAAATGGTATCAATTGAGTTGCAGCAGACAAAAATAAATAAAAAAGTCAACTAGGAATTCTTATATTGTATTTTGAGTTGGCTGTAATGAGGTCGCTATCAAGATACTGGACTAGAAGAAAGGATTATTATCAATGAACGAAGACTGTTGAGCAAACTCATTTCAGGCGTATTTCAGCAGTATTTACTCGAGAGACCACAATTAAATGTTTTAATCATTTGATAATCGGCTTCTCTTATTTAGGGAAAATGGGCATAGTACCTCGGTAAGTTCTAGATGTTACACCGAGGAGTGGAATATATACTATAAACACATCATCTAAACTTACCGAGTTGGGATTATCCATACTGCCAATATGGAAATGCCCTAAAATCCCCATTATTTTGTTGATGGATTGTTGATTTGTTTTACCAGCAGATCAACCCCTGTGGGTTATTTAATGCTGAAACTGGATTTTTATTCAGGAATGTTTCAAAACATTTCAAGTGGTTGTAAGTTTTAAAAATTGTTTTCAAAATGTCGCATCTTATATGATTCAGGAATACTTTAAAACATAATTTGTATGGTTCAAAATCCAAGCTCTATTTTCTATAGAAGTTAGAAGTATTTTCTTTCTTCGGATATCCTATTATTTGTGCAGTAGGTAAAGTTTTGAAGAGTATGTTAAGATTTTGAGCTTGGTAATAGTTGCTACGTATTTTTTGTACTACTTAAATTCTATCAAGATAGGCTTGACTTGAGAAATTGGTTGCAGTGAGTACACTGAAGTGTAGTTTCTGCCTAGAGCATGTTGGCCTGTATCAAGTGTGTGTCTATCCAATTCTTAATCTGTTGAGCACTATCTCTTGTCTGCGCTCAGCTAATGGCTCTATATTCTCCATTCTTATTGGGGGTAAAACCCAAACAGCAGAAAAAATTCAAAAGCGTGCCTAGAAAGTGCTGGAAAGTGCAGTAATATGACATTATATATATATATATATATATATATATATATATATATATATATATATATATATATATATAATTTTAAAATATATATGTGCGTGTGTATGTCTGTGTAGCATATCTTCATTCAAACATGTTTCATCGAATAATATAGACATTAAGTCATTTATTTTTTATAATGCCCATTTACATCAGTTACTTGATATATATATATATATATATATATATATATATATATATATATATATATATATATATCAAAAGCAAGCAAGCAAACCAACATGGAACAAAATTTATTATGAGTGTAGTAGCAATGATTTAAAACAAATTTGAGTCACATTACACTCCATGTTGCACTTTTAACATCTCTGGTAACACTTTTAACATCTCCCTTATATTGTAGACTTGTTTACAAAAGAGATCATAGTTACAACTGATAAATTTTAAATGTTTAAATACTTATAACAGAGCGCGTTCACGCGTGTTTACAAAAAAATCACCTTCACAATGATCAGTCTTCGTAATACACGCCTGAAGATCATCTCGGAAGAACTCGAAAGTAATTGATTTAACAAAAACTACGGGTATTCCTTGATGAATTTCAACTTAACATCAAGAAGCTAATTCTTTCTTTCTTTCTTTTTATATGCCATGTCCTTTCAGGACGTCGACGATCATGGATCTCCACCTTCCTCTATCCCTTACAACTCTCAACAAGTTTCTTTCCCTCTGCTTTCTCCTCCAGACCACGTTCTGTCATCCACTTACAGGTATGTCACTCGTTGTTTTCCCTTGTCTCTCTTTTCCTCTATTCGACCCGTGAGTATCAGATTCTCCAGGCCCTCCTTCCTCATTATGCCTCCCAGAAGCTTCAGCTGCCTCTTCCTGATATTAAGTATAGGCCTCCTTCTTGTTTGCAACCTCTCTAGGACCTGATCGTTGCTCACACGCTCGGTCCATGATATCCTTAGCATCCTTCTGTAGAACCACATCTCTGTAGCCTCGAGTCTCTACTGTATCTTTGAGGAAATCGTACAACAATCGCTGCCGTAAAGAAGGACACATGTCACGTAACAGTTCAGTATTCTTTTCTTTGTTACCAAAGAAGCTAATTAGAGAACTAAAAAACATAAAAATAAATAGACGTAATGTCTATATTATCCAATGAGACATGCTTGCATATATATATATATATATATATATATATATATATATATATATATATATATATATATATATAAATGCAGGAAGGCATTCTTTTTTAGAGATCCCTTTCAACCAACACATCAGAAGAAGAATACGTTAGTAATGTTGATTGAAAAGACGGCACTACGAGAAAATATAGGAAGGATAAAAAGGAACCACGACTAAAATACAAGTTTATTAATACTACCAGCAAAAGGCTAATACAAATGGTTCCAGGTGAGTATAAAACGGAAAGACATACATCTTAAAAGACCGAAAGAGGGAACATACTGCTGGAGACTGTTGATGAAACTTAATGTAAACCGCTTCTAATAAATACAA
>CAHIKZ030003702.1:2082500-2172500 GCA_903632075.3 Acanthosepion pharaonis
AGCTGGAAATGCGCGAAAAACAAACGCTGCTGAAATGATTCACTTCTGCCTCAAGGCAATTATTGCGCATCTCAAGATTTTAGCGCTATTTTGTGTCAAGTAGCGACAAGAGTATGGATTCTTGATTTCTATATATGAGCCATCTATCTATCCCTCTATGTCGCTTCAGATCTATCTATCTATCTATCTATCTATCTATCTATCTATCTATCTCTGTTAATATATAGTGAGTTAGTCCGGTATTTCGAATTCTATTCTCTTCACATTTTCCGGATTTTCGGTTGTTGTTTGGTTGGTTTTATGACATGTTAACCTTAAGTGATTTAATGTCGAATTTTATATGTGGACACTCAGTGAAGATCAAAATCATTCTTCAGAAGTTCAATCAGATTAACCTCGCTAATCATACAGAGACATCTCGGACATAACATAACAAAAAAAAACAAGAATGAGCAAAATTATAAATATTCCTTTGCTCAAAACGGAATAAACAATTTTGAATTATTGTTATCAATATATAAAAAAAAACACCAGTAAAAAAAAAAAAAGCTTTAAACTTATGTATCTAGATGTGTGATTGATTGATTCCAGTAAAGTTTGACAATGAAAGTAACTGTAATTTGCCGTTCTTGCTGAAAAAGTTAAATTGATACAGATTTGCCCAAGTCGGTGAATATTGCCCTGGAGGAGGTATGACAAAATATCTGGTGATTAGTTCAGGTTGAGATGGAGTATATGTCTCCCGAAATGTAATCATTCAAAGTTAATGCTCTTCCCTACTGATAATCGTTATTCCAAAAATCCACCTAGAGACAAAAACCTGTGCCAGATAAAAAGAGTTGTAAATGAATTTTTTCAAAAGGTTGAAGATTTTGAATTCTTGAAATTCAATACTGAATCTATCTCCATTTAGAGATGGTAGGGAATTTAAGAAAATATGAAAGTGAAAAACTATCTAACGATTTACCAGTTTCTGTTAGACAGGAGTTTTCAAGTATTGTCTGGAGCTTTGTTTGAAACTATTTCGAAGTCTTTTATTCCTTTTATTCGCAACGTCTCCACTCACATGCAATTCTCAAATATCTCGATCAGCAGACCGAGTAGTGATATTAGTAGCTTATGGGAATCGTTAATCAGGTAGCTGGTGATCCCATAGGTATGGTACAAGAGATGCGGAAGCGTGCAAAGTGAAACAGAGCTTCAAGAGGAGATAATCCCAAGGACTCCGTATTGGAAACAAAACGGAACACGATGTTTATGAAAAGGGATGAACGAAAATCGGCAACATTCCAGAGAACATCAGGCCTATATCTATCAAAATAGTTAACTCTGTCTACATGCCTCTTAGCCTGTCCGTTTATCTCTCTCTCCCTCTCTCTATTATATATCATGTTTATACGTCATTTTTACAGATATAATTTATTTAAGTAAATGCTCTGTTTTTTTAATTAAACAGTATTAATTACATTTACCGGCCTGAATATTCGAGAAATTTATCAGAAACTGAATAAAAACTAATTTGTATTAGAAACCAGCATCTTTCATCGTCATCGGCTTTATCCCATATACAAGAATTTCCTCTTCTACTGACCGCTTCCTTGATGATGATGGCGTTAATGACTAAATTTGCCGCCGACGTACAGGTTCAGGACCAAAACCGGCTCCAGTCATCCATTCCCTATCGCCGTTTGACTTTGCAAGATTTAGCCGGAAGTGAAAGAAAATCAGAGTAGAAAAAAGTGCCAATGAGGTGAATTTGTTAAATGTGAACTTCTTGCCAGGAATTGATCTACACACTTTATTTCACGACCTTCCTTTGCGATACATATGGAATGAGACATGTAGAATTCAATTATGAAACTGCAACGGACTTCCGCTGACTATCATAGTGTGGAGCCTTCTCTAGCATGTCCGTCATACGTAGCCCCCAATTCCTCTGCTGGTTCAACCGTTGAGATCCGTTGTAATAGTCATCCGCTTATTTCACCCTTTGGGTTTTGGGGTTGGTCGCACTTAGCCTGGGTACTCGTCTTTGACCTTGCCGTCAAGGGTGGGCTTACAAGGAATTTAGAACTCCTGGCGGCATCGCTCTATAGCCATTGGACCGCGAAAACCCCCTCCACGTAGACCATCTGAGGTACGCACATAGAAACATACACACATAGGTACACATATATATTTTACATTGGATGACAAAGTAGACATTTCGTCATCGAATGTACCACATTATTATCTAGTATAAAACTGCCATCAAATATATGAGATATATGATATATATCTCTAAACTTTGCGCTGTGGAGTTATCGGCTCGGAATAAGAACTCGGAGAACCGTGTTCGAATCCCAGTCGAGTTCATTAGATTCACTTACAGGGAAAAGTATGAATCCATCTTCTTCCTCCAGCTTCTTCCTCCAGCTGTGAGTTGAATAGCAGGAGAGACTGGGTTCTTTAGCCTTGGTTGGTAATCAGTCTAGCGCAGAAATTAATGGCAATCTACTCGCCAGTCATGTATCGAAAGTGTGTATCACTTGTGGCACTTAACTGACTGACTCGAATAAGGGATTAAAACGAATAAAAAAATAACTTTCTTCGACTAAACTCTACCGAAACTGATCTACGTATAACATCAAGCTATAACAACGATTATCTGGCCTTGAAAGGCAGTTAAGCCACGCACATACAAACACATAGGTAGACATGAATATCCTGAGATAGATAGACAGATATGATATCTGATATATATATATGATATATATATATATATATATATATATATATATATATATATATATATAGTTGGATTGATGTGATATGTTAGTTCTATCACTGATATTGAGCGCTTTCCAATAATAACCGTGAATATATAATATATTATATATATAATATATATATATATATATATATATATATATATATATATATATATATATATATATATCGATTATAGGTGCAGTTCAATTTATAATTACATGAATCATTCACACAAAAAACAAATATAGAGGTTAATGATTTAAATGGCGAGAATACATCTTCGCAAACAATTTCAATAAGTTACACTAACCCCGAACCTGTATATGATTGATATGATCCCTGTTTATAAATTCCAGTTGCATAAGGTCTTTTTTTAGTTTTTACAAGCTTTCGTCTGTTCCTACAGACATCCTCAGGTATGGAAATAGATTTGTTCATGTTTTTTACTTCTCGGTATTAAGAGGACAACGAAAATAGAGATGTAATCCGAAAAAATGCTATGAGAAATGTATTATTGTTTTGGAATGTGCGGTCGCAACGCTGAGTTTGAATTTTAAATTTTAAGGTTGTGCGTTTTTGTACAAATATAGTAATAAGAGAATTCTTTTTTACTGGTAGGTTTTCCGTCAATATGGCATGAACTATATTGTTCAATAATTAAAGGAATGTCACACTTATTATCCGAAAGTTGCAAGTTGGATCAGTTATTTTAATTTCTATTATAGGTGCAGTTCAATTTATAATTACATGAATCATGGTTAGTGTACCTTATTGAAATTGTTTGCGAAGATGTATTCTCGCCATTTCAATCATTAACCTCTATATTTGTTTTTTGTATGAATGATTCGTGTAATATATATATATATATATATATATATATATATATATATATATATATACATTTCACACACACACACATATAGATAGATAGATAGATAGATAGATAGATAGATAGATAGATAGATAGATAGATAGATAGATAGATCCTATCTGTAGGTGTTTACTGAAGAATGTCTGTAATGTGAAGGTAAGTCTGATGTAGAGACGAAGGCAATGGATTGTTATAAATTTATAGATAAAGAGTCGTGTCTGCATATTTATTTCGTCATAAAATTGTGCTGTCGTCACGAAACGCTTTATGTCTGCAAACAAAGCGACTCATAAATTATTTGACATCACGAGACGATAAACGCAGCTTTGCTAAACTTCGTCATCATAACAGCTTTTCTCTGAGGTCATTACTTCATTTCATCTTTCATACCAAAATATTTACTAGTTAACTCTTTCGACAACCTTCGATCCAAATAAGAACGACATCCTTTTGTTTGTTGGCAGGGTTTTATATCCATTGACAAAAAGTTTACTTCATATTTCCTTCCATGGAATCTTTAATTGAAAATAATAATATCAGTTTGAAAATCTCGTCTTAATTGGAAGGAATAATTTTGAATAATCCTAGCAATATTATAATACCGAAACAGTAGTAAATATTAATAACATTTGAATAATTGGCTTAGTATTTTAATGAGGATCTTATCTTAATAGTAAAATTAATATTTTAAATGTCATATATAATTTGGGTAGCCGTTGTCGACATGAAACCTAAATCGGCGTATGAAGCTCAAACTTTGACAGAGTCTGATCAATCAGTTCGCACAAATAAACGACATATTCAAGAAAAAGGCATAAATTAGTGATACTCTAGCTATGGGTTAAATAACAGGAAAGAATCTGCTTTCCTTTAGTTAGATGAAAGATAATATTGAATTTAAATCAGAATTGTCTTAGAACATATCCTATGACTTCCCCCCCCCACACGTCCACATATTCAGGGGACAGCAGAAAAACAGTCGCTAATGTCTTACCATGTGTGATGTATAGAAGGCGCGTCATAAATACGTCCTATAGGACGTATTTATGACGCGCCCTCTATAATTAACTAATTCAGTACTTATACATCGTAATTTTTCAATCAATCATTAATTTCGTTGATATCAACTTTGGTAGGTAGACCGTTCGTCAAGAGTGCAGAAATCTTTAGAATTCGTTAACATTATATGTTAGATAAAGAAGATTAATTATTGGCGAAAAACAAATTTCAATTGTGTTCTGTACTAAAAGCTTTATATAACATGACAATATTTAAATTTGAAAAAATGTTATAACCATAAAAATGTTTCACCGTTATAAATGGCAATTTTATATACATACATACATACATACATACATATATATATATATATATATATATATATATATATATATATATATATATATATATGTGTGTGTGTGTGTGTGTGTGTGTGTCTGTGTCTGTGTGTGTGGGGTATTTAGATAGAAATATTTCAATAACACAAATTTAATTAAAACAATAGACGGTGATTAAAAAATATATCTGCTTTCTTGTTTACGGAGTTGAAAGTTTGAAGTGCAATGAAAGTGATTCTTTACCATTTCATTACATAAAAAACCCCTACAATCTAAAATTCCTGTCACCTTAAATAGAAGATCGAATGTCAGTACAAATATAAAATAACTTCTATTAAAATTTAGTTCAATAGGACTCACTTTAGACATACATTTCTAAAAGACTCAATAACATGAATCAAATACTAATGGATTCATTATGTCGTTTTTAAATCAAACTAACTTTAAAGCAAAGTCGATAACAGAAATATTCATGACAATAAAAATGGCAAACATACAATAAGCCTATTTTCATGTAACCAAATGCGCGAGAAATTAAAAACTAGATGAAGCTATCAAGAACAATGCACATCGGTACACATTTCCAATTGCATGTGATTAATATATGTGATTCGATAAATAAAAAAAACATTGTAAAATAAATAAGATAACGTCTTGTCATTTCTAATAAATCTTGTCTTTACAAACCTCCATTAAGCATTAATGCTATCTTCGAATTTTCTTACACTTTCTATCCACTCTCATCTACAAACATCAAATTCTTTTGTCGCACATAATACTAACACTCGTCAAAGTATCTTTTCTGCTTAACATTAATAATTACGGGCTGCTAGGTACACATATATCTACTAGTATACACCAAATAATCATAAATAATATACGTCTACAATGCAACAATAATAAAAAAAAGTACATTATTATATAAGCAAGAAGACTAAATTAAATACGCTAATCAGGTGACAAAATTTTAAATGTATTTAACAACTAACAGAAATTGCTAGCTTAATAAAATTTTTATGCCGTTTCACGTGGTTCGACATCTTAACAATATATTGTCTAGTTTAAAAGTAAAAAAGTATCTTTTCGCTGAAGTCAGAAATAAGGTTGAAAGCGCAAGATAGCAAAGAGTTTTGAAAAGATCAACCTTCACTAAATTGCAACATGGGTTCTCTTGGACGAATACAAGAGGTAAATTAAAACAAAATTTATCTAATTCCCTTAATCAATCAATATACATATACATATATATATATATATATATATATATATATATATATATATGTGTGTGTGTGTGTGTGTGTGTGTGTGTGTGTGTGTGTGTGTGTGTGTGTGTATACAAGGTACGATGGTTAAATTGTCGTCTAAATTACGCTAACACGAAAATAACACTGACATCTTATTTTAATAGATGCACTTACCATAATTACACAAAAATATCTTTAAATTCTAAAGAGTACAATTATTCAATAAAATCGCCATTGGCTTCAATGTTCACCTTCAGACTTCGGAATCTCCGGCAAATCTTCTGGACGGTCTCCTTGTTTAAGGTGGTGAATGCTACCATAATGCTTGTCTTCAGTTCATCTTTGTGTTACAAGGAGTTTTGTTGGTCTCTCACTCAACTGCAACCCACACATAAGAATCAAGAGTCTGGGGAGTTGTTGGTCAGATATAAGGGTCATAGTAATTGTCTGACAGCCATGACTTGGTTCTCCTGCCTGTGTGGCATGATGCAGAATCCTGTTGTCAGAATTAGGGCCTTCCAGCAGCAACTCACTTGACCTAGGACAACACTCCCTCCTCAAGGCACTTGATGTAGGTCTGTGCGTTGAGTCAGAGGCCTTGTGGAAGATAAATGAAGGTGCAACGTAGCCACCACTAGTGGTCACTCCAGTCACCATGATGTTGACTGGATATATAATCGATCTCTTTCTGAATCCTCTGTACTGACACCCAAACATATTGAAATGCCACACATTAAAGCATGCTGTTTTCAAATTTCTGCCGTTGTGAATTGCGTCATGGTGCTCTTTTTTTCACAGCCGGTGTCCAACTGACCCTACTATATGGTACAGTTGACAATATTAAAAAAAAACCCAACGCGCATGAGCGAAAAAAATAATAAAATGGGGAAAGCAAAAATAGGCCAAATAATGACAATGCAGATTTTATAAGAATTTTATAAAAATGAAGATTTGAGTGGTTTGTTTTCTTGGAAAATCTACGCTTCTAATTCTCGTATACTACAGGCTGCAATTGATAAAGTGTCGTCTAAATTAAAGAAAAATAACATTGACACCTCATTTTAACAGATATATTTAACAAAATTATAGAAAAATATCTTGAATTATTAAAGAGTAAATTTATTCAATAAAGTTGCTATTGGCTTCAACCACAGCCTCCTGCAATCTCCTGCATCTCTTCTGGATGGTCTCCTTGTTTAAGTTGGTGAATGTTGCCCTAATTCTTGCCTGCAGTTCATCTTTGGTATTGCAAGGAGTTCTGTTAGTCTCTCGCTCCATTGTGTCCCATACATAATAATCAAGGGGGGGTTGCAGTCTGAGGAGTTAGGTGTCCAGATGTAAAGTATGATGTGATCGCTGATAGCCATGACTGGGTTCTCCTGCTTGTGTGGCATGGTGCAGAGTCCTATTGCCAGATATATGGTCTCCCACCATTCTCTTAACCCAGAGTAGCACTACGTCCTCAAGGCACTTGATGGAGGCCTACGTGTTGAGTCTGAGGCCCTCACCAATAAATTTTTGAGTTCCTTTCTCATCAGAACAATCACAGTGAGTTTTCCGAGCCTGCCGTACCTTCGTAATCACCATCAGACTCATTCAACTCTTTCGGAATTTTCTGCACTGTCCTCAGATTGACACGCAAACACACTGAAATGTGGAGCTTCCGGTGCGAATGTCAAGCAGTACATCATGCTGTTTCCAAATTTCTGGCGGAGTGAATTACATCATTGCCAACTTTTTCTCACAGACGGCGCCTAACCGAACATACTATACAGTGTAATTGACAAAATAATAATAAAAAAAAACAAAAAACAAACAACGCGCGTGCGCGAAATTTTAAAATATATAAAATGGCGACAATTTATTCATAACACTTTGTATTTGTGTTTGAAAACTGTTGGGTGGTAATAGTGAAAAATAGGTAACGATACCTAGCACACAGTTGTTATGCTTGTTTGACACAAGGCCAA
Source organism: Acanthosepion pharaonis (assembly GCA_903632075.3). Lineage (NCBI taxonomy): Eukaryota > Metazoa > Mollusca > Cephalopoda > Sepiida > Sepiidae > Acanthosepion > Acanthosepion pharaonis. The sequence continues at coordinate 2,090,674 of CAHIKZ030003702.1, forward strand.
AAGCAAAAGACACTCTCTGAGGCCCGAACGGTCTGTCTCGCTAGTGTGTAATATACTGCTCCACGGCTGGTGTCAACGCATATTTTTTTTCTTGTTCTGTCCGGCTTGGGGCTAAATTCGGTCACATGTTTGTCTCGTCCGTCATTGGTTCGAGGGTGAAGCACAGCTGTTGCCGATAAAAGGTTTCAGATCAATAATTGTTTGCTGCAAATGGAATAGAAGTCGTAAAGAAGAAACAAAGCAAAAAAATAAAAATAAAAATCAATTGATCGGGAAGTTGATCGATGCATAGAGAGACGGATCAACGCAAACTTTGGCAAATTATGCCAGCCACTCAGATGGTAGATATTTACTGAGTTTAGTTTAGTCTGGCATCCAGCCACGATATTTGGGCACTCGGTGAGGAGAGAATTCTCAGGTTTGGTATTTCGATAATAACTGCAACAGATGATTCAAGATATATTCAATAAAATGAAAAGAATTTGGCACATGGTCATATAGTTTTTGTTTCAATATATTTACTTGGCATAGACAAGTCTGGAAGATGGCCACAATAATGTAACACGGCTAAAATAATGGAACACGGTCACAATAATGCAACACGGCTAAAATAATGGAACACGGTCACAATAATGGAACACGGCTAAAATAATGGAACACGGTCAAATAATGGAACACGGCTAAAATAATGGAACACGGTCACAATAATGGAACACGGCTAAAATAATGGAACACGGTCACAATAATGGAACACGGCTAAAATAATGGAACACGGTCACAATAATGGAACACGGCTAAAATAATGGAACACGGTCACAATAATGGAACACGGCTAAAATAATGGAACACGGTCACAATAATGAACACTGCGTAGAACATAATCTTAATATAAGCAACAGCATGCGGTTATCCTCTGCAAGGACACACACACACACACACATGTGTGTGTGTGCATGTATATATATATATATATATATATATATATATATATATATATATATACAATTACAGGGTTGGTACACATGAAATAACATTACAATAACCAAAACACTCATCTTAAAGAGTGCTCAATATCAAGTAGAGCTATTAGTCTTAATTGAAATTTATAACATATACATGTTATAAGATCACTAGAAAAGTTACAATTTTGTTTCAACACTGCTGGTGTCTTATGAAATGATGATGTTGAGTTGTAAATGTATATGTTATAAATTTCAATGACTAATATATATATATATATATATATATATATATATATATAATGCCTGTCCGCTTTTTTTTCCGAGAATGCCTGTCTGCTAGGCTGGTTAGCCCACGCCTGCTCAGGAGCATTAGTGTTTGTCATTCAACACAGAGTCAAACTGTAATTATACTGATCGGATCTAAGTTAAATATTCTGGGAGCGGGCACATAATCTAGCGTGATGATCATTTTTAACAAGGTCAGTATGTTCAAAGACTCGGTCACGATGACTTGTGATTTCGATCTAGCACAACAGTTGACAGCTTCCAATTTCGCTGACAAAGGCTTCCCAACACTGCCACAGAAATAGCAAAATGGTTAGAATTTTAGAGATCCGAGCGTATGACACGTGTTCGAATAATATTTATATATCAGTCAGGTTTATGCTATGAGTGATACACGCTTAGGCGATCACGTATCTTTCGATACATGACTGACTAGGCAGATTTATTCCCGCAGTAGGTTGCTATTTCTTTCTGCGGTAGACCAGTTGCCATCCAAGTCTATGGAACCCGATCTGTCCAGCTATATACCCATAGCTAGGGGAGAAGAGGATTCATACCAAGGCTATTAGCATGTAACTGAATGTAATGGATTCGACTGAAATTCAAACACGACCCTCCGATTCCTCAATGTGAGCCGCTATCCATTTTTCCAAGCATTTATATTTATATATTGTATATTTATATATACACTCTTGTAATATAATGTTAATATTACCCATTTCCTTATAAGGAAATATTCAGCAGTCATTGATCCACCAGTCATTATATATATATATATATATATATATATATAATCCTTTATATATTATATGCGCGGTACTTATTAGAAAGCGCTCAATATCAGAGATAGAGCTGACATATTTGGTTTGATTGATGTGAGTTTGTGACCCTGGGTTTCACTCTGACGATCACAAAAGCGTGAAACCCATTGTCACAAACATCAATCCAACCAAAATATATATATATATATATATATATATATATATATATATATATATATATATGTGTGTGTGTGTGTGTGTGTGTGTGTGTGTGTGTGTGTGTGTGTGCGTACTGATAATATTCACTTGATTGTTACACCTATCTATGAAAACTTTGCTATTTTTAGGCTGTTATTTTTTATCTTTGTTGTTTTGAAAAAATCCGTAATGGAGATATTTTTCCGATAATATATAGACTTCTTTTACTTCGTTTTACGGAGCGCTAAGAATCATTATTCTATATATTTTTAAACTACTGGTCTTATGTTGTGTTGTTAATACAATGTCCTGGCCGATATGTTGCACGGCCTTCTTTTGCGAAGTGTTGTATACATTCTTTTAAATTTTTACAGTAACCTTTCCTTCTATTTTTAATTTTATCGACAAGATTTTTGAGGATTAACAGAAGAAGCAAAAGAATGTATCGGCCGAAACATGTTTTAAAAAATGAAAACACTAATTCTAAAAATCTAAGAAATAAGGAAAATATTTTATCTTCGAATAACAGAAAGATACTTGAGAATATATCGGGCAAAAAATAACAAAGATGACGACAAAAACCAGGAAGACATAGTGAATTGCCAAAGAACTATTTATCTCTAACTCTATGCATGTTTCTCGATGTATACATTGGACGAATATTTCTCCAATATGAAGATAACTGCTCGAATAATACATAGAATGATAATGAAAAAGCTTCATCTTATATTAAATGAGTAACTTAGAAATGATGTTGTTTAGTACACTGAGTATGATATAAGATTCAAACACGTTAATCTAAATCCTTGACATAGGAAATGTCTCTCTGAAGTTTGTTCATCTAAAAGCAATAGAGCGTTAAAAGATGACTTGTCAAGACTGAAATGTTTTTGTTTCTTTTATTGATGTATACACGAAATCAGTTCACAAGCAGAATGAAATAAAACAGAATTGATTCACGCATGCGTAAAACATTAAGCCAAAGCGGTTATTAATGCTGGCAAAAATCCGCCCATTCACTGAGATACAAACAAATCAAACAGCGTATAAACAAGTAAAACAATACTTAATTATTGTTAAGGAGTGCTGGTTTAATTCAGCGGACATATCATCTACGATCAGATATCCCATCGGCACAAAAATAAATAAATAAATAAATGTAAAAGAAATTGACTTTAAATATAAAATGTGTCCGTAAAATAAAAAAGTAAAGTGGAATTATAATAATAATTGTTGTAGAAATTTCCGTGAAAAAATATTTGGTAGAGAGACGCGTATTTTATTTCATAATTTTCTCAAATAGATATAGCAAGTTATTGTATTCTCCAGGTTATCCAAGAGACAGACATAAATTTCAACTTGTCCCATTCACTATCTTTGTTGTTTTAAAAAAAATAATAATGGAAGTATTTTTCTGATAATATATCGACTTACGAAAAAGTTTTACGGGTCGTTAAGAATAACATTCTACTTGTTCACAAATCATTTCCATGATGCTCCCATCCCGGGTATGACGATAAAATACATCCGGTAGTAAAGACTCTGATTGGGAGGTTTTGAGGAGCGTGGAGCCACCTCCAAATTGCTGTTGTTTTCAGGTCGCCCCGGGGTGGTAGTACCTATTAGGGTCCCAACTATAGCAAATAGTTAACCCCCAAACTCGGAACAAAACACAATGAAGGTATTGAAATAAATTTTTATAATAAAAATACCAGTAATGCATTTAAAAAACATATTACCAGCAATACATTTGACTCCAGACAAAATCATTCATTGCAAAAATACTTCAAAGAGACATGATTTACAAACTGATTTCTTACAAAGAAAATTATATTCATATCGTAATGATTTATCGCCATTAAATAACCCACTGAGGTCGATAAGCCATAAAACAAAATATACTAAACCAAACCCATAATGCTCTCCACGTTGCAGTGGTTCGTACGTCAAATCTCACGAACCATTCTGAAGGTACTTTGTTCAATCCTAAGTGTCTGCTGCGAACTATCTTTCAATATCAGCGGCCTGAATGTGGCATCTAAAAGAAAATTTGACATTTAAAAATCTCATCTTTCATGTCGAGGATTCATTACCGAATGTCTTAAAAGATAAGAGAGTGAAATGTTCTGAAGGGAACCAAAAGACGTAAATATATTCATCATCTTCTACGTGCCGTGTCTCTTCAAGACGTAGGAGATCATGGCTCTCCACAATTTCCTGTCCTTTGTAGCTCTTAGTAAATTTTGTCTTTTCGCTCTCTCTCTCTGTCTCTCTCTCTGTCTCTCTCTCTCTCTCTGTCTCTCTGTGTCTCTCTCTCTCTCTCTCTCTCTTCCTTAACCCCTTTTCTGCTATACATTTACACGTTTGTTAAAGATAGATAATGGGTTATTTTCCTTTGACCCTCTTGCCTTCAATATGTCCTATCAGTGTCAAAATATTCAAGACATCTTGCCTCATTATGTGCCCTATAAATGTGAACTGTCTGTTTCTGATGTTAACTGTAAGTGTCCTTTTTGTTTCCATTTTTTTCAAAACTTCCTCATTGCTCACATGTTCAGTTTTTGGAATTCTCAGCATATTTATCTAGAACCAGATTTCTGTTGCTTTAAGCCTCTTCTTCATCTGCGTGGAAATTGTTCAACATTCATTGCCATTTGAAAAAGCAATATTATATAACAGTTAAGTACTCTTTTCTTTGGTTCTAACAAGATTTTCCTGTTTCTTAATATTTTGCTTAGCATTTAGAAGGCATATTTCGCTATAGGAATGTGCCGTGAGATTTCAGCGTTGCATTTTCCGTCCACTTCCCAGATATTTAGATTTTTGCACTGGTTTGATTTTGGCATCTCCAATTTGTAATTTGTATTTAGGGATCTTTCTTTTGCAGGCAACTATACGTTCTTTCTTTTTACAATTGATGCTTTGTTCTTTCTTCTCACTATCCTTGAACACCTTTCCTAGGACTTCCTCTATTCTTCTTTCTTAATCTGATATCAACAATGTCATCTGCATATTTAATGTTTTTAGGCAGTCAATAATGAATCCTGGTAGGCCTTCTGATTCTTCCCAGATCTCCTCATCTTACACTCCTTTCCATGTTTTGTATATTTATTGAATTAATTTTCTATCAGTATGCAGGTGCTTTGCTGCCAGTATAAGTTATCAGGGATTATTATTGGCAGATATATGAAAATATTATATTTATTTTTATTTGTTTGTTTAGCGGCATATCAACACCTTATGGGTCATTTAATGCCGAAATTTAATTTTCTTGGGAGCATTAGTAGTTTCTTTTACAAAAATATTTTGCTGGTTATATATTTTTTTTTACAAAAATGTATTGACGCTACTTTTTTTTTTTACTATAAAAATATATTTTTTTTTACTTTCATCGTGTTTTGCACACAGTTTAATGATTAAATGAGAGCCTAAAATACTACCACCCCGGGTCAGGGTTGACCGGGGAACACCAGCAATTAAGTGGTGGTTCCACGCTCGTCAAAACCTCCCGGTCAGAGACCTTGCTGCCGGATGTCATTTATCGTTATACGAGAAAATACTATTATCATAGCAGATACAGAAGGAAAACTGAAATAAAAACAACAACAACACTTAAAGGCGAATTATTATTATCTAAAATAATGCAAAATAGACAAACCAAAGTTTAAGCTTCGTACTGACATCGTCAACATTAAAGAACTAAAGAAATTTGACTAAGTCGTGTCGTGAGAGAAAATGAAAAAAATGTGACACAGGATTTCGCAGGTGAATAGTGAATGGTGTCTTCCTGAAACTAAGCAAAATTTAAAGACACGTATATGCAGTTAGAAAGAGAAAAAAACTGTACTTGACTACTACGCAGTATCTAATAACCTGGCTATAAATGCTGGACAATCAGCTGATAGACGAAGAGGAAATTGAAGCGGCAAAGATGTACTTCTACCGATGAATACTGAGAATACGAAGAATACATGGCCAGAACATTTAACAAAGATGCTTTAAACAGAATAGGTATGACCAAATTTCTGGAACATGTCATGAGGGAAGATTGTTTAGAGAATTTAACACTAACATGACATACTAAAGCATGAAAATTCAGAAGCAACAGCAAATAACCAATTTAATACATTTGTATGAAGGGATGGTAAATGATCCTCATTTACTTGGAGCAACAAAAGACAGGAAGTTGTGGAGAGACATGATCTCTTACATAAATGGAAGTGTGCCAGACAAAGCTAAGCTTATAAAATATAAAAAAAAATATTTTGCTGCAGCGATTAACAAAATAATTAACAAACTCGACACACAAGCCAAGTTTGATCCTCACTGAAAACATGATATTCGTGGCCTTGTGCAAGATTATACTGTCTAATAACTACACATACTTAATTTTTCTTTTAACATTTTATTTCTATCTTTTAAACTATTTATTTTAAGCTTTAGTCTTTTTTTTAGATATACCAGATATGCATGACCTACAAAAGCCATTATTCTCTTCCAGTGTGTACTTATCCCCGGCTCAAATACTTGATGGCCGAACTCGGCTTCTGAAAATACGGATATCTATATTTTTCACTCTTTAGCAAAACCTTTATGACTCTTACGTCCAAAGATGGTGCCACACATCTGTTCTCATTATTTATACTGAACTACGACCAATGCAACTTTAACAGACCCCTCTAAGGTAACTCGAATGTATTGTACAATGATTTTATCAAGCGAGCTCGATAAAGGCCTAATAACGGATTCAAACAACGTTATAGTCGGACAGACACCGCAGGCGTTGCGTTTTCAAGGTATCTGCTAACTCCTAAGATACACAATACATTTCTCACACATTCGCGCATTCGCATGCTGGTTTAAACAAATATATATAATTTGTATGTTTCTGGCAATGTAGGTTACGTCATATCGTATTTTAAAGGACCATTTTATGGCCTATGAAGGAGCGTCTTGATTTCGAAAACGAGATTTATTAGAACTTAGTTTAACGCTTTTCTCTTTTCCTATATAAATATGCAGATATTTTATTTGAAGCAAACCTTTTTTAAATCGGTATCACCCCATGTAAGGTAGTAAAGCCAATAAGACACAAAGGGGAGGGGTTACAGGATGTGGAAGAATTAGGAACAAAGGCATTAATAATGAGAGTAATCAGAAGGATTGCGATGGACATTGCATTTAGATTTTAGCAGATTAAATTTGAGTGGAAAGCATCGAGCCAGGAGGAAGTTCCACAACGAGAAGTGTGAGAAAATAATCTGTCACCATAGAACTTACGGTTACATATAGCTAGCTCAATTGTAAATCAATGAGATTTCGACCCCAGTCTAGTACTGCGTTTAAATTAAAAACATCTACGTACCATAGCGAAGAGATCGCCCGAACAATTACCATGAAAGTATTTATAGAAAAGACACAGGGAGGTAAACTTACGGCGCGGTGGGAAAGAGACTGGAGCCGAACCGCTATGATTTATTTCAATATTTTTTCAATCAAATATTCATAATTACTATAAAGTGATATTCATGAATATACCGGGTATATCTCTCTCTCCCCCCCTCTCTCTCTCTCCACACACACACACACACATATACACATATATATATATATATATATATATATATATATATATATAAGCAAGTGTAAATGGATATAAATCCGACAGAATGAAGAAATTTTGAAAAAACAAACAAAAATCCTTAAATGTAGTTAAATGAAAGAAATGTCGACGTCTGACGTTTCGGTTTATTAAACCTTTTTCAAGACAATATTCATCAAAATACAATTCAGTTCAATATGACAAATACGATGGACATAAAAACACAAGTCTTATTCAGAACATATATATATGTGTGTGTGTCTGTGTGTGTGTATCTCCACTTTAAAAATGCCCTTGCAAAATGTTTATTTTCAATAAAGAAATGCAGTTTTTAACACAAATTGATAAAAAAATAAATAGAAATGTAAAATAAACTATATAAGAAATGTGGAGGAAAAATTGTATTTCATTGAAACATTATAATTTTATCATAAACAACAGGTTCAGAATGATTCCCACCAATATTTTAATAATCAATTTTTATATTCTTTTTGGCTATCACAGCCAGTAATCGGTAGTAATATTTAATCACCAGATTCTCACAATCTCAGCACTTTCTTCTAATGTCTTCTAAGCTGAAAGACTTTCTTTCCATTACTTGTATCTTCATTATTGGCGGTCTTAGCAATATAAGATATACGCAGATAACACAATGTTGATAGCAGACACGGAAAGGAAACTACAGAAGGTATTCTCACTATGTTCACCAATAAATCCATTATTAATGATAATTCAAATAAAAATTTGGTATTAATTATAAGTTTATATCCGAAGAAACCTCTATGGGAAAGAGGTAATAATTATTTTGGGACGGTAAGCAATAGTAGATTAAGATCGGGACATTTGTTTATCCATTCAAAAACATAGTTATCATCTTTGATGAATAATTCAACTTTGACTCGTATTTTGGGCCATTGTTCATGATGTTCTTGATTCAAAATAAGAATGTAGTTTTTTTTTTTACTTGATCTTATTCTTTTCAACCGGGTTAACAGTCACACTTGGTTAAAACCATTCCTTCTCTTCAGGAGTAGGCGATCATGGTCCTCTACACCTTCCTGTCTCTTGTACTTCTTAATAAGTTTTGTCTTTTTGTTATTTCTCAAAAAGCCTGTTCAACCATCCATTTGCTCAAGCTCATCAAATATGTTAGGCGCTTCTTTCCTCTGACCCTCTTTGAGTTCCACGTGAATCAGATTTTCAAGCCACGCTTCCTCATTACCTGTTCCAGGAATTTCAACTGCTTCTTCCTGTTAAGAATAGGTTTCCTTTTTATTTCCATTTTCTCCAAAAGCTCGTTGTTGTACACATGTTCAGCTCATGGTATCCTCATCATCTTTCTGTAGAACCACATTTGCTGCCATACAGCAGGACAGATATCATGTAACAGTTCAGTTCTTTTTCTTTGTTTCTAACAAAATTTTTTTCTCGCTTAATACACTGCTTAGCTTTTGGAATGCATCTTTGGCCATCCCAATGCCATTTCAGATCTCAGTGTTGCACTTTCCGTCCTCTGTTAGAACACTTTCCAGATATCTAAATTTCTGTACTTGTTTGATTTTAGCATATCCGATTTGTAATTTACATTTTGGGTTCATCCTTTTGATGATAACCATGCATTTTGTCTTCTTGTAGTTTATACTTAGTCCTTTCTTCTAGCTTTCCTTCGCTACCTTCTGTGGGAAGTTTTGTAGTTTCCTTTCCATGTCTGCTATCAGAATTGTGTTATCTGCATATCTTATATTGTTAAGATTGTAGCCGGTAATAATAAATCCTGGTAGGACTTCTATTTCTGCCCTGCCTCGTGCCTAGCGTTCAAATGAAACAGTAAAAAGCGTAAACTGTGTAGTAGGTGTTTTCAGCAAGTTATGGTTTAAGCTAACCGTTTAGCTTCCAATATCAATTTCTCATTGTTGAAGCTTAAATAAGCATGGAATAATACAACACAAAATGTACGTTAACAAAATGTATTGAAACAAAGAATAGGTACACAATATTTACAGTTAGTTTGGTATATTCTTGGGAAGACTGTTCCTGCATAATGGGTTGACTAAATCGCAGTCGGGCAGAGTCTCTGGATTCAATTTCTTAATCTCTACTATCTTCCCCGTCTTCCGGTACCAACCCATATTTATATGGTCGGTAGTCCGCTTATGTAAATTAGGTGTATCATACACAACACTCATTTAACTCCAACTACCCACTACTTCCTTTAACCTTACAGACGTGAACTTCTTTTATACCGGGATGGAAAAGACAAACGACCACTTTCGTCGTCAGCTTATTCACCATATGATGTAAAAAGATTTGTTTGATTCTATCTATCTATCTATCTATCTCGCTCTCTCTCTCTATATATCTATATATATATATATATATATATATATATATATATATATATATATATATATATATATATATATATATATATATATATATATATACACATATATATATATATATATATATATATATATATACATATATATATATATATATATATATATATATATATATATATATATATATATATATATATATATATATATATATATATATATATATACACATATATATATATATATATATATATATATATATATACATATATATATATATATATATATATATATATATATATATATATATATATATATATATATATATATATATATATATATATATATATATATATATACATATATATATATATATATATATATATATATATATATATATATATATATATATATATATATATATATATATATATACACATATATATATATATATATATATATATATACATATATATATATATATATATATATATATATACATATATATATATATATATATATATATATATATATATATATATATATATATATATATATATATATATATATATATATATATATATATATATATATATATATATATATATATATATATATATATATATACATATATATATATATATATATATATATATATATATATATATATATATATATATATATATATATATATATATATATATATATATATATATATATATATATATATATATATATATATATATATATATATATATATATATATATATATATATATATATATATATATATATATATATATATATATATATATATATATATATATATAATTCTTTCAAACATGTTTTGTTAAATACAATGGAAAAGTTTACTCTATCCACTCGAAGAATTTGTTTTGTTTTATCGGTAAATTTTCCAAAATTCTTATTAACTTTAACTTTTATATTATTTTTCCTGAGTACTGCGAATGATACACCATTCATTTTCAAGGATTGTTCCGTGTGTAGTCAATGGTTTTTAATTTCGGCGTTCTCATGTTTGATGGAATCAATTTCAAATCACTCAAGATGACGTCATAAACGGTCAAATTGAAATATGCGTGTGTGTGTATTGATATGTGTGTTTTAAATACACTTCCTTATACGGTCCCCTATAGAGAAAGACACTTTATTCATATATATATATATATATATATATATATATATATATATATATATATATATATATATATAAAGTGGAATATCCTTGCATATCTATGTGTGTTTTAATTTTTTAAAATATTGAACATAATCATAGGTTTTTAAAAGATGAAATGATTTTTTTAATTAGCTTAGTAGGTGAATGCTAAGCAATTACAAATGATTAATTTGAAATTAATTGTCAGAAGAATGAAAAAGTTAATAAAGAAACATTTGGGAATACATATGTAAAATGTTCAGTTAATTCGTTTCTTTCAACCACATTCTGACAAAAAAAAAATCAATCAAGCTCAATGTAAACTTTATCAAAATTCGGAGGGTTGATAACAAATTTCGCTCGGAAAACATTGACTTGAAATGTGAAATTACACAGAGATGAAATCACTCTCCACGCACACATTTGTAACAGGTCATTCTCTTTCCCCACACACATACACACGAACGCACACGCGGGAACACGAACGCACACGCGGGAACACGAACGCACACGCGGGAACACGCGCGCACACAGACACACACTCAAACATATATATATATATATATATATATATATATATATATATGGTTTAAATTGTTGCTCATCGGTGCAAAAGATACGTTCTATTGGAGAGTTAGAAGGATCAAGGACGATTTAATATTTATAATATTGACGATTAATCCCATTTCTTTGAGATATCAATTTCACAAAATCACATGGCCCTTAACAAAAATCAGTAAAGATTGTCAGTAATAGTTAGCTTGAATCGAAGAGACCATTTTCGTCCGTCTTCATACGAAATACCGTACATACATATTTCATATCTGATAACATGGACATACTAATATATATGCAAACATGACTGCGGTTTTAGGGTGAACGTACGTATCTATCTATCTATCTCAATTTGTTGATATATATGACAGTCCTTTCACATGTATCTTTTATATGCATTCCATGAAGAAATATCATGTACTGTTTACTAAACTACACTTTAGAATTTAGCAACATAGCTACAATTTCAGCCTTCAACATACAAATATAAGCTCATTCCTTATCAATCAAAAATGTTTCGTTGTGCAGAATTTTGTCTACGAGTGTTGTAACTTGTAGATGAATAAAATGCTTAACGCGTGAGTAGTCTGAAAGGACTGGCGTGTAAAAGTAAACAAACGAAATTATTTTTCATTGTTTATGGATACAAACCTAATTAATTACTGCAGAAAAATTGCGCAAACAAAAGACACCGTTTTGCTCAATTACATCATTATTATTCTTTATAGATTTCAGCAATGCGATCAAAAAAACTCTCATCCTTTATGGTTGCGCAACACTAATTCGTATGAAAAAGAAAATCACCAAAACTGTACTCTTCCCAAAAAGTGTGTATTTATGAAAATAATATTTTTTTTCGTCTCAAACAACTGGTTTCCCTTAAAATATCCAATTAATTTGTTTTGCTAGATTGCCATTTCGTCCCGTATGAATGACTTATTTTCCTCGTTGCCTAATTGGATGCCAAAGTTCGTCATTTTAATGGTGCCATGGTCAGTTGAGCGTACGAAACTTCTCTTCTGCTTTTGATAGCAGTGGCTTTGTCTTCCTTTTTCATACTCAACTTTTCCAAATGGGACTGGCTATTGTGAATTTATGAACCATGAGAAAATACTAAACTGGAAAGTCCAACAATTTATTTCATTTGAAGAAATCGCAATTTTAAGGAATTCTCTTTTTCCAAAAGGGAATCAATTTTACGTTTTCAAAGCACGGGCAAACCATCCATTTCTTTTTTTTTCATCTCAGTTCCCAAATGTAAGAAAATGTCCAACGTCTGGGAATAAATGTCATTTTGAAGAAGTTGGCAGCTAGATGTGTACGGTTTTTTTTTACTAGCAAGCATATTAATAAGTGTGACGATATTTATTACGGTTTAGGCAGTAATTATGGGAGTGCATTTTACCTACTCACTTTACTCCCATCAACCATCCATAGAAATGCCTTTTTATTACGATATCTGGCAGACTATAATGATGTAGATTCTTGACTTTTTCGATGTTGTTATTGTTCAGTAAATATCTATCTAAATTTTAACTTTGTGTACGAATGAAAAGACAATGTTTACAGTTTGTTGAGCATTATTTTAACCGCCTTTTTAGCTTGAAGTAATAGTTAGCAAGGCTAGTTGAGTTGACTTTAACCTGATTAATGAGCTCCATCCCCATTAGGTGCCCCATACAAAATTTAATATTAAGTAACCTAAAAAGATTGATATATCATCAGATCAGCAAACCTAAATTATTTTCTATATTTCAGAAAATTTCACAATTGCACTCTCTCCCAGAAGTGCTATTTCTCAGCAAACGATATCTTTTGATGTAATTTACAGTCTTCCAAAAATACCAAAAAAAATGTCTTCTGTAAATACCAGAAAAAAGGTAATTGCCAAATTGCAATACCTGCTTGATATGGTAGAAAACTTTCCAATCAAGAAAGAATAATTTTATCTCAATTAGCGAACAAACGTGATGTAGCGGTATCTCGATTGAATATTGCGTTTATAATAATTCCGGACGTTTCTCTCGACTATTGCATTCCGTCGTTTTAATTGGCGGAAATACTTGTTTGAATCAATCATTGGGTTTTCCGGACGAGCTCAGAACTGAAGATGTTATATTAACCTTTGCCACATCACCTTATTAAGATGAAACCAGCCTATATTACAGTTAGTGGTGGCTTATTTTGTTTATCATATGGACTCTTTCGTTGAATGTTGTAAATTATCTAGTTTTCATCACCTATTACAAGATGTTTAAAAACAGAACATTTAAATACGATCCATTAGAGTTTCTTTCGCTTATGTAGAAGTCAGACATCAGATTGACTAACATAAGCAAATAAATGTAAATAAATTTCACCGCCTGGATTGGATATTTTAAGTCTATTGGCTGTTGATATATAAAGTTGTAGTCAGTTAATGTCTTCTGATCAGTGTCACCCTCAAATTGCTTTTACTCTATCGTGTTGCATTGTTCACTTTTCTGTACAATATTTCTCGAGCCGTTTTTGATATGTTTGACTATTCAATAGACCTTATCCATCAAATGCTCACGATTTTACTTTTCTTAAAATAAATAGTATGCCGACAATGTTACTTTTGTCTTCCATCTTTCATGTTAGATTAAACAAAAACGCACTAGTTTTGATAAGTAAAATGCACATTTTATGACAGATGTAAAAACAATCAAAATGAATGTAGGATGTTAGGTAAAATGAAATAAGCCTATTGACTCTAACGACCAAAACAAAAAAGAAATAGTTTAGACTATCAAATTTTTTGCAACACGATAACTAACAAAAATTCATAACTTCCATCCGCTTTGATATGAAAATGTTTATCTTATTTTTTTCACATCTATTTATTGATCTATAGTGCCTGACCGTTCTAATGCACGAATTGAACCAGGCTATTTCTAATTAATATTAAAGGGTTTTATATTTTCCCAACCTACCATATAAGAAATATTTGTATAATTATATTGTAAAATATTATTTAAATAAGTCGATTTCAAAATAATTTTAGATTTTTTCATAATTTTAAATCTCTTTTTTCCCAAAATTGGTTCTTTTTAAGGCTAATAATCTCAGCGAGCTGCTCGGTTATTTTGTGAATAAAAGAATATGGTTTGGTTTTTCAGAAAACCAGTAGCTAAGATTTTAGGCCTTAGAAAGTGTGTTCAGATACATTGACAAAGCAGATTATAATAAACTGTTTATCCCGCCTTAATCCAGCTGGGGAGAATCTAACATCATCGGCCTTTTTTTAAGTAGATCACGGGGATATTAGTCTTACCTTATTCCCCAAGACTCATGTATCGATCAATAAAAGTGATATTTTAATAGGGAAGCAATTGGAATCTCAACCCACTTATCTAATGCCCTGTCGACTATGTGCTAGGTGTTAATTTTGTGAGAACACTTTCAACACTACTTTGCTGGCGTCGACCATTTCAGTGATTATTGATTAAACCATAAGCCATCTTTGGTGCCAACCACCGCCATATACAAATGAACGAATCAAGCTGCATATGAAAATCGCACCCCCAAATTCCCCTGGTGCGCTACAATTTGGCAATCTTTCCGAACTTACATGTCTTCAATAAACTATTAACAGATTACGTAGTGTATGGATTTATCTTTGCAATTTGTTTTATTGGTTAAAACTAACGTATTCAACTGTCTTCAAGAGGTGACTCTGACTTTATTAAAAGGATTTGCCAAAGAGATTTATATGAGAGATCACCTAACATGAATACCGTCTACTTACTTCCACGGAAGTTATAATAATTACGGCGAGTCAAATAACACTATTGGATTGAGCAAGTTTTCAGCTATAAAACACTTTTGTTTCCATAGTCAGTTATGTGTCATGCATGATAAAGGCTTAGGCAATCATGTATATTTCGATACATGACTGACAAAGCAGATTTTTCCGCAGTATGTTGCCATTTCTTTCTGCGGTGGACCAGAACCCGGTGTGTCCTGCTATTTATTCATAGCCGGGGAGGATTCATTCCCAAGGGTATTAACACGTAAGTGAATGTAATGGATTCGACTGGAACTCGAACTCGGCTATCCATTATTCCACCGTGCCTCCTCCATGTTCCCGTAATCATTGCCATTGCCATTTTGTATGGTATTTAGAAAGATGTGCTTGTAAAAATTATGCAACAGCAAATCATTTTTTCATCTTAATATGATGGCGTCTTTGTCAGAAAAATATTGTTCTCGTAATCTGTCTTCTATGCAATGTGTCCCTTCTGAACACTGGTGATCATGGTTCTCCACGACGTCTTATTCTTCGCTCTCTGTCTATTTTGCCTTCAGTGTATTCTGTGAGTTTCAAATTCCCCATTTATGTGTCCCTGAAATTTCTTATCCTAAGCACAAATGTCCTTTTTTCACCTCATTTCCTTAAAACTTCTTTGTTATTTATATATTCCGTTCATAGTATTCTCAAGATCCTCCTGTAGAACTACATCTCATTTGCCTCAACGATCTGCTTCAGCAGTGAGGAAATTGTCGGATATTCAGTTCTATATAAGCGAATTGATATTCTACAGTAGTTTTCTTTCTTTCTAACGCTGTGTACCTTCTGACATCGATGCTCAACAGTTGCTCCTTCCACAAACTGTTTGAACTTTGCCAGCTTTATAACGTTACGGGTCTAGAGATAGAATTTTTAATAAAGGTTTCTTCAAGGAAAAACTAAAACAATTGTTTGTTTGAAAGCTAAATAGAGGTAATTATTAGCAACATGATCGTGACGCTGGGAGCATCTTTCATAATGGGCAATTACTGGGTTTGAACTCACCGTTTAGCGGATTCGATCCGTATAGTGTCTCCTTTGGTTTTCACATTGTTTATGCTTAGCAAATGTATTTAATTTCCGACCGGACAACAGTTGTCAACAAGTTCTCATAGACTAGTAGAACTGATTTCGAGCCTTGCTGACTTTCTTTTTTCAAAAAAATAAATAAAATAAAATAAAAAAAATAAAAAAATAACCCATTAAAAACAAAACCGAATAAATATACCTACTTCTGCTGAAATTCTTCTACCCGTGTCAAAGGTCAATGTTTTGGGTGAAGGTAAAATCCTAATGCTGATTATCATAACAAAATGTGTTTCATCCTTTAGAAGATAAACGTCATAAACCCTTCCTTAGCAACTGTTCACCTAATATTAAATAAAAGAGAGATTTATAAATATATCAATATTTACTCACCTTCATCAGCACCTATCTTGAATGTGGAACGAACGAATTGCAGATCAAAAATAAAAATGTGAAAGCTTACCTTTTTATATCACATACATTACTGACAACGAAGGCCCCAAAATAGTATTTGCTGGGAAGAAAGCCACAAATTGCTGAGATAATCAGCAAAGAAAGCCAATAATTAATATTTGCTCGGAAGAAAGCCGCCACAAATTGCTTGGAAATCATCATAGAAGGTCAAAAATTAATATTTGCTGGGAAGAAAGCAACAAATAGCTGTGTGACACTGAGGGGTAATTTTTCTTTTCTTAGTTTAGAAAAAGTGGAATTGGATGTCATATACAAGTAAATGACAGAAAGGGAAGTGAGTGATGTGACACTGAGGCGGTAAGGTGGTTAAAAATTAATTCTGCGCAGGAAAATGAAAGGGTATAAACCCAAAATGAAATATAGGCTGGAAGATATATATATATATAGAGAGAGAGTAGTGACATTTTCCTCACTGAGAATGGGATGTCTGGATTTCTTCTTTCCTAAAAGTGTATTTAATCTTGTCTATCGAGAGTTTGGCATGCGGACGGAAACTGATTCGGAGAAATAGTTTTATTTCTTTCTTGATAGATTAGGGGAAATATTATTTATTTTCGTTGACGAAGATGAAAGCATAGGACGAACCCTTTTTCTTAGAGTTGAAGTTATGAAGATCAATCATGTGCCAAGAAGGTAATCTAGTTTGAGTTTTCGTTGAGATGGCAACCAGCCCAGGGATGGAAAACAGTGAGCCTCTTTGTTGAGAATTTAGGTAAACAAATATATTTTCATTGACGAAAACAGATTTGAGAAATAAGTTTATCTCTTACTGGAAAGTTTAGAAAACACATATTATTAACGGAAAGAAAAGCAGATGAGAATCCGATTTTTCCTTCACGAAAACAATCTTTCTTAGAGTTGTGGTTATGAAGATGAATATTAAGCTAAGAAGGTGTTCTGGTTTGTGCGAATGGAGTCAGAACCTTGAAATTAATGAGAAGAATAAATCACGACCTTTCCCCTACGCATTTTAAAAATTAGATTTGTCAAAAAGAAAGTTATGCGCCCTAAGAAGCGGACAGAGTTAGAATACCGAGAAAGGAGAAAGAGGCAGAGTTTAGCGCTGCCTGTGAGGAGTAGCGGTGAGACATATGAAGTGAAGCAGGTGGGAGTTAAGGGTAAATCAATCCCTTTGACTACACCCAGTGAAATTTCAAAAATTAGAAAAATTTCCAAATTTAGAAAGTTAAATAAAAAAGCAGAAATAAGAAAAAAAAGCTCTGAATTAATTAATGAAAATTGAAAGATCAACGGACCCCAATAACCTTTCGCCCCGCCCCCCAGTTTTGCGCCGAAGTGCATATAAGCAGATGACATTGAGAAGTCCGAAAACTGGACTGAGAAGCCGCATCGAATGCTTCTGGAATCCACGCTAGCTGCCAAATAGAGTTCCTGATTCCAAGACTTTGAACCCATCCTTCCATAAGTTTAAACATTTCCCAGTGTCACTAGAGAGATTGATAGGGGAAGGTTTCATTTTAGTTGTATCAAGACCTACATAAACCAATTAGACATTAGTCCTACGAATCTCTCGTTTTATTTATTTATTTATTTTTTGTGAAGTTATTTTTTCCTTAATATAGCGGCCGCCATGCTTGACTGGGGCTACGAGATTACGACGACATTCGATCTTCTACTGTTTTGGGAGTATAGGTAGAGACGGTGTGGATGTAATCGGTCAGTAACTAACAACAAGCTTGAACCAACGTCAACATTGACCAGCGTACAGTAAACCCAAGGCCCTGAGGACCGGACCAGTAAACATTGTTACACCACTGAGTGTAGGCGGCGGCGACATGTGTCACATTATTTGGTGCCAGTGACCAAGAATGTGTCCATGTTGATGGAAAATTAGCGAAGAATGCCAAAAATTTATATTTGTTATACTTGCTTTTCAAGATTTGGAAATACGATTTGTTATTTTCCAAGTTTTATGGCTGTATTTTCTCAAGCATTATGTAATTTTTTCAATTGTGAAGGTCCAAATTTTTGTTAACTAGGGAATATTATGAAGTACTTATCAAAGAATATGCCACTTGGAAACAGGACTGGGCCTTATAAAATTTAAATCCATAGATGTGATCGAATATCGATTCATCTATGTTTTAACAATGTGAGACTAAGAAAACAATGTTATTGTTTTTCTAATAGTATCTTCAAAAAAAAAAACATCTAAGAAACACGACCACACATTGAGGGATTTAGATATCCATGATCTCGTTCAATAAACAATGTTTTGACACAACCTCCACAAATTAAATTAGTTAACCTATAATTGAATTAATCGAAACATCTTTTATATAATTATATTATCATCAATTAATTATCATCTGAAGATCTTCAAGTAATTGTGTGAGATCAATAGTAATATTTACAAACTGCATATATATCATATATATATATATATATATATATATATATATATATATATATATATATATATATATATATAATATATATATATATATATATATATATGTATATGTATATATATGTACGTATATATATATATATATATATATATATATATATATATATATATATATATATATATATATATATATATATATATATATATCCGTGGACAACCAGGATCCTTAGTTAAATTCCAAGAAAGAACAAATTAGTAAATATAATGCCTTTTACTGGTCATACACTGTGAGCTCTTCAGTCAAAAATATTGGTTTATATAGAAATCAATGATACCATCAATAAGCGGCCATCTTTAATGCAAAATCCACAGGGGATGAATAAATGTGAAGACCGACTGAATTTTATTTAATATTCTTAGAGCAAATTTGTTGAGAGTCATAATACTCATAAAAAAAATCGCAGCATGTACTGGAATCCCTCGATTAATGTGCATTCGAATAATGCGTTTTCGATAAGTGAACTGAAATTTTTATATACCAAAATTAGGTTAGTGTATACATAATAATACTCGATTTAACCACAGTAACTGAAAACTGATTTTTATAGTTATCGATTAATTAAAAATTTTCTAAAATTTAAAAATGCTAATGAGTAAATATTTTTCTAGTATTATATTACCTAAGTAGTAATTTACTTAAAAATGGACGGTTATAAATGCATAAAATTTATAAGCCGATAATAAAAATACTATTTGTATATTTGACTCATAATTTTTGAATATTTTGATATTTTTGATATTTTTGTCGTGTCTATTTTGAAGGTCTTGAAAGGAAATTTCTGATATATATATATATATATATATATATATATATATATATATATATATATATAATAAATAATTTTAATTAAAACCGACAACATTTGTTTGTTTAACATTTGATTCTATTTTGTGGATAAACTCTCTGAAGTTTATCTATAATTTTAAATCCAACCCAACTTATTCGAAAATGGGACAAATATAATAAAAAATAAAGCGGACAAACATTGTCGATTCGTTTTAATCAAACTTATTTACATATTTATATATTTATATATATATTTATGAATAAACACACACACACACACACACACATTTATTTTACAGAAAGAAAGAAAGAAAGAAAGAAAGAAAGAAAGAAAAACACAGAGAAGGCCAAAATATAGAAAGTTATAATGCGAGAGGGAAAAATAAAAAAGATAAGTCAAAGATTGTATATTCTTCACTGAATACTTGACTGATTTATTTAGTAAAGAATCCATTTACACTTTTTTTAAAGATACATTTGTTGTAGGTGTTATTTAAATTCATAATTGCTTACGGCTAAATTTTTTTAAAATGTTTATGTATTTTTAACTAAGTAAATAATAAAGAAACATTCTCGTTAAATGAAGTCAAATATTTGATTTTACAAACTTTTCATCAGTTTTCATTATTCACATTTATGAGTGGAAAAGAGAAATTTAATATCTATGCATTTTAGATCTGTAACAATCCTCAGTTGGAACACTGTGGCAGTGGATAAATATCAACATGGTGTATTATGAATAGACGCCCTTAATATTGAATCTAAAATTCTATATTTTATAATTAAATACAATATAGTGTCCTGTCCGTATTGAAAAGAAAAATATCTTGGTGATAAACAGTCGGAGAAACTTTCTGTTAAAACCAATTTATTTCATACGTTTCTTTTTCTTTAATAATTTAATTTTTCTTTCTTTCCGTATTTATTTAATTCTGATTTTGCCAAGCGGAAACAAAACAAATATGGCCATCTTGAATCCATAGGCAAGTGATTTACGGTATTTGGCGTTAAGATGAAATGAATATGCGAACTTTAATAATAAGGTAGTATTGAACGCAGACGAGATGATTGCAGAACTTTCGAAATTTTCGTTAAAAATGATATTTTTCTTGTGTCAAATTATTATAGGAAATTTTAGCGTCTTTTTTGCGGCGAAAAACACATTGATTTGGAACTTCTTGCAGAAATCAAATAATTGTCGAATTTTAATTAAAGTTTTAGAACTTATTCACAAATAAATGAAATTATTTTCGAAATATTTCGTTTTTAGTAAATCTTGGTAAAAATATTTTTTAAATGTTACCTCCCACTACTTATTTAATTTTATGAAATTTCGAGAATTTAATTTTTGTACGGCTTAATGTTTATATTACTTATACACAGAACTCCTTTATTTAAAATTCAAATAATCATTTTTTTTGTAAAAAATGAAACGCCGATACCGAAAATTTGCTCTGAGGCGTTAAATAAAAATGCAATAAAGCTTAGATAAGTACCCTCACTTACTCGCTGAAAAGCAGTATAGCATAATGAAAAAAGTCCCAAACTTAATAAAAAGAAAGTTTTATCGTCAAAAGATTAATGTCATTATTAATAGGAAAGTGTTTTTTATTATATTATTAAATTTTTTAATCCTTCGAAGCACGTTCGAAATTTTGGTTTAAAATCTTTTTCTTGATTTGGAAATTCTTGCAAAAATCAAATAATTGTTGGATTTTAATGAAACTTTCAAGTCATTCACAAATGAATGAAATTAATTTTGAAATATTTTTTTTTTTTAAGAAATCTTGATAATTTTTTTTTTTTTTTTACATATATTGCCGCCTCAGTTAAGTTTATGGAATTTCTAGTAATTAAATTTCAATCTCAAAATTTGTTTAATTAGTTAAAAAAACGACACTTTGGAGAATTTAAAGCATCATTCTTTTTTCAAACTACTACTCACTACCCGAAAATCTGCTCCGGATCTTAAAATAAAAAAAAAACGCAAAAAATTATGACATTATGTAATTAGAAAAGCTTTTAATTATAAGATTTATGATTGTCTTAAGAAAAAAAAAATCAGTGAAGAATGAATTTTTACAAGAATTATTTTCATTTTTAAAAACTTTAATTATAATAACTTATAATCGTTTAAAATTCTGCATTACTTCAGTCCCGCTATGTGATATTGTTATTAAGTGTAAACGATATTTACGGATCAGAAATTGAAAAACTCAGTAAAAGTCGTTTACACCCAATATCTTTTTTAAAAATTCTATTTTTTTTTTATGTATATAAAATATTACATAACTTGCTCCTGATCAGAAAATAAGAGTGTATAGTCAATTTAAATTCAACATTCGTAAAATTAGATTACAGAGAATAGTTTCCAACATTTTTTATGATTGCTGAGTACTAAAAAATTATATAAAAATGGCGCTCACCCGTCATTTTCTTAAATTATGTTTTAACAGATAAAGATTCCGTAGAACAACAGTAAAGGTGTTGAAATATTTTAGCATCGCTTGTCAAGTGACCTACGAGTTACAAGCAACGGTGATAAGCGCGTAATCGCCGCTACCGTTTGTTTTAAAAATCCATTTCTATGTTATTTTAAACTTAAAGTAATTTTTTTCAAATCATATTAATTATAATTTAAATCAGCTAATATTCCCCAAATAAAGTTTCAGAAAGGTATATATTTGTTTTTGGAAGATTTTTAAAACTGAAAATTAAACTTTTGTTTACATTGTGAAAGCGGCCAAAAAATTGAGGTTCCAATCAATGTAATTTCTATTTGAAATACACCAGAGTATTTTGCTTACTGGAAATAGTAAACTTATTCATTTAGCTTTTAATTAAAGCTAAAATGAAAGCTTCAAGAATGTTTTTCCATTTTTAAAAATTCATTTTAAACCTGAGATATCGAAATTCAGTGGAGGTGCCTAAACTAAGACATTATGTAATTAGGAAATCTTAAAAGTTTTTCTAAGGAAATAATGTCTTAGTTTTTAGAAAAGATTTACTAATTATATAATATTTAGTTTCATTGCATGTTTTATTTAACGATTCAGAGCAGATTTTCGGTAAATGAATAAGATATATTATGGACACTATTGTCTTAAGAAAAAAATTCCGATGAATTATGAATTTTTACAAGAATTGCTTTCATTTATTTTTAAAATAGAATAAGATATATTATGGACACTATTGTCTTAAGAAAAAAAATTCCGAATGAATTTTACAAGAATTGCTTTCATTTATTTTTAAAATAGAATAAGATATATTTATTGTCTTAAGAAAAAAATTCCGATGAATTATGAATTTTTACAAGAATTGCTTTCATTTATTTTTAAAATAGAATAAGATATATTATGGACACTATTGTCTTAAGAAAAAAATTCCGATGAATTATGAATTTTTACAAGAATTGCTTTCATTTATTTTTAAAATAGAATAAGATATATTATGGACACTATTGTCTTAAGAAAAAAATTCCGATGAATTATGAATTTTACAAGAATTGCTTTTATTTATTTTTAAAATAGAATAAGATATATTATGGACACTATTGTCTTAAGAAAAAAATTCCGATGAATTATGAATTTTTACAAGAATTGCTTTCATTTATTTTTAAAATAGAATAATTTATAAAGTTTTAAATTTCTGTTCTGGTTAGTTCCTATTGTTATTAAACAAACAAAAATAAAAAATAAAAAAAACTACATTTACTAATCATAAATGGAAAAGTTTACTACAATTCAACGAGGCCTAAATATTGTAAAAAGACTCGACGTTATCAGAAAATAAAAAAAACCGATAACTAAATTTAAAGCCAATGTACCTAAAATATAATAAAGCATTAAATTATGTAGAAAATTTTCTTAAATTTTTAAGATTAATGGGTAGTTCAAAATTGTATAAAAAGGGCGCTCACGTTATATTGCTCAAGTAATTTTTACAGATATATCCACCGTAAAAAAAACCCCAAAAACTGCCAGCCTGTCAACACCTTAATAAACACCTGTTAAAATGCATTTCGGCAATATTTTAAATTACAAATAAGTAATATTTGTTTCAAATCCTATTAATTACTTTAAGTCAGCTAATATTCCTCGAATAAAGTTTCAGAAAAGTATATTTTATTTTTGAAAGTTTTTTAGTAAATAAAATTACACTGTGCTAAAATTGGTTTAAATGGTTAAAATATTAGCGATTCATAGTCATATAGTTTTGAAATCCAAAGTATATTGCTTATTAGAAATATTAAATTTAATCCCCTTAAAAAATCATTTTAACATTAGATATCCTTTTGTTTATGGTACACATCATAAACACACACATATATATATATATATATATATATATATATATTATATATATATATATAGAATTGAAATGCGCATTAAAAATCCACTTTGGCTGTTAAAATGAAGTCACCAAACGTGGTGAAAGCCGGAATTAACCAAAAGCAGTTACATAAAAAAAAATAAATAATAACATACACAAAACGCAATTCTTGAAAACGAATGTAGTAACATTTGAAAGTACTCTTGCAATAAATAAAATAAAATAAAAATGAACTTTGGTAAATCTACCAGGTATATAAAACATTTAAATCATGCATTTTAAAAAATTTATAAACATTTGGATAGAGAGAACTTGTCGAGAATAAAATCCTCTTAGAGCTCTATGTACAAGACAGAGCAAGGATATAATATAAAAGGCTCAA
The DNA here is from genome assembly GCA_903632075.3 of Acanthosepion pharaonis. NCBI lineage: Eukaryota > Metazoa > Mollusca > Cephalopoda > Sepiida > Sepiidae > Acanthosepion > Acanthosepion pharaonis. Next base: position 2,115,795 of record CAHIKZ030003702.1, read on the forward strand.
ACACTAATATTCTATGGTTATAATTTATTTCATTGGATCTTAATCACAATCCAATTCATCAGACCTACAAATTCAAAACGAAAACAGAAAATATAACTTCTGGTATAAAAAAAATTCAGTGAAAGTGTATTTGTCGGAGTGAGAAACAAGTGTGAGAGGGAAATGTATAAAAGCTCTAGAGAGAGGTGTAACGGAAGAATGAAGAACAGGATAGACCTTAAGGTGAGGGTGGGGAATAAAATTTAAAAGTGAGAAGTTTTAAAGAGAGAAGTTAAATAACGGTTTAAATAAGTGAGATACAGATAAATACATCACTACCAAAACAGACACCGGAAAAGTGTGGATACATTTGTGGTGACATTAGACACAGTAAATCATTATATTAAACAAATTTAAAATCTAGCCAATTTTACTGCCTATATATATATATATATATATATATATATATATATATATATATATATATATATATATATATATATATATATTTTTTATGTATTTACATTTTTTGAAGCTATTATTGAATAGTGCCGCAATATCTACTTTGGTGCTTCTACTATATATTTCAAGATTCTTGACAAACTCTAAAGAAGTATCTGTAATATAACCTGACATTTCGACTTCCGTTACTTTTCCATCGACGTTATGTGGCTTCCCTCTGTCTTTTCTTCAAATATTTTCATGTCAATTGTTCTTCCTCATTAGTCGCTCGATTGCATGAATTTAAGTGTACTACTAGATTGGTAACAAGCTCTCACCATTTTACTGTTGAACTAGCCTTATGCAACCGTCAGTTCTATTCTAATTGTTCCTTTTCTCGCACTTCTCGCCTGTGGATATCTCTTTTTTCTTTGCCATCAGCAATCTTCAAAAATCTAAATGAAATCTCATTTGCCATCTTCTGTTTTCCTGATTTCTTTTCATTTATTGTCTTTTTTATTTATTTTCTCCCCATTAAAGTCTTCCTCGTAATATATATATATATATATATATATATATATATATATATATATATATATATAATAGCTGGCCACTCATATTCGAGGATACCCGTCTACTTGTGTTTGTTCAACACCCACAGAGCACAACTGTGGTTTATACTGCAACTATGCTGAGCAGACCTTAGTTACAGTTTCTGGGAGAGAAGCGTGTTCTCTAGAGTGATCAATAATCTAAACAAGGCCAGCACGCTTAAACCTTCGGTTACGATGACTTGTAACTTCGTGTTAGCACAGCTATCGACTGTCCGACAAGTGTTCAGTCTACCCAATTTCACTCACAAGGCTTGGGTCAACCCGTGGTATGGCTTTCAGGCACTTTCCAAAGTTGCCACACGATCGGGTTGTTCTCCTCCAGATTGATAACATCAGGAAGGAGACTTCCTGACAAATCAACCGTGGTGAGATTCGAACCCGGGTCAGAAAGCGAACGTCTCACCATTCGGCCACGGGCCCATACAGTGATCCCTCGCTAATTCGCGGTTCTACTATCGCGGATTCACGACTTCGCGGATTTTTAAAATATATATATGGAAAATATATCGCGGAGTTTCTGGAAAATTCTATAAAAATCGCGATATATGAACACCTAAAATATTTCATTAAACCCATTAAAATATTAATAATAAATATTATTTCCTGGTCTAGGAACAACAAAACAAGCGTAAAATAACAATAGAAAGGGCACTGCCGTCTGAAGAGACGTAAAATGCAATTATCGGCTGCACAGTAGAAGTCATCATTAGCTTCAGCAGCATCATTTCTACTGCACAGCAAATTCATCACCATCATTATTCAAATTCAACTTCTTTCGTGTTGAATACAGTAACAATCTTTATTTTTTTAATCTAAAGTGTTATTGCTTAATAGTTGCCTTGTTATTAATAAGTTACTGTAATGGGTGGGTTGTTAACAGTACAGGGAGGGTTGCAAAAGTCCAAATACTCGTTAAATAAATACTGTATGGCGTTCCTACTTCACGGAAATTCAGTTATCGTGGTCGGTCTCGGAACCAATCCACCGTGATAAACGAGGGATTATTGTGTGTGTGTGTATATATATATATATATATATATATATATATATATATATATATATATATATATATATATATATATAAATCGGAAAACTAGGCACTTCAAACAATCGCTAAAAAAAATAAGCATACAGTATGAAGAGAGGAACAACTGATTTTTTGATGCCAAACATATTTTTAATCCTGTTTAGAACTTACAAAATTTAAAATCTTTTTTGTCTGGCGTCAAGGTGGAACCATAGATTTGTATGGAAAATCTAAGCGGGGTAAAACTCATTGATATTAGATAATTGTCGAATTTTAATTAAACTTTCAAGACTTACTCAAATATGAATTAAATTAATTCATTTTTAGAAAATCTTGATAATTTTTTTTTTTCACACCTGTTACCTCCCTCACATTTAATTTTATGAAATTTCAGGAATTTTTTTTTTTGTAGGGCTTAATGTTTAAGAGAGAATTTAAATCATCATTTATTTTGGTCAAAAACGAAGACCAGTTACAGAAGATCTACTCTGAATCGTAAAATAAAAAAATTGAATGAAAACTAAAATATTATTTAATAAGTACATTTTTTAATTGCTTTTATGAATAAAATATATTATAGACACTAGTGTCATACGAACAATTTTTGGCAAAACTTAAAACAATTCAGTGATCCAATTATTTTAAAAAGAATTTTGAATTTTTTATGTCAATAAACATGTTTTTGTATATAAAATAGTAATTCAAATTTATTGCTAACTTTCTAAAATTTCCACGACAAGTGCCTTTGTAAATAAGACTTTTATAGCCAAAGTACCTAAAATTCAATAAAATATTATAATGCTTAAAATAATTTAAATATTTAAGATTATTGTGTAATTAAAGCCTTATATTGAAAAAGACTTTTACGTTGTATCCATCGTAAACTTTTATGTCTATTATCCCCATAGATAGATTTCCCAAACATCACACTGTCGATAAATGTGTCAAAACATCATAAATACTTTCGCGTTAAAATTCTTTTCTGGAATATTTTAAAATAAAAGTAATACTTGTTTCAATTCAGATAAATTAAACTAAAAATCAGCTATTTTTTTTTCAAATAACCCTTCAGAAAAGAATATTTTATTTTTAATAAAGAGAATTATGTTGTGGAGACAGATTTGTCAATATCGTCGATTTTTATCGATTTTACTGATAATCAAAAAATGATTCGAATCAATTTAAATTCAATTTGAAATGCAGAAAAGTATTTTGTTTATTGGAAATATTAAATTTAGTCTAATAACTTGAAATTAAAATTAACATAACAGCTTCAAAAAAGATTTTTTTTCATTTTAAAAATGCATTTACACTACAGGTAACGCTTTTTAGGTACTTATACACAAACACACACACACATATATATATTTGTATGTGTTTGTGTGTGTGCAGGTTTCCGGCATGTATGTGTATTCAAGTACTAAATAGTGACATATGTAATTTCACCATGAAGAAAAAATTAAACAACTCTATCATTATCTTTGAAGTAATTCTCCTGTGAGCGTATTAACAGGCTGACATCATGATCATTGTATACAAATCAGAAGGGGTAATGGCTTTAGTCCCTTTGCGCGTACCTTTTCATATATATATATATATATATATATATATATATATATATATATATATATATATAATATAATGTAATATAAGCGAGCAGATGATGTGAGGTGTTCCGCAAGCCCAAGAAATGATTCTTCCCAAATCTGATTAATCAGATTATAGGAAGTGAGACGAGCTGAGACCCCAAAAAGAAAGAACATGCCTGAGAGCCGAATATGTTTCGTTGTATTATATACATATATATTGGTGAGACAGTATATATATATATATATATATATATATATATATATAATATCTTATATTAACTGCACAGCTCCGAGTTTCATATCGAAGCAATTTTCAAGGACTGGAATTATTATATTTATTATTTATTTATTATGTATATGTATGTATGTATATAAAAGTGAACATTGAAGTTAACACCCAGCGGTGGCAGTCTGTTTATCAAGCAACGTCCACCTTTTATCTTTACATGCGCTATATTCCTGATATTGAGCACTTTAACCCATCAATATAGCACACTATATATATATATATATATATATATATATATATATATATATATATATATATATATAACGATACATTATATATCAGGAACAATATTGGGAAAAAATATATTGACTAAGTCTTTTTTTCGTTTATGATGTAGTAGAAAAAAATGTTATGTTATGTTGAGTTTTGATAGATTTTCTTCAATTGTAAATATGATAGATTTACTTGGTAGGATAATATATTATTTTAAACATAGAGAGAAATAAAATTGAGACCTGACCAATAAGTCCGCTGCCTCAAACAACAGTCAACTGCACTTGATTTGACATGTTTGGCATAAAATATTCAACCCATGTGATTAATGGGAAAAAGAGAGATTATTTTGGAAAAATAAATATTTGTTATACAAAGTCAATGATAATTTATAATGCCGATATACACAGGGTGCAGTGTGTAAATTGTCGCCATTTTGTATTTATGACTTCGCACATGCGAGTTGTTTTTTTGTTTTTTTTTAATTTTGTCAACTGCACAGCATAATAGAGTCAGTTGGGCATTGTCTTTGAGAAAAAAGAGTTCCATGACGCCATTCACTCCGTCAGAAATTTGGAAACGGCATGCTGTACTGCTTGGCATTCTAGCTGGAAGCTCCAATATGAACATTTCAGATTGTTTGGGTGTCAATCTGAGGATAATATAAAGGATTCGGAAAGAGTTGGATGAGCCTTATGGTGATTACGAATATGTTTGGAGGGATCGCTAGTGACGGCGAGATTATGCCTTCATTCCTCTTTCCAAAGAGTCTCAGATTCAACAGCTAAGGTCTACATCAAGTGCCTTGAAGATATAGTGCTGCCCTGGAAGACCCCATGTCTGGCATTAGGACTCTACAGCATACAACACAAGCTAGAGAACTTGTGGATGTCAGACAATTTCTATGACCACATCATCCTTTACATCTGGCCACTTAACTCCCTAAACTGCAACCCCCTTGATTATTATGTGAGGGACGCAGTTGTGCGAGAGATCAGAAAAACGGCTTGTAACACCAAAGATAAACTTAAGGTAAATATTATGGCAGTATTCACCAACTTAAACAAGGAGACCGCCCAAAAGAGCTACAGGAGATTCCAAGCCAATGACCATTTTATTGAAAAAGTTTAGTCTTTAGTATTTCAAGATATTTTTGTGTAATTTTTTTCACACACATCCATACAGATAAAAACACCTGTACTGTGTATATATATATATATATATATATATATATACACATGAGTGAGTGTGTGTAATACATGCCTATCCAGACGCCTTACGTTACACCTATTTGACCACAGCTCAATCAGAACCCATTTCAACACACACACAAACTTGCATCCTAGTAGAAAATACAAATATAATAACCTCATCCACATATAAAAATGATTTAAAATAATGGAAGCTTTAATAAAAAAAAGAAAAAGTCTGCTGATTGTGTTAAGAAAATAAGACATCGCGGTAACTCTAGATACTTATTGACGACCTATGCACTCATTAAAACAGCAAAAATAAAATCATCCTTGATAATGACTAAAAATATAGCCGAAAGCGCTTAGAATAATGGGACATTTGAACAGTTTCTAGACACTCTGTGTCCAGAAAAGAAAACCCTTTTTCTAAAACAAGAAAACTTTAAGTAAAAAGCTTAATCGCAGTACCTTGTCTGTTGTCTTTAATGAATCATGTATAAATGAAAAATACATACATACATATATATATATATATATATATATATATATATATATATGTGTGTGTGTGTGTGTGTGTGTGTGTGTGTGTAATATCTCATATTAACTGCACAGCTCCGAGTTTCATATCGAAGCAATTTTCAAGGACTGGAATTATTATATTTATTATTTTTATATATATTTAAATATAATAATCCCAAGACTTGAAAATTACTTCGGCATGAAACTCGGATTTGTACAATTAATGTAAGATGCTTTGTATATTTCTTGATATATATATTAAATAGCTCTGTTATTTAACATTGAGCACTGTTTTTTCTTACACTATAGAGTATTTATATGTATTTGTATACGATCACTCGCTCGTATACCTACCTATATTTACCCATTCGACTATATATATATATATACATATATATATATGTGTGTGTGTGTGTGTGTGTGTGTGTGTGTGTGTGTGTGTGTGTGTGAGTGCGCGCGCGCGTGAGTGTATATATAAAATACTTATACATTAGAAAAGATATTTGATTTTATTTATCACTATTCGAAACACAGACAAAGTGCATGTCATAGAAGCTATCGAGAAAGAGATCTTTGTGTAAAATGCATGTTTGTATGCGTGGGTGTGCATATGCATGTGCATGAGTGTGTGGGGCTGGGGATGCAATCTAGCCGGTAAATAAATATATTGCTTAATAAATAAACGTGTGTGTTGGTACGAAATATATATTTTACGATGGCTTGTTTATGTATATACGTACGTAAGTATTTTTAATACAAAGTCACATAAGGACGGATCTGACAATGGCTCTCTACATATTCCTTTTCTTTATTATCTATGGTTTGTCATGATTTCTTCTGAAAGAATTGCTTTCTTCAGAGTTTTCCTTCTCCTAGACTAGCGGTCATCCACGACTAGAGACTCCAGTTTCTTTTGCTATTTAAATTACACTTGGTTGGGGGATACTCTTGCCTTTATCAAGAGTAACAGTGCGAAAATGAACACAACACATCTGAAAATGATCTTGGCTCGACGAGTGAACATTCTGCTACGATAACCGTTATGTTACCCACATATCCATATCTATCTATCTATCTATCTATCTATCTATCTATCTATCTATCTATCTATCTATTTCTCTTACTCTCTCTCTATATATAATTACATATATATTTATATATATATATATATATATATATATATATATAATTACACGCATATATATATATATATATATATATATATATATATATATATACACTGCGTGCCAAATTATTATCGGCAATTATTCTAGGGTAGATTTACTTTTTGAGAGTTCTGAGGTAATAGTTTTCTTTTCAGCATCACTTAAACTGCTGTTACGGCCCATCTTTTCACTAAATTCTTATACTTTTCTAATAATTTGGCACGCTCAAATCACCGTGCTGATAACAAATATTGGCCCCAGTTTGTTTACACTGCGCAGATCAGTACGAAAATTTCAGTGCTTACGCAGATCAGTGTCGCCAACATTGTGTGAAAATAGTGTGTGAATTCTTTGGACGGTTTTTGAAATATTAGGGATAAAGTTATCTCGATAATAATTTGGCACGCAGTGTACATATATATATATATATATATATATATATATATATATATATATATATATAATATATATAAAGAGAAGAGAGATACTAAAATGACACGGAACAGAGTACCGACGTCCGAGGAGATATTCTCATCCAAGGCGGAAGACAGAAGTGCCCGTGCATGAATAAACAAACATATTTAACGCGTATATATATACGTGAATTATGATGTTTGCTGTGTCTTTAAAACCCAGTAATTTTAAAAGTTACTCCAAAATTCGCTTGAGGATGAAATGGAACTAATGTCTTTAATTTAATTACAAAATTAAATTCGGAGCTTTCAGCTTCCATTTTTGAAACATGGTTAAATCTGTGTAGCGAAAAAAAACATATTTTAAATCAATTAATTTATAATATTAATGCTCATAAATTTACATTGAGCACTATTTTGTAAAAATAAAAATATCTATAAGAACACCGGATTATATATCTTACTGTTCTTTTTTTATTTATATATACATATATATATATATATATATATATATATATATATATATATATATAGAGGAGAGAGAGAGAGAGAGAGAGAGAGAGAGAGAAGTGGGGAGAGAGATCTACACATGCGTATGAAGTATAAAGGAAAGTGCAACATGTTATTAAATATGCATACATATATCATAAGGACATGCTTATATATATATAGACAGAGAGAGACAGAGAGAGATAGAGAGAGAGTATGTTTGCGTGTGTGTGCATGCTTTTACTGAATACGTTTGTTTACTGTTCAAAGTGTTCGTGTTTGCTCTTTTTTATTTGTTCCAAAATCAGCAATTAGTACTCCCATCGACAAACCTTATATTCACGTGTATCTATTTCTTACGAATTTTCTCCATCTCACTCTCTATCTCTCTCTTACTCTTTCCCTCTCTCACTCTATGTATGCACCTGCACTGTCATTGACTAAAGGCCAGCACATCGTTCATAATTGCCACGTCACTTCGTGTATACCTACTTTCACTTTCATATTCTCTTTCCTCCATCTCCAAGGTAACCGACCAGTCAGCCAATCCACTAGTCGGCTACTGAAAACCGCCAGCCAACCAGGCTCTTCGTGCATACAGCGATCACAGTCAGTTTTCAGCTTTCGTCACTGACTCCTCCTACTATCCCGCTACACACTCTACTCGTTCTAACATAAGATAGCTCTTACTACTACGACTTTTTAAGCTAATGTAACGACCATCATTCGAGGTTTATCTCATTGGTTGTAGAAACGGTCCACTGCGCGTGAAAGGACCTATATGAGCGCTGAGAAATTTTGTGGTCAGAATCGTTATAAAGAATTGCGGGAATGAAGACAAATATCTCTGTAAAAATATTTATCAACAAACATTTGATATTTTCAGATTGGATTTTATTCTAGACTCAAAAAAAAGCGCTCCTGTCTGTAGCCTCAAGTAATTCCAATATAATTTCTGAGAAGTGTCTCTGTTCCACAATAAACCCGCCTTTCAACCTGTCTTTCCTCATAACAATTTTTTAGCTAAAATTCCGTCTACTCATATCTATTTATATCTCTTCAGTCTAATCAAATTTATCTAAAGCAAAATTAAAAACCCGGTTTTTAATACCTTGGTGGCGTGGGGGCTTCACGATCTTTTGGGCATTTTATCTTTGATTTCTAAGGCAGATTTTCTATCAAGTAGCAAATGCCAAGAAAGAATTATTTTTTTTTTTAGTTTCAAGTTTTAATTTCAACCTTGTGCCAGGTTTATTGTAAAATTAACCATTTAAGTTAAATTGGGTTTTATAAGTTAATATTAAAATTATTACTCTGGAACTTCGTCAACTTACAGGACATTTGTTAACTTCGATTATGTCAAATTCTTCCTGAAATATTTTCTCTCTGTTGTTTTTGATCAAAGTGAATCTGTTACAAATAAATGAATGACGATCAATCATTAGTTCCTTATGACGTGACCCATTATTGTGTTATTATGTCAAACTTGCAGTAATGGTTAACTCGTTTATACGTAAAGACTGTAGTGGAGCATTAGCTCCTCGTGCGTGACTTTGAATGTGGTTTAAGATCAGTTTTGCAGTCGTTCAAACTATCCTTTAACTCGGGTCTCTTCTTTTAATGGATGCATATTCAATCAAGCTTTGTATGCAAGTTGATCAAATCAAGAAAACTGCAATGCATCAACGAACAAATCTAATTAAAACTGTTTTCAATATCTTGTTTATTTATCTCCGTAGGATAAATTTGGCACAAGGCAATCTCTAAGCTAAACATATAAAGGCTGATATTGGATTCAGCATCTAACGACTGGTCAACTCGAAAACTAAATGACAGCATTGGAAAGCTTCTTGATAGAATTTGAACAGATCTTTCAATTCGCAACTGGACAGGTTCGCAATGTGGACCAATATCTAAAAAAATATTACATACAAGAACGTAAAGCACTATTATGACTCAAAATCAAATAATGCCCTATGAAAATAAAAACGTAGATTTCCCTATTGAAATACTTCAGAGTTTTAATTTTAATTTTAATCATAAGAGCTAAGATATTTGAACATCATTTGTCAAATTAAGATGTGTCAAATGAGCCACACTTTTACTTGCGCTAAGTCACAATGCCAGGCACCTTAATCAAAGGTTTGTCACTAAGATTTACTGAAAGGTGTATGTATATTTTGTGTTTGTGTATGTGTGTGTGAGGAAGAGAGAGAGACAGACAGACAGACAGGCGCAATAATCCTTCATTCAAAAGTAACTGTTTCTTTAACTGTGCTACTATAAACATATGTTACATTTCTCGTATAGATGCATTATTCTAATTTCTTCTTTTATATGCTGTATCTTCTCAGGACATTGGTGATCATATTTCACTACGAATTTTACATGTCGTTACTCTTAGCAAAAGCTCTTATACTCTTTTCTGTCATCCCAACCCGTTAGGCGGGAAACGCTCTGATTCCCTATCTCCCTTCTACCTTCAATACGTAGCGTGTCTCAAATTCTCCAAACATTCTTTCCACATGATGTGTCCCAGAAATTTCAGCTGCCTCTTTATGATTCTAAATCTAAGTGTAATTTTTGGCGCCGATTTTCATTAACACTTCCTTATTGTTTATATGCTCTGCCTATGGTATTCTCAACATCTTTCTGTGGAACCACTCTTCATGTATGTTGAAACTCTTCAGAACTCTTAACTGATGTTATTCAAGTGATAATCTCAAAATTCATTATTAGTGATTACAGTTCTTTATATTATTATTATTTAATTTTTATTTTACCTCCAAAGTATTATAAAAGACTCACCGCATTTGACTGGTTAGCCAGACAGATGTGAAAATGCCCATATAGCATAATTCTACTATCTATGCTTTACTGTGGCTGACAGACATTCTTAGTTGAATGTTTTAGCCGATCTTTAGCAGAAGCATTCTAGGAAGTTGGGAGACTGTTCAGGGCGTGATTTTTCATTCCAAAGAACATGTTAAAATCAGTGAATATCATGGAGATCAGAAAAATACACATATTTAAGCCGCGGTGATAAATTCTTTGTGGATAGCAACTGTGTTTTTTTTCATGCCGCTTTAATAAAAAAAACAACAAAAAAAAAACAGCTCTATTCTACCTTCTAAACAATTTTTGGAAATATGAAGTTTTGAATTCTTGCGCCAATTTGTTAGAATGAATTTTGGATGCTTCAGAAGAGTCGTTCAGCCCTGTTGTTTTGTAATTTTAATCTTTCTGAAACGAATTTTTCATGCCACAAAACCAGCTACTTTAAACAAGTGGTCAATTCGCTCAATTATAGACAATGGAATCTGGAATGCCTGGAAATTAAAAAAAAAATGGATAGGATGGGAGATAGGAGAGGGAGATAACGGTTAACCCGAGACATGAACAGGTGAAGATTGTAATGATCGAGGAAACATGATCTTCCACAGAGTCCATTCCACAGAGCTGTGGTTCGTGGGAAGAAGCTTTCGGGTAGAATTTACTTCCTATCGATGGAATACGGGGGAAATGCTGGTGGTTTGCTGCAATATAAGTGATATGGCGGTTCGTGAAATGTTGATTTATCTGAAAAGATTTTCGAACACAAAATATTCCTTTTATTCTTAAGACATTGTACGTAATACACAGATAACTCGTGTTTTATAACCTAGATTAAAATTTAAATCTTGTAAACCTTAACAAAAGTCTGGCCGGTTTAGTTTATCAATTGACTTCAGATTTATCTGACATAGTACCCCCCCCCCTCCTAGAGCTCTTATCTTTCGTTCTCTTCTGAAACTTTTGGCCTAACTGAAAACTAACTTTTAAATTGAGGCAAATCAAAACCTAACCAATTTTTAGCAGTGGAATACGACAATTTTACAGCAACAATTTGAATATTTATAAAAATATTATCATTAATCTCAAATATTCTTAAACATAATTTTTCTGTTGTAGACACATTTTTCTGATATTCATCAAGAAAAAAATAAGAATTTCATAAAATATGATGAAAATTCTGGTTTAATTTTCTGAAGAATTCTCTTAACAAATGACCAAACATGAGATTTTTTCTTTGAGGGGCTTCGAAATCGGACTGCGAATAGTTTTATAATCTCTATCTTTCACGCATACACTGTCTCTCTGTCTCTGTCTCTCATATACACTGTCGTCAGCACTCGCTCGCATCCGAGCATCACGATTGTCATTTTCTCTTATTCCAGTGACGGAGATGGCTGTGAAGGGCCGGCCTACTGAAGAGTCGTGAGCAGGAGTCGCTCCTGACAGCACGGCGCAGATCCTCTCCATGTTGACGGCTGGACTAATAAGTCTTGGTCCTCCCCCACTCGAATGGTTCTGCGCTAGGAAGGCCAATTTGCAGCAAGAGTTTCCCAGGTCTCAGGGTCGATGTTGGCCTGTCGGGGGATTTTTATATCAGGGATGTTTATATATACACACACACACACACACAAACACACACAAACACACACACGCGCGCACACAAAAACACACACACACACACACACACACACACACACACACACATATATATATATATATATATATATATATATATAGTTCGGTTTTGGTTTAGGCTAAAAAGTGTTCTGGGCAACCAGGATCCGTATTAATAAACGGTTTTGTTACCTTTGATATTACGATAAAATCCTAACCCATACACACACACGTATATATATATATATATATATATATATATATATATATATATATATATATATATTTAATTTAAAAACAGACCACTTTAAGGTTCCATGTAATAGATTATTTCACCACAGCCTTTTTTTTAAAAGGACTGCGGATCATCAGACTTTACTTCCAAACAAAAAATGAAAAGTAAATAAGTAAAGTAAAGTCTGATGATCCGCAGTCCTTTTTAAAAAGGCTGTGAAATAATCTATTACATGGAACCTTAAAGTGGTTTGTTTTATTTTAAATTATTTGCTCTGGATTTACATTGAGCTCTCTGGATTTTATCCTCCTTAGGTTTACCCATACGGATTACCTAGTTTTTTAAATATATATATATATATATATTTTATATATATATATATATATATATATATATATATATATATACAGGGTGATTGAAAAGTAACTCCCCATTTTAAAATACTTATAATTTATTTATTAACAATAATTTTTACAAAGAATCGATATGAGAGGAAACTGTTTAGCATGATGTTTTTTTAAGATTCAATATTGGCGGAGGATAACTTCTCAAGCCTCCCAGGAATCGTGTCAATTGATTTCCCCCGAAACTCCTGTGATGTGGAGGACATAACTTCTTGCATTCGCGCTTCAAGTTCTTTCAAAGTCTTGGTTTGCTATAGTAGACTTGCTCTTTTAACCAACCCAAAGAAAAAAGTCACAAGTTCTTAAGTCAGGACTACTGATACATAAAATAGTGAGTTACTTTTCAATCCCCCTGGATACATACATACATACGTACTATTATACGTCAGTGCTCTCAATGTAAATTTCTACTTTTAATGCATTTCGTAAAGGAAAGCTGTGTAAATATCTAAAAATATGCAAAAAATAAAATAATACAAATAGACTTAATGTAATTATAATTAATTTCTCCAAATACTGGAGGGTACCGAATTAAAGGTATTCTTTTTCAAGTACCTCATTGAAAATGATTTCCACAACAAAATTACAAATAATAAACTCTAAATGAGAGAAGTTAGTTATCGCTTGTAGTAGCAAAATAGATACACCATGTGTTAAGTAATTGTATGATACTAGTACTCTTGGCCCCTTGTTATAATAAACGCTCTGTCCACACTAACACCCTTCTAAATACTAATAATATTATTAGAACTGCGACTTCTAAAACAACTAATATCGTGTTTTCTAATTTTACTACAAGGATCGATTTTGAAATTTTTACCCCCATTGTTGTGGTTTCCGTTACCCCCAAGAATTAACTCTACGACCAACGCCACATCAAAAAATATATAAGCATATATGGAAAATCGTTTTAGAATTAAGGAGGTGGTTTCACTGGTCGGTGGCGATCAGTGAAACCAGTTCCTTAATCACCAAACACACTCTATATTTACTAATTTTAGTTCAGTCTGGCACAAGATCATACTTGGGGAGCTCCCTGTTGAAATTGAGCTGCATGAACAAGGGATTGAGCGACTAACTATTTAACCATCGCACTACGACAAAATACATTTATAGACAGTAACTTAGTCTTGATAAAAGGTTTCATTTATGGGTTAACCAGTGAGAGAGAATTTACTACAAAATCAAATTGTTTGAAAGCGTCACTCTCTAGCAAATTGCTCAAATATTTATTCAATTTCGTCTAAGGCCTCAACACTGAACAACGGATAAATTATTCTAACTACTCACCCCTGAAGCATTACTCCATTCTGGGCGCTTTTAATAGATTCTACAAAGCTCAGATTTAAAACCGATTCGGAATTTAGTTGGGATTGAACTCATTCTACTAGTAAATGGTCTATAAGACTATCATGTAAGTCATCACTGTACAGACGACGAACAACTCTTTCTACTAGTGTACTTAATCATTTGCATTTTTTTGGTCAACAAATTATTAATGATACCTGTTAACTAAATTGAGATTTTTGCTCAGAGAGAGAAGTTACAATAGATATGGAGGTCCCCGCGAAGAGCACGTGATTTATGAACAAATGCCAGGGTTGAAGTAGTAGTCGCCATAGTTTCGCCATGATAAGGTGAGGGAGAGGGAAAGAGAGAGAGAGAGAGAGGGGGGGGAGAGGGAGGTATGAGTCATTCGTGAATGCTAGGCTGTTTGTTCGTACTAGTATAGTTGAATGTTATCAAGTTTTGTATAAAGCTTTAATTTAGTAAATTAACAAAGTGCACCATTAGATTCTTTTGTTGGCACATGTCCTCTCGTCTTTACGGAATGCAAAAATAAACATGAATTTACATTTTTGTAATTGTAATAAATGTAAAACTAAATTTATTTTTAAAAAATAAATTATTACAACGCCGACAGAGATCGAACCCTTTCAAGACTCCTACTAGTGGCCTGGTGCATTTTAGCGTCGAGTTAATTAATAAAAATAGAAATTTTTTTTACTAGAAACAAGGAAAAAAGGGCTGAACTCCTACGTGATATCTGTCCTTTATGCAGTGAGTGCTGGAAGATCTCCTCAAAGATGAAGAGGAGACGAAGTAACAGAAATTTGGTTCTACAGAAGGATGTTGAGGATACTATGGAACGAACATGTGAACAACGACGAAGTTTTGAAGAAAATGAAAATAAAAAGGAAACTAATACTTAACATCAAGAAGAGATAGTTGAGGGTTTGGGGGGGGATATATAATGAGGAAGGAGGGCTTGGAAAATCTGATACTCACTGGACAGATAGAGAGCAAGAAGGACAAAAAAACATACTTGGGGAGCTTAACTAAAAGAATGGCGGAACAGGGCTTAGGATAAATAATAGAAAGACGAAAATTTATTAAGAGTTACAAAGGACAGGAAGTTATGGAGAACCCTGATCGCCTAAGTTCTGAGACATAAAAGATATAAAGAAGAAGTTAAATTGTCTATCGTGAAGTGATGGTTAGTAAACTTTCCTCGTAAATATATTTTACATGCTTGTATGAAACTAAGTTAAACATTCTAAATAAGAAGCCTGCCATAGGGTTCAGTTTTACAAGGAAATTTTTTATTCAGTCAGTCAGTTATGTGCCTTGCGTGATACACGCTTAAACATCATGTATCTTTCGATACATGACTGACGAGGAAGATTTTTCCCGCAGTAGGTTGCCATTTCTTTCTGCGGTAGACTCGTTGTCATCCAAGGCTATAGAATCCAGTCTTTCCTGCTATTTACCAATAGTTGAAGGGAGAAGAAGAAGATTCATACCTTTCTCAAGAGTATTAGCACATAAGTGAATGTAACGAATTCGACTGGAATTCGAACTCGGCTCTCCGAACTGCTATCAATTACTCCACCATATTCAGCATCTCTTAATCTCCACTTTAACTTATTTTTCTTCTTTCAGTGCAGTGAAGAGGTACTGCTTTTTTTTTTCTTTTTGCTTTGTGACCCATTATAAATGTTGTGGGATGTGCTCGTAGCGTAGTGACTTTCTACCTGTAAATAGAATAGGCGTGGCGCATTTGTTGCGTTCTTTCGCCTAAATACCATCTCTTCTTCCCTGCCAGCAGGGTAAACTTTGTAGCAGCCTTAGTTGACAACCAGTCTAGGAGAGGAGGATAAATTCATTAAGCCTAATTCTCATTATTGTGATCTTATGCCAGACTATGTGAAATGTAGAGAAACAATAAAAAATATCCAACTCTCTTTCAAGATTCTGTTAATGATGATAGAATAATTAAAGACATTTTTACGTAACATTGCAGCTTCAAAACTGTTAGAAGAAATAGCCCGGAGCTGTTAATCCTGTCGATTCGGGTTTCGTGAAAATGGCCAACTGAACAAAGAGAACGACAGGTAGCGAAATCTACAGTGAGCACATTAAATTGTCGTCATCTGTCATGGGGTCGTAATTACATAGTCCAACTAGGTCCATGTAATTACAGAAAAATTTTTCCAACAAGGTATTAAGGCCAATGTCACGGTGTGCATCGAAGTACTGAATACAGTGGTCAACGTCTTGTTCGATGGATAGGCCATACATATCACAAAAGGATTATGCTCCTTCCTACGTGAACCATGTGACCCACAAGTGACGAATCGATAATTTGTACGACCATATCGGCTCCAAACTTTGTCTTCCTTGTTTATTTGAAACCCTTAGACCACTATGTTTGGGGGAATCTTTGAAAATGTTACCAAATAGCAGCGTCGCAAAATCCTTACTGACGGCCGCCACCGTGAACAGAATCATCTAATATGGGCATGGAGCCTCTTCTGAGGTTACATTGAGTTCGTGACTAATCTTCTAGAATAACTCTTTTCTCATTATTATATACTTTGCTATTCGGATCAGCATGTTCATCTTGATAGTCATAGTCACAAGTTTTAGATGTTGTACACTTCGACCTTCTTTAGATGTCTGCTGGGTAAACGATAACTTTCTTTTAATTTCAAAAAGAACCTGTTATTCAATCTTGGTATATTATTCTCATACTGCTTTCCATACTTAAGGGAGATAACTCGTATCAGTTTTCTTTATCTTTGCGTCGGTTGTTGCTTTATCCCACTGAATCAGAATATGTGGCCTTTCTTCACTACAAGGCCCAGCGAATGAACTCACAATTGCCAGGTAACACTATATGCCCACTAGGCCGCATTTCACATATCAGTGTATTCATAACATTTACTCTTTCTCTCTGTCTCAATTCAATCTATCTATCTATCTATCTATATCTATCTATCTATCTATCTATCCGAGTCAGTTCGTATTACTTTCTTGATTCGAATGTCGCGTTGTGAACTATTCTTTAACGTATTTATTTCTCTACATATATTTCTTCTATAAATGAAAGATAAAGTCTTTACGCTCTTAGCAGCTAATCATGTAGACACTAATCTGGATTATATGATCACAGCTTCACGACACTTGTTACCAACCAAACCTGGAGAACTCAGTTTGCCATGCTATTGGTTGGGAAAGGTGAAGAGGGGGATTTATACTTTTCTAAGTATATTGGTGTGAGGCTCTGCTGGAATTTGAACTCGGCACGCCAATCCTATTTTTGTTGTCGTTAACTGCTTTGTCACGCGTAAATCATTTGCGCTATTTAGATTTTAAATATCTGTTACTGAAAAAAAAAGAAAAGATTCTTATGTTCAAAAGTCTAAAGACCCCACTGTAGAGCAATGAATATCCGGCGGGCGAACGGGAAAACCAAGGAAAAGTCAGCTGGTTTTGGCGATTTTCAGTCTTACTAGGAATTAGGAGGATCGTGATACTGAAGACAGTCCAAACATTTGAAATGAAATGCTTCAGACGCCTTCTTGGGATCTCCAGGAGGGAACACAAGACAAATGACTTTGTACAAAGCCAAGTAACACAACTGGCAGGCCCCCATGAACCCCTTTTGTCAATAGGACATAGCTGTTGTGGTTTAGATATGTCATACGCCACAATACTCTACCTAAGGCGGTCCTTCAAGGTACCTTAGAAGTGTGTAGACGTAGGGAGAAGCAGTCCAAAAGTTGGATGGGCAACATCAAAGAATGAACCAGAATTGACACTCCGACGCTGTTTCGTGAGGCAGCGTTTTGGTTGGCAGCGGCTGGCTGCATTATCGTAGCTCAGGTCTCCTCTACGATCGGCTCCTATTTACTTATTTCATGTGATATATGATGATAGGTGAGAAAAATTGCTTGACACCTAGACAAGACAGTATTTAGCTTTAATTTATCAAAGGCCGCCAACATGATTAACGGCAAGAACGATTAATATTTCCAGTGTCTCCTTGCTTTGATAGATTTTTTTCCTTCTTGTATTTCTTTCTTTATTGTATTTTTTTAAAATGAAAACCTGTAAAAAATACTACAATTGATAAAAATGGCGGGGTGGGGAGTAACACTCCACCCACTACGGCCTTGCTAGCAATTTAGGAAAAGTAAAATGGAGGCTCCAAATTTTAGTTGAATAATAGCAATACTAAACAGCTGAATTTTATTTTAATTCTCGTGAAGGTTTATTTGGCCACTGTTTAAAAAATTGGCGCAAAGCTATTTTTAAGGTTATGTCTTTTCTAAATTATTTGGTACATTATCTTTTCTCGTTGGATTAAACATCAATTCTGAAAAGACAGAATTGATGTTTGCCAACAATACGCTTTAAAAAGCTAAATAAGTTATTAAGAATTAGAAAAATTTCGTTAGAACCAAAGTAAAAAGAACTGCCCCGTAAAAACTATATGGCAGTGAATGCTGGACAATTTCCTCACAGATGATGAAGCAATACAGATGTGGTTCAACAGAAAAATGAGAATACCATTGGCGGAGTATGTAAACAATGAGGAATTTTTAAGGGAAATGTAAACAAAAAGCAGATTTTAGTTAGAATCTTAAAGTGACAGTTGAAGTTTCTGAGATACATAATGAGGAAGAATTTGATTCTCACGGGACAAAATGGAGACAATAAGGGGCAAGAAAAATACAACAGGTAACATTCCCAATGATTTTAGGGAAATGGATGATGGAAGAAGAAGAAGAAGAAGAAGAAGAAGAAGAAGAAGAAGAAGAAGAAGAAGAAGGATTTTAATATGATTCTCCTAAATCCTTTGTTAAAGGCATAGATTTGACATGTCCTCCATTTCTTTTGGATCATCATAAATATTTCACAAACGCCAAGCCAAATAACAATAAAAATACAAAATGTTCAACAGATATCTTCTGCATAATTAACAATCTACGCGAACTTTATAATCCTGAAAAGAGGATTGACGTAGTTCCTTGAACTGAGCAGAAGCTTATTATCAGTATCGTCATGATAACAGTTCTCGATTTCTCTGAAATAGATCTCTGAACTAATGCCGAGCGCATCCAAGAAGATATGTCAGTGAGGGTGAAATAGGGGGAGGAGGAGATTAGTCTATAAACTAAGCATATGTTTGCTTTGAGAAGAAGCCTTTAAAATATTGACTTACTCAGGCCTCGAACACCGACCTCAAACTATTATAAGAAAAACACAATTACTGCAATACCTGCAGAAAACCCGAGCATATTTCAGTAAAAGGAAAATACAGGGAGGAAGATTGTGTTGCGCTCTTACTACAAGTATGTTGATTATTCCTGTTTTATAAATCAATATTAAAAGTCTTGACTTTTATCTGGATTCGAACACCCATCTGACGCATCTGGGCAGCTACCACAGCCAAGAGGCAGGCCACGTGCCGCTAAGAACATATTAATTTTTCACAATAATTACAGATAGACGCCCACCCTCTCCTTTCTGATTTGCTTCTCTCTCTCTCTCTCTCTCTCTCTCTCTCTCTCTCTCTCTCTTTCACAAGCAAACCAGCTTGTTCCAGCATCAAAAGAAAGAAAACAAAACAATAAAAGCAAACAAATAAATATATAAATCAATCAATAAAAAAGGAAAATAACAAAACAAATCGAAGATAATGTCAGTAAATGGTTTTGACAGTAGAGAACAGAAATACCCCCAAATGGTGCATGCTTTAATAGAGTTGGTAAAGCAGCTCACAAATATTGGATCACATGATTTGCTTGTGCGAGCCACAGTGGTAGCGGCGTCGACGGTGGCGGTGGTAGCTATGGCGGTTGCAATAACAGCAGCAGCAGAAGCAATAGCAGTATGGCGTAAGAGGGAAAGAGTAACGCATTTACGAATTTGCTTTTCTCTTACCAAAGCTAACGTTCATTGCCAATGAGGTTAGCCAATACAAGGCAGAGAACGCGGTCAGAATAGTAGTTCAACAAGAATTAAGTAGTTACACTGTATAGAACAATAACGGCGATAGAAGCGTACTAGGATTTTACTAAGCTAAACCAACGTATAGTAACTATAAACAGATTTTATTTTATTCTTTTCTTTCTGCTTCGTAAAAAAAAAAAAAATTAAATTTGATAACGTCTACTTTTTGTGACAGAAATATGAGCCACAGTTAAAGTGCAAAAGGAAGGGTCATGGTACTGGAAGTTTAGTTTGCCCTGAGGGGTGGGGGTAGAAGTTGTGATATCGGTATTAAATATTAAAGACCTAAATGTTAACAAAAGCAGTCATGATGGGGCTGATATCGTGACACAGTATCTTGTTAGTGATATACCCCAGGATGATTGAAGGAGATGGTGAGAGTAAGTGAAATAACAATCAATAACTGCCAGTCCAGATAGCAGCAATGAAAAAGGGGTAATATATATATATATATATATATATATATATATCTATATGTGTGCGTGAACGGAAACGTTCTCGGTCCAACCCACTTCTTTAAACCTGCCCAAATGTCCACGCTGAATTTTGTGAAAGGATTTATTTCCAGCACCCTTCACACATATCTATATAAGAAAGAAAATGTCTAATTAAATATTAATAAATATACTGTAAATATTTACTTATTTATTATTATTATTATTATAGATAAATAGCTTTCACGTTATTAGTACTGAACTGTCTATATTTGTCTCGAGTGAATATATCATATCTGTCAGCTGCATCTTGCAGAGATTTTTTTTCTTACTTGCCCAACAATTGATTATATATATTATATATATATATATATATATATATATATATATATATATATATACATCTGTATATCATCTCTATCTATCTATCTATCTATATATATATATATATATATATATATATATATTATAATTACAGTAATAAACATGGAGCATTGGTAATAATAATAATAATGATAACAATAATAATAATAATATTGGATATAAATATTTCACCAGATTATAAAGTAAAACCGGAAGTTAAAATCTCAAAAAACTCTCACGACTTTGTGTGAGAAGTTAGAAAATTGTTGAATACGTACGTGAATATTTCCCCAATCCAATTAGAGCCACTGAAAAAATCCCGAAATCGTTTGAAAAGAGTTTTGAAGAATATCAAATCCAAGTAAAAACTGAAACATTACGGCCAATAACATGACTAAATTTTGATAGAATGTTATGGAGTGTGCCGGAATAAAAAGAATTAATAGACCACAAAAAGTAGGGTAACAATTAAATCTGAGAAGATTATTAAAAAATGAATGAAATCTAAATACGAAATGTCTGGGTCATGGGTGCGAAGAAAGAAATTATAAGAAGAACAATATAAGAGATATACACCAAAATAGACAATATTTTTTAAGCAATTCACCCCAAGCTAGATGGGAGTGCCACTAGTACGCAAAGGACTTACAGAGAGTGTAAGTAATAAAAAGGACTGGGTATGGGGGGGGGTAAGGAAAGGATGAATATAAGAATGGAGGAGGATAAAATGAAGAACAAGGATCAAGGCAACAGAAGATGTCGATTGTCATTACATTTAAATTTTTGACGATTATAATTATCAGGGAATCAAATAAGGGAGTTTCACTCTCGGAGAGTGCGATAGAAAAAGCTGTTGGTGTAGAAGAGGCGATTAAATTTAACTTAATTTTCGACAGTAAAAGTGTGGGACCGAGGTGCCAACCTAGCATCGCGCTTAAATTCATGCAGTCGAAGAACTAGTGAAAATAGCTCATCATAACAGATGCCATGAAAATATTTATAGAAAAGACAAAGGGGAGCCACATTACTTGAGAAAGTGACTGGAGTCGAGACCCCAAGTCAGGACCGTTCACATTGAATATTCGTCTTTGGATTTTGTCGAGAACCTCAAGATGAACAGCGGGGTCACTTGACTATATATGGCAACAGTATGAGATTGATGGACGAATGGTAGAGTTGTCGATGTGAAGGATAGATTCAGGCGAGAAAAACCTTCTGGCGCGACACAGTAAACCAACATTCCTTGCGATAGATGCAGCAATTGATTTAGTGTAGTTGTTTCACTTCAGGTCAGTGGAGAACGTTAGAACAAGTAAGCGCAGTGAAGCGTTCTCGTAGGGAAATAATAATTATTACCAGAAAAGCATTCTCATTTATCTAATAAACGATGGTATTATCTTAGAAAAAAATAATAAAAAGAAATAGGTGTTCATAGAATCGGTGATTCACTATGAACTGTGAAAACGGCTGCGAGTTGGCTTAAACGGCTGCGAGTTGGCTTAAACTAAAGATGTGGAATCAGTTTGAACGAATGTAAAAGTAAATTGCTAAGGACCAACACATGAGCCAAACCAGGTCAGACGATAAACTCCAACCACTGTAAAGAAAGATAGTAAGATCTTCTACAGACATAGATGTTTTTTCTTACAAGGGCACACAGTAAAACTAAAAGAACATTAAGTACAAAATAACGTGGACTTCATGAGAGAAGTTGAAATAATTTTGATATGAAGTTGACGATTGTACTCATAATTAACAGAGTGCTCGGAACAATTCTAAAATGCCTTGACAAATGATGTTTTATACCAGAAATGATTGTAAAATTACAGAAAATAAAAGGTCGTAAAATCAACTGAAATACAGATACCAAAGTTGTTTATTTTCAGATACTTGTTACTTAAGGTTAAGGCTAGCATTCGTTTGAAAGTCCCGTTGAGTTCAGATAAAATATTTGTAAAAAGAATAGCACAATCAGAAATTTTTCTGATTTTTTTAGATGAGGAATTATCATTATCATACACTGATTTACAGGGACTCGTTTCCTCATGTTCGTAGCTAACTCACAAAGCTTCGGCTGTTATATAGCCCGACTTTCATTAGGTTTTTCATCAAACAGAGTTGGTAACATTCATGGATTTTCAATTTTTTTTTTGTGAGGGCAATTTTAATTGTTTATTCAATTCGCAGTGTAAGATCGTTCTCATTCAGCCGTCCACAATCTATCCACGTGGATTGAATAAATGTTTAGATTTGACGATTACTAAACAAGACACACATTTGAAAAAACTGTGACAGTCGAAATATGTTTTGATAACAGCCAAGATGAGGATATTTGTCTGAGTAAATCAGAGAATAAAAATAATCCCAAGGATAATAAATTTTCTACAATTTGAATAATAATAATAATAATAATAATAATAATAATAAAAATGAAATTCTTGTTAAAATTACAGACCACATTTTACGAAGGACTTTTTCTACATAAAATGTGTGTAATCTTAGTTTTTTGTTTTGTTTTTACAATAAATGATCAGTGTAAAATGTCATGATAGAAGATAAGAATTATATTTCTATTTTTTTGGAGAAATTCGAACGGGTGATGAAAAATGGATAATTTACAACAATATGTGATGCAAGCAAAAGTAACCACCACGAATTGAACAGAAACACATTTCCGCTCAAAGAAATGTTTATATTGATGCATATAAAGGAATTCATCTACTTTGAACCCAGTATGAAGAAGCAAATTATTGTTTCGAACAAGCAGCAATCCAGCAAAGTTAGCAAAGCGATAAGGAGTAATCTTCTATTACGATGACGTTACAATGCAATTTTGCGACGAGGCAAAAATTGTTTAGATTGGCTGACAAAGTTTGACCTGCTTTCCAGCACCTATTTACGACATAGTATCAAAAATACTTTAAAAAATTTTGGGGGCAAGTTCCTCACGCCAAAACAACAACAGAAGTCCATATAAATATATGTTTGAAAATCCATTGTTATTAAGATTCAATGTAAAATCTGCCTCGATTCGTAGAACGTGGTGCCACGGATCCTGTTTCAGCAGTAAAGATTGGATGACTCGACTGCCTTCGATTGCCTTCGACCTGAAAAAGCAATTTGTTATAGCCTTGCAGCCTCGCGTCCATTACCATTCGCTCCGCCGTATGTAAAAATCATATCACCCTGGTCACAATATGATTATCTTGCTATTGTTAAACGAAACACTTCTTAGTTAACTCACTACTACACAAGTTAAATGCTGAAAACATACTAGCAATAAATGTACACGAATGAAAAATGTAACCTAGACTATATGGTAACACAGCGCAATCTACTGTAACCTTTCATTAAAAATAATAGCTCAAAAAGAAAGGATTGCGGACATATGATTACATGGATTTTTGTCCTTGTTTTGGTATGAAGAGCCCGTCCCTAAAGTTTGTAAAAGTATTTTTGATACGCTATGTATAAATATATGTTATGGTGAAAGTGAGGATAATTTTTTCTTAACATCGTATATATATATATATATATATATATATATATATATATATATATATATATATATATATATTTAGTTGGATAGATGTGAGTTTGTGATCCTGGGTTTCACGCTTTAGCGATCGTCTGACGATCGCTAAAGCGTGAAACCCAGGTCACAAACTCACATCTATCAACAAATATATTAGCTCTATCTCTGATATTGAGCGCTTTCTAATAAGTATCGCGCATATAATATATAAATAATTATATATATATATATATATATATATATATATAATTATTATTATTATTATTGTTATCATTATTATTATTTTAAATAACAGTTTTATGCAGAAAATCTTGATATTTATGTCGAATTAAAACAAATCTGCAGAGGAAAATTATCGCGCTGATAGTGACGTAAATAAGCTTTGTTTGACAATATGGACAAACATATAAGTACAAATAAATTTTCTTGAGAAATCTTAAAAATTAACACTTGTAAAATTTGAAATTCATAATACGCACTCAATTTTGGACAGATTCAGTTATTATTAATATTATTATTATTATTATTATTAATATTATTATCATTATTATTATTATAATCCGATGTCTGCAATGAATAGATGTGCTTTTATCACAATAACAGTAAATAAATAAACAAATAAATTAAATAAATATAAACACAGTAGCAATGGTATTGATTAGTACAAATATTCTTATCATTATAACGCATTAAAGAGAAGAATCAAAAAATTTCCATTTCAAATGTTCCCGCGCTTTCCGAGCAACTTTTAATTAATTATGTATAAATTGACAAAAATGTATTAACTGCTAATTACAGAATAGTGTCCATTGACCTCTCTACATTTCTCCGTCAGCCAATGAGAATATATTAATTATATTTAATAATAATAATAATAATAAAGCTCAAGTATATATAGTATTTGAAAATAATTATAAGTTTTATAAATGGGAAATACCTTGCCAACAATTGATGCCGGTGGAAGCGTCATTTAAGCACCTGAATTCGAATGTAAACAAAGAATGTCGAATATCAAGTGCATTGGTCAAAAAGCCACTAAACTAACAGCTTCAAGTAAACACCACATGTAAGAAATGTATAAGTTGCTCAAAGAAATACATGAAAACTGATTTCGAAATATTAATTTTTTCGTATAAATCTCAATCTCAGTTTTCAATCATTCTTAGAGTGAGTCCAGCTGTAGATTACTGCTGAATTTTCTCAGACGACCGCTAAATACTGCTTTTGCTGTCTTGTATTTACCTCACCACAAGGCGGGATATGGCAAAAAGGTCATTTTTTAATGTGGGGTGATTCCGAGCCTGTAGGCTCGGGCAAAAATTGCCTGTAGCCTCTGTATACACGGGGTCGGGTAGCTGTCTATCACTCCAGACGAGACGCTGCTCTCCGGCATAGCCTCATCTAGGTTCCCCTCTGACTGGAGACAGAGAAGCCGATAGGCAGAGTGTTAGCAAATACAGAGGTTTTGCTATCTCCCTTAGTCCCACGTTGCGTTGCTCGGCGTATGACACATGTGTTGGCTATTAACAGTTTTATAGTAAATCATTGATGTCCATAATAAAATCTGACATATGTGTTGCCTTGCATAATTGGGGCAGACACTTAATTGGATTAAAATACACCTCTCATGTTGCGTCCCAATTAGATGGAATATTCTGACCTATTCAAAAAAATAATAAATAAATAAAATAAAATAAAAAATAAAAATAATTTCGATGTCTTCGTACTTGAAGTTGGGAAAATTTTAATGATGCAATTCATGCTAATCAAAAATGTCATTGTTTGTTATGTTTCGAGGTGCACAAGCGAAATTATATCAATAGACGGTGGATTTTAATAATCGAGATGAAAATTTGAAGATCGATGAGAATTAAAATGTTGATAATGGTTACCTCTGTCGCAAGAAATTATTCTTGAAAGAAACACTTGTAGCTCGCTTTTTATGTCGTTGTGATGGAAACAATCTTCTCACCGTCGATTTGTCTTTCTTTCTTGTTAATTCTATCTCAATCCTTTCAAATCAATTTGATGGCTGAAATAATTAAATGTGTGAGTTAAAAAAACAAGATATCGAAGGCGGATTGAAAATCTTGCGCAGTTCAGGCATAAAACCCCACATTAGATTAATGTATTTGTAAATCAGTAATACTCGCATCTTGTCCTGGATATGAAGATAAACTTCATTCGGCAGCAAGGCCTTTGATCGGGGAGGTTTCAGGAGCGTGAAACCACCTCTTAATTACTGGTGTTCCTAGATCCATCCTCTCCCGAAGTGTTAGCACCTGTTATTTCCACAGCTACAGGCAAATAACTTTACCGCCAAACTGGGGTCAAAACCCTATTAAAGTATAGAAAGAGATTTGTATACTAAAAATACCAGCAATACATTTTTGAAAACAAAAATACTACCACCAAAAAATATTTGAAAAAAATATTACCAGCAATATATTTTTGGGAAAAAATATTACCAGCAAGATATTTGACTCCGGACAAAAACACTATTTACAAAAATACGTCAATGAAACCTTAAAAAGAATACATATTCTATTCATACGAAACAGTCCTAAAAATTTTGTCGGTATTAAATAACCCATTGAGGTACATTATTTACATAAATATAGACAAACCCATTGAGGTGTTGATATGCTGTAAAACAAAATAAACCAGACGAAATACTCGCCACATATAAATAGCTATCACTCTATTACAGTCTATAGCAGGCATGCCAAACACTCGGCCCGCACAAACGATACACATTTAATCATTTGACGGTCAAAATTGCAGTTTTATAATGACAGTATTTTAAAAAATAAATCACATGTTTCATACATTTTGAGTTATTTTAATATAATACCAAATAAGAATATAATTTGCTGCATGAATTTAATTATAATAACTTTAGTATTATCGACATAGTTAGTACGGTACTAAGCTATTATTTTTAAAAAAATTGAAGCAAATATTCGATATTCTTTGTGGCTGAGAAAATAACTAGTAGTGTTGTGGTGTCGCCCCTCTAGTGAGTCTATTGTGGACTCTTCCACTTACTATAAAAATAAGCCTCGGGAGAACAGTAATATAGATTGAACGCTAGTCAAGCGGCCCGCACTCCCAAGACGTGTAATACTCTTCTGTTCAATCCACGCTATATCTGCAACTCCTTGTTTTGTTATTTCTTAACCATATAGATTACAACAAGCCATCACTCCAAGAAATCAATATGGAAGTTCATTAATAACTGCAAACAGAAACATATCTTCCAAAATTTCAAAAGGTCTTGCTTTTAAAGATGTAATATCAGCCAAAAATTTTTAGAGAGGTTTTGAAAATTGATTTATCTCTTTTTACTGTTAGGCATAGTTTAAATATACCAATAACTTTTGAGATTCCGCGTCATCAAATTTGAAAATTAGTTTTTTTCTTACTACTTCAATCCTCAAATGACTAGTGCTCCTCCAACTAAGAAAAAATTGAAATTGAACGAAGAAGGGCGAATGTTTCAAGAAAAGTGGGAATTACGATTTTTTTTAGTTTTTTTTTTTTCACAATGGTGAATGAAAAGATACATTGTTTAATCTGCATTTCATCGCCACGCAACCTGAAAAAAATATTATGAAACCATTTATCTTACGATAAATAAGAAGGCTCAATGCGCATTTCAAAACTGCAACCTACGACCTCAGCCGAATCGTAGTCATGAAATCTTACAGTAAAGCAATGCCTTGTAGAATCAATTGAAATTGTATGTGCAGAAAAAAGCACGCTTATTCAAAGACATTTCATTAATCAGGAACACTGTTGTTGAACAGATTGATGAAATGTCAGGTGATTTGAAACAACAGTTGAAGGATGTATTATCAAAGTTTGAACATTTTTCTGTTGCTATTGATGAGACCGTTGACATCAATGGAATAGCATAATTTACAATCTTCATCAGGACTCGTGACAGTGAACTTAATATTTATAAAGAACTTATTGAACTGGTATCTATGCATAACACTGCAACAAGCCAGGGTATTTTTGAGAAAACTGAGCAGGTTCTGCATAAGTATAGTCTTGATCTGAGTAAACTTGCATGCTTATCTATTGACTGTGCTGCGAATATGGTTGGCAAACATAATGATGCCATTGCTAAGTTACAAAGAAAGCTAGAAAACCTGCATCCAGATTCACCATTTGCGCATTTTTACTGTATTATTCATCAGCAAAATTTGTGCTTAAAGATTTTAAAATTTGCTTAGCTTAGTTACAAAGACAGTGAAGTGTATCAGAAGCCATGCTCTAAACCACTGTCAGTTCAGTCAGTTGGAAGATATGGATAATCAGTTCACCAATGTTCCATTCTACATGAAGTCCGCTGGTTGTCATGTCACAAAGTGCTGAAAAGATTGTATTTATTGAGACAAGATTAATTATGTTTTTGGAGATGAAAGATCAAAACACAGATGAAATAAAAGATGAAAGATGGCTCCAAGATCTGGCTTTTGCTGTGGATATTACTGTACAATTAACTGGCCTTAATTTGAAAGTACACGGTCAAAAGAATCTTATCACTCAATAGTATTATGACATCGAGTGCTTCATTACAAAACTAAGCTTATGGAAGTCATAGTTGTCAAATGAAAATTTAGTTCATTTTCCTGTACAAAGAGCCTAAAACACTGCCAATACCGGGACTGTACTTAGCTTTGCTAAATATGACAGTCACCTAGAATTGTTGTCAAAGGAATTTCAGAAAAGATTTACTGATTTCTCACCTTTTTAAAATCAGTTTTCATTATTCATCGCACCATTTACCTTTGATGTTGCCAAGACAGAAGAAAGCCTGCAGATGGAACAATTAGAAATGCAGTCAGAATCTACACACAGTGTATCTTGAAGTAAGAATACCTGGGTTCGTTTCTATACCTTCTTGAAAAGTTTTTAAAAAAGAAAAGAAAAAATTTGCGACAAAGATTATGGCAACGTTTGGTTCTATTTATGTATGCGAAAAGTTATTTTTCTTCATGAAATCAACAAAAATTCCTCAGAGAATAAGGCCAAAATTTGTCATCTTTGATCAAAGTTAGAACTACACAGAAATTTCAGCCAGACACCAAAAATCATTAGCAAAAAAGAAGTTTCATGACTCAGGCCAAAAACTGACAGAATAGTAGTAAATAAATGTTCAGTTTTGAACTGTTGTAATTTTTGTACAATGTATTTGTTTTTGTTGCAAACTGCAAGTATATATTGTTGCTTAAAATTGTATTTTTTTTATCAAATTACTTCATTACATTTTGTATACATGAATCCTGCTGAAACATTTGTATGTGTATTGTGTTTCTAAATTTAAGTAACAAATTAGGCAATAAATTTTATTAGGCAAAGTTAAATTTTATCATATGACCATTTCAATTAGTTTTGAATGTGCACAGCTGGTTGTCTTCTTACTGTGTCGGAAAAAAAAACTTTCGACACAGTAAAGTAGGGAAAACCCAGAAGAGAGCAGCGACATGACAATACATATGTGACCATTTGCCCTTCAGCACGACAAAGACCCTCAGTTTGATAGAGAAAATGTCTAGGGTTTTTTATAAGGAGGCTAATTCCCACAATCCTCCTAAACAACTTCATTTGGTTACAGTTCAGCTGTAAATAATAGTAACTATTTCTTTAATACCTATTTAAAAACAATAAATTGTTACAAAAATTATCACGTCATATTTAGCTCTTAACTAAACAGGGTTCTCTCTCCCCCCTCCTCTCTCTCTCTCTCTCTCTCTCTCTATATATATATATATATATATATATATATATATATATATATATATGAAATGAATAATATATATATTATATTTCATATAAATGAAACAACACGACAACACAAACTGACGCATGACAACGCCATACTTGTAATAGCCGACATGATACTCACGTAAGTGTGAAGATGCGACACTTGGAGACGACTAAAGAAAACACGTTGCATACAAATTGAGCAAATCCTATCAACACAAAATGAAACGCTTTCATAATGGTCAATAAAAACAGATAGTGCTCAGATTGGAGTTTCTTAGGTTGGCTTATAAGAAAACTAAGGAAGTTGGTTCACTGTTTCGTGCGAGACAATTTTTTTTTCCAGAATTTATCTTGCATATCTATAAATCTACCAATCGTCCATGTTTAGAATATTGCTGTCACATATTGTCCGGTGGCCCTGCTATTTTCCTTGATCTCCATCATAAAATCCAAAGAAGAATCAGCAATATTATTGGTGCTATTGTAATTGTTTGGGTAAGCTCTTCACTATGGTACCTAGATTTAATGAATTTAAGTGCAGTACTAGACTGGCGTTTAGATCTCATCAATTTACAGTTGAGCTGGCGAGATTTAACCGTAAGTTTTATGTTAATAGTTTCTTGTCTCGCACTTCACGCTTCTAGATCTCCCTTCCGGCTCCATGTTTTCCAGCCAATTTTAATTTGTAAAAATTTAAATGCAATGCCAATCGCAATCTACTGTCCTCCTGATTACACTTTCCTCCTCCCGCTCATTATTAATGTTTCTGATCCTAATTCTTCCACACATTGTAACCCCCTTGTGTCTTAGTGGCTTTACTGCCTTGCATGGAGTGATACCGATTTAAAAGTGATTTATTTTTTAATATGTTCAAGAATAAAATTGATAAGCAAAAACGGAAATTATTTATGGCTCAACTTGATATGTTCAAATTCCCCTGGAAACAACTAAAATTTCCGAACCGTAGAAAGAATAATTAAAAGCAATATGAACAAAGAACTTCCGTTGGTCTTCAACCAAACCTGCAAAATAATAACACACACACATACATATATATAGTACAGGTATAAATCCGTTGGTATATAATCCAAGTATATATATATATATATATATATATATATATATATATATATATATATATATATATATATATATATATATATATATATATGGGGCTATTGTGTGCTATGTAGATATACGTGAATGTTCATGGAACGTTGGCAGATATCAATGAGCGTGTATGAATATTGATCCGTGTTGCACTATTGATTAAACAAATATATTGTGATATTTTCTTTCTACGGGTTCAGATGGAGTTCAATGCAACTCTGCCTGCTTTATGTCGTCTCGTGATGCAAGTTGACAATGAACACGTATCGAATATTATTTACGATTTTTATTTTCCTATTTTTGCATTGTCACGGTCATGCGGGGTTACTCCAACCTAAGGGCAATACATATATCTTGCAACAGGTGAATATATCAACACATATAAGACATTAGATATCTGTTATTTTCCCCTCGATCCATCTATAAGTCCAGGCAGAGTTATTTATTAATCTGATACTTATTTGTCTGGTACAAGGCCAGTAGTGAAGCATAATAGTAATAGTCAGACAGATGAATTTGTTAACTATTATGCATCATGAAACCCGAGTAAAACCTAGAAATGATCTATGTATATATATTTTTTAAAAGTGGGGCAGTTTAACGATCACCTTTCTCCTGTTTCCAATTCCATCACATTTCGCCTTCCCTTAAAAATTTATACTCGTTCTAAATCACACACCAACAATCGTGATCAAAAGTAGACATTGAAGGTTTAAGTTGAAACGTATTATTATTATTATTATTATTATTATTATTATTATTATTACAATACTTCTTCCAATCTTATGGACTGACGCTATAGAATCACAAAGAACTGTACTAAAGAACAGAAAACACTTGAGGACTTTCAATAAGAGCAACAACTAAAGTGGGTAACACATGTAACTCGATGAGAAAATAATGACATTATTAAGATAATGACATTCTACACTACTTCAAACAAAGGATTAGGAAGGAAACCCCCATCAATACTGGAAAAAAAAAAACAGTAAAAAATGGGCTTGAGCAAATAATTTTCCTGAAAAATCGTTTTATGAAAAATATTTTATAAATTTCAATTGGCAGTGGCACTGGCTACTCGATCAATGAATGTAGAATTTTTCCTCATAAGGTTTGGTTTGCTTTAGTTTGTTTTACGGCATATCAACATCTCAATGGGTTATTTAATGCCGACAACTTTTTTTTGCTGGTAATATTTTTTTCTTCAAAAATGTATTGCTAGTTATATTTAGTTTCTTCAAAAATGTATTGCTGGTATTAAAACCTATTTTTACACTTTCATAATAACGCCTGCTGGAGGGGGATAACTATTTGCCTATAATTATTTGCATAACAGGATCTACCACCCTGGTTTGGTTTGGTTTGTTTTACAGCACATCAACCAGAATTGGTTATTTAATGCCGACAATTGATTGCTGGTAATATATCTTTTCTTTCAAAAATGTATAGCTGGTAATGTTTTTTTTAAAACATGTATTGCTGGTAATAATTTTTCTTCAAAAAATTTATTGCTGACAATAATTTTTACGAAGTATTTCTAGTATTGAAACCTACCTATTTTTACACCTTCATAGTGTTTTGACCTTAACTACCTGGCACCTTAACAGTTGCTACCACCCCGGGTCAGGGTGAACCTGGGAACACCAGCAATTAAGAGGTGGTTCCACGCTCCTCAAAGCCTCCTGATCAGAAGCCTTGTGGTTGGACGTAGTTTATCGTCTTACCCAGGACAGTTTTCCGCATAAAGAATTGGCTAATATTACCATTATCAGTTTGGACATAAAAAAAAGAACAATTAAAGTTTGGACATAAGAATCAACAGGCAATGTGGACAGTCCCTTTGAGCTTCAGACCAAGTGTTTCCAGTCCTTAAAGTGGTTTCCAAACAGTTCGGGGCGTCTCATAGATGCGACGGAAGAGGATAGCAGGTGAGGTGGAATGATTGAAAGACAATTAGATTTAGAAACAGATTTAAAAACTTCATATGCCAAAAATAAATATGATTTCAAAATTGAAAATATTATTATGGATTACTTATAATTGCACGTATGAGTTCCAGTATAGATACAGTCCATCTAAAGTTATAAAAATCAAATATAAGTCAATAACTCAAAAAGTTAGCGAGTTAGAGCGAAACAACCCCTTTTGACCAGTGCCCATATCTTTGAAAAGGCTGGAATTGAGGAAGTCAAGAAGGACAAAAGGTATAGAATACTTCATGAATTGGGATCTGTAAAGAAATCTAAAAATCTCTTAAATCTCACTAAAGCATATATTTCAAAGTATCAAAATTGCGCCAAGAAAAATTGACTTTTATACAGTAATTTTAACGGACGAATCTCGTGTGACATTTGAGGGACCTGATAGATATACCAACGGATAGATTTTATCCAATTCAGACGTTCCTGTGGCTAATAGAAGGCAACAAGGAAGTGGTAGTTTTATGATTGGACTGGAATTGTCGACCAAACTATTACTGGACCATTCAAAATCGATGACGGAATTAAACTGAACAGTGTTAACTATTGCGATTTTATGAACAAAACTTTCTTTGCATGGTACAAGTCCCAGTCACGCAGTTTCAAAGTGAAGTGTATATTTATGAACGACAATGCTCCTTCTCATGTGTCTAAGCTTAGCGGCGAATTATTTGAGCATAAAAGGAGAGAATATAATGGAAGCCCTGATCTGAATCCGATAAACAATATATGGTCAATTGTTATGATGAAATTATATGAAGGTGGCAAACAATATAACAACAAAGCAGACGTATGTAATGCAATTAAACTATCATGTCGGAAATTGAACCTGCTGAAATAAAAAAAAATTAAAAAAATCAATGGATAATATATTACTAGCTATTACTGAGAAGAATGTTCACTATATTAAAATGTAAAGGATTTAAAAACTTATCATATATTTTTATTTTCCCATTATAAGTAATGATCAATTTTCGCTGATTTTCTTACCTTTTTATTGAAGTAAAATGTGATTGTTTGGTTTTGCCTAATAACATCAGACAGCAGTTTTTTTAGATTACTACAAATTACATCAATAATTTCAATAAAACATATTGACAATACATAAAATACTAACTCTTGCTTTGTTTTGAAATCTAAATTGATTGTTTAAATTTGACATTTTTTTAAAACCAAATTTGAATTTTTCAAGTTTATATGATTTGCTTAATAACTTCAGACAGAGTGTAGTTATAAATAATTATTGACCGATTTTATCAGTGTGATATTTTTGCATTATATCAAGTATTAAGAATATAGTAACTAAGATCCTCAATTTAGAGGAGAGAGTTATCAATGGTAATGTTCTGACTTCGAATCTGCAGTTATCTCTCTTTAACGCTATTTCTGTTTTTTTTGGCTTTTTTTTTTTAAATTTTTCATGTACTTTTTATTACATTGGAGTAAAGTACCATGCAGATTTAAATTTTTCCCACTTGTAACGAATGCAGCTATCGATTTTTTTTTTGCATGCTAAACATGCTAGTTAACATTCGTGTCAGTCAGCTGGCTCATGCTGGCCAATAGAATCTTCCTGCCTATTCGTGGCATCCAGCTATAGGCTCTCACTCTGGCCAGTACAAAATGGCCGCAAACTACATGAAAACTGCCGTGGAAGCATGAGAAAATCGATTATTTCCACTATCGATGGGAGTTGAGAAATGCAAAGTCAGTCTTGGCCTTTCCGCTAACTTGGAGCATGTGCATATAAATTTTGCTGCAAATCCGTCGAAAATTGCGGCCGTGCATTCGTTACTCACACACACACACACACACACACATACACACACACACACACATACACACACACACACATACACACACACGCACACACACACATCCTGCCTTATATATATATATATATTTATATATATATATATATATATATATATATATATATATATATATATATATATATATATATATATATATATATATATATATATTGTATTGAGCACTTTTTATTATTTTAGCTGTTGGTAGGGAGAGCTTTACCTTTGATTGTGGTAGATGCTATTTTCAGTACCCTAATTATTTTATTAGATGCTTTTGTCAGTACCCTAATTATTTTATATTCAATGTTTTGGGTTGTTTTTTAAGCATTTCACCCCAAAGCAAGTCAAGTGCCATTATCCCACAGGGGGGTTATGGAGAGTGAAAATGAGAGAAAAAAGTGGGTGTGGGGGGATTGAAGAAAGGAAAAAGAACAGGTATCAACGCAACAAAACATGGTGACTGATGTTGCATTTAAGTTTTTGATGATTGTAGTTATCAGGGAAGCAAGTGAGAGGAATGGACTTCCAATATGGAGAAGTGCGAGGAAAGAAACTGTTAGAAGGGCGGTTACATTTAACTATTTCAACAGTAAAAAGTTGGGACCTAGATGCCAATCTAGTAGTACACTTAAATTTATGTAGTCAGGGCACCAGGGAAAAAATGCTCATCAGTGCAGTAGCCATGAAAATATTTGTAGAAAAGACAGAGGGAAGCCACATCACGTCTGTGAGAAAGCGGCTGAAGTCAAGAAGCTAATTCAGTACCGATTACATTACAGATCCTACTTTAGATTTTTTTGAGAATATAGCAGTAACGGAAGGTAGGCGAAAATTTTATGGATAAAACTTTAACTGCACAACCAGTAATAAAAATCACAGAAATGCAATCTATGTTGTTATTCATTTAAACATCATCATCATTTAATAGTAATATATATATATATATATATATATATATATATAATATTTAAAGTAATAATAATAGTAATAAAAGTAATAGATAGATACACAAATATAGAATACACACATACATATATATAAACTTAAATAGTTACACACCTAATATATATTTTTCAGTGTTTGGTGCAAAATAAATGTCTATTTTTAAGACTATATAAACTTATTTTTATGATGACATTTAAGTATAATTTCATTTCTCTGGTTCAATAACTGGCTTGTATTTTTGTACTTAATTAATTTAATATTTTCTTCCAGGCATAGTTTGCATCTATTTATATATATATATATATATATATATATATATATATATATATATGTGTGTGTGTGTGTGTGT
Source organism: Acanthosepion pharaonis (assembly GCA_903632075.3). Classification (NCBI taxonomy): domain Eukaryota; kingdom Metazoa; phylum Mollusca; class Cephalopoda; order Sepiida; family Sepiidae; genus Acanthosepion; species Acanthosepion pharaonis. The sequence goes on from CAHIKZ030003702.1 coordinate 2,152,424, forward strand.
GTGTGTGTGTGTGTGTGTGAATTAAGATCAAATATAGATAGGAATGCAACAAGAGAATGATAGGATAAGGGAGAAATAGGAAATCTTTATAAATCTGACATGCTTTGCACTTGAGATGTGGAGGTTTATTTTCCACGAGGGTCGGCCAGGTGAAGGTGAGAGGGGGAGCAGGTCCCTCTACCCCGGAGTTGCTTGGTGGAAGAAATCGGCTGTATTTATGTCAGCTGCAGTTAGCATCGTAGCCAGTTGGCAATATCTTTTGGTTGTTGACTAAAAATTAATTTCAGCATTTTGACTGTACCCATGGTTGTCATTTGGACACCATGTGTATTTAAAGTAGCTTCCGGTTATTATTTTTTTAGTTAGGGGGACTTGTGTATGTTTATTTTTCATTTATTTTACTTTTTGTGTATCGTTCTCTGAAAAAAACCGGAAGTTAACTGCATTCGGACGTTTGGGTAGCCGGCAGTAACTTCCGGCCGGGTGCGATACCCCTAGCCGTGCTTTCAAATTGATTTCGTGCAAAAACAATTGTGTTTTTCCAATTTTTAGCGCTGTCAGAACCACCGCCGGGTAATTTTACGTAGTCCTGTGAAGTCTTGTTGAAATCGGTTGAAAAATGTAGGAAATACGATCCCATATATAAACACACACACACACAGTCTGCGTTTTATAATAAGTAAGATTTCTTATGAACGCACTTCAAACCTTCGTAGCTAAGGATTGGTGTGAAGTCGCTTTGTGAAAGAAATCTGACGTCAAACAGTTCGCAGTAAGTTTGACGAACAAGATACATAAACTCAATGAGAACAGAATATATATATATATATATATATATATATATATATATATATATATATATATATATATATAAATTTTACCAGTTTGTGACTGGAAAGAATAACTCGAGGAGGATATAAGTCCAGGGAGAGCTCGATGTAGACTACAGTGCAATACAGTAAATTCTTGGCTGGGTGAACCGATTACTACTAACCACTAATCCCTTAATCCTCTCTTTACACATCCCTTCTATCTCGCCTTCCCTCCCCACTACCAATCTAATATGTTCGTCAGGTGTACTTTCTTCACTGGCAGAGGAAATTTCGATCTGAGGTGTTGAACATCTCGGTGTTCACGAAATAAAAATTATAAACGAAATGGATAATGAAAGTCTCCGTCTTCTTATTATCATTATATATATATATATATATATATATATATATATATATATATATATATATATAAAATAAAATATAATACGAGTACGAGTATAATACCTCATTGAAAGACTAGCAATGATTTATGAGTGCTGTGCAACATTTAGAATTTTTTATATTCTGCATTTGCGTATTTTTTTCTTTCTTTCTTTTTTTTGTGTATCGACCCTTTTTATTTATCTCGCAATCCAATTCGGGGTAGGGATCAACAGTTTGTAAAACCCTGGTCTAAAGTATACAATATGGCCGTCTCGCCCGATAACTTTTAAGCGAATGTCTGCGTTTTTGCCAGGTTCAAGACGTTCACATGGCAACGAAGGAATGAAAATCACCAGAGTTCGATGGATAAATTTTGACATGGTAATAATCTGCATGACGCATTGAGAGTGATAGGTTTTTCTCAAATCTAAATAAAATTGAAAGCTACTTCAGAAAATCGAAGAAAATATGGAAGGAAGCTTGTGTGAAGAAGAAAAATCGAGACAGAAAATTAATCTAGTGATTGATCGATTTGGATTTTTTTTTACGGTTTATGAACACTTTGCAATTTAGTCATAAAATATTTTTAGATTGTAAGAATTCCTTGGAAATTATAACGATTTACTGATATAAGTCCTACTAATAAACCTATAGCTGGGGGAGAAGAGGTGGATTCATACCTTTCCCAATATTATTTACGTTTAAGTAAATATAACGAAGCCGAGTAGAATTTGAACTTGGCTCACTGATTTCTATTTTTGAGCCGTTATTCATTATACCAGCCGCACATCTAAGCTTACAGCGACTGGTATTCTCAAGGTTACCCACTAACTAGGCTCGATGTTGCTTAACTTCAGTGATCGTATGAGAGCCGTTGTTTCAACGTGATAAATCGAGAAGGAAAGGTGGAAATTCTTTTGAAGTATTATATTTGAATAATGTCAGGTTAGGCATTGATTAAGCTACAAGCTAAACTTAACCCGTGCTAAGGCTGTCAAGAAAGAAAGTAAAATAGTGCCTTTCTTTCTATACGTCTTTTTTATCTACACATTTTTTTTTATTCAAAGAATATTACATACGATAAATGTCTTTTCAGAGAGGAGATAAATGTTTAGGATACTTCACCCGTCTATACCACACTGTTAATCAGTTAATAAAGAAGTTTTTCGTTTTCTGGGAACATAAACGTATATTAATTTATTGTCGTTTGATTATTCAATTACACATGGCTACTGGGGAATATTCAAATATATATATATATATATATATATATATATATATATATATTCATGCAGATCTCCATCAGTTTTATTTTTCTTTGATCTGGGCCTTTAAGCATTAATCTCTGAACATTGACTCGTTTATAGAATTAAGTTATTAACCATGCTTATTGATACAATAATTTTCTTTTGATATAAATACTAAACTGTATTATGATTATTATTTTTCTCGAGACAGTATCAGAAGGAAAAAGTGAAAAAGATTTAATATTTAACAACCAAAAACTATCGTATTTCATTGCATAAAAATCTCTTAATTTACATTTATTAGAGTATCATTGATTTCGGGTAGATAAAAGCCGTGAAAAGCTTCGGCGTCTGAGTAAATATTAATAAACCATAAACCAAAAGTCCTTTAATATCTGTCCATATTTCTGAGTATTGTAATTATTTAAATTATTTGCAATGTTCGGACTGTTATCCTCATCTTTGTTGCCATATTAGAGGGGAAATAGAAAATCAGGAATGGCTGACCATATATGGAGGGAAAAAGGAGATCACCGCTCCCTGTGGGATGAGGTTGAAATAATAGACTGGGAAATACGAAAACTTAAGGAATTGGCGCATATGCTCGGCCACAAATTCCCCTAAACCGGATAAGTATAGACGTAGACTTAAATACAATGGGAAGTGTAATATGAGCTCTGGTAAAAAGAGCTACTTTGGTTTATAAGTGCCCCATACAATGATGCACTCATGGACAGTGGACACAAGTCCAAGTGGATATAAGCGTCGGTTGAAGTAATTCAGTGATTTGATCCAAATAATTGTGAATCCAATACCTGATACTATAGAAACAAAAACTTGACGAGTTGAGTTTAAGGGAAATAACTGATACTGAGGTATCCGGGAGAGGAATGGCACGTGGACAAAATAAAGAGTTCGGGTCGAAATTATAATCACCTGAAGAAGGCCCGGGCGTACAACGGCCGAAACATTGTGAATATAAGCTAACAGTCCGAACACTGTAAATAGTGTAAATAACCAAATGCCCCGCGTGATAATGTTTAAGTCATTTTGGGGAATAAAAAGACGATTTATATGCCATTAAATACAGCATTTTGTTTTCTGAAAATTTATTTTTAAGTCGAACTAAAAAAATTTAAAAAAAATTTATTTTAAGGAATTATCTAATGACTTTAGAATCTTGACCTATATCGACTTTTTGACTAGACACTTAAAAAGGAAGATACTCACAAAAACTCACCTCTCGAATTTTTCTAAAGCAGTAGAAATATGAAACACAGATATATAAATCGACACTTTATAAGCGCCACAATGCATCAAGGTTAGACTTAAATGTAATAAAATCAAAAAGTATTAAAATACTTTTAACAATATGGATAAATAAAGAAAAAACCAACTGGAATCGTAGAAATTTCACAAGCGTTGACAACGAATTATTCATTAACCCATGTCTCTGCTCGACATTGTTTCCTGTATCGTCTCAATCTTTCCCTTCTCCCTTTCAAGTTCAATTGCTGGTTCATTTTTAAAACGCCTATAATTCCTAAATGTCTCCTCGCTTTTACTATATTATTACACATATTTCCCGATGAGAAAACGTAACAGATTGCAGCTCAAAAGGCCTAAAGATACTACACTCTGATCTTAAATAGGAAAATAGACAGGCCGTGCATACAAACAAGCAGAATAATATCGATAGTTCCTGTTAGAAATTTACTCATTAACGGCATCATTATATTTGCAGCGTTAAATGCATCACTAACACCTTCGCCATTCCACGGATTCAAAAAATCATTACCATTTCAAATTATGCTATGAGAATTACAATTACAACAAAATATCTTTTCGAAAGCAATCGATCACATCCATTCATTTCATACTCTTCTAAACTCTAAGACTGAGTAAAGTAATACACATTTTTGTTTCTGCTACTAGCGTTACTAGTACAACCGATGGTAGAGAATGTTAATTGATAGAGGATTCATTGAGAAGACTATGTAACTGAATAGCATTGCTGTTTTGGTGAGTTTCGTTGCAACACTACCACTCTGTCCACAATGTTGTGATTAAAACAACACAGATTAAAATACTCGCCTAATCTCTCGAAAACACTTTGTTGTCTGAAGATTATATCAGCTGAAATATATAATTAATAAAATTGAAAATACAAGTCATCATCAACATTGTCTCATATATTTTATATTTTTATTCGGATTAATATCCTCATCTTTGTTGTTATTGTCATATATGTTCTTTGTCCTTCAGGTGTCTATCGATTCAAGCAACTTTAAGAGAATTTCGAAATTAATCCTTTCTTTAATCTCCGGGAGGATATTGTTCTCTTTCCAGTTCTCATATCTATGGATATCTCGTTCTTATTTTTACTGCTCAGTTACAGCTCACCTTGTTTTCATTGAGTCTATACTATCCAACGCAGGGATTGAACTCACAATTACTATGTCAACAAAACAACATTTTAATCCACTCGGGCTGAGGAATCGGAGAGCCGAGTTCGAATTCAAGTCGAATCCATTGCATTCACTTACGTGCCTTGGGAAAGGTATGAATCCTCTTCTTCTCCCCCTAGCTATGGGTAAATAGCAGGACAAATCAGGTTCTATAACCTTGGATGGCAACTGGTCTACCGCAGAAAGAAATGTCAACCTACAGTTGGAAAAATCGGAAGATACATGATCGCCTAAGCGTGTATCACGCATGGCACATAACTGACTGAATCTTATTATTATGACCAACTTGTAGCTGACTGTAGATTCCTTCTGAAAGACCTGCCGTCAGCGATGTTTGAGAGAGATGGTTGGAAGGAACGAGTCAGGAACATCCGGGAAGAATTCTCGATCTGATGATAATGATGATAAATCTTATTAATCCAGACTATGAAGGAAAGACTGAAAAATATATATCGGTCAGAGATTTGTGAAAAAATCAACATTAAAAGTTAAAAATTAAAATATTTCATCCCACAAAACACTTGCCAAATAAATCAAATCAAGTAGACATTTTTAATGTCAACAGCTTGCAAGGGAAACATATTTTTCAATGCATAAGTCAAATATTCGTCCCGTGATTATGCAACATAGTTTTTTTTTATTTTGGGGGGAATGGCGGCTGCCAAAATATACAAAATTGTTATGAATTTAAAATTTTTTTCTGAAATTTTTTTCTGAAAAGATTCGGTCTCCAATCTTCCTTTAAATATCGGAATATACTGAAACGGTGGGAGATTAAAAACTGGGTAATCAGTAATGATTCGTGTTTCTTTTGACTCATTGTCTAGCCTGAAAGCAAACTTTTCATTTCAAAGCGGAATCCTAAAAGGCCCATCTTCGACATCATCCGAGTATTAGCTAATGAAAGAGGGCGCCATCAATATTTACGGGTTTCGAAGTATCGACCCGTGTTAGGTTGTGTCAGCGCAGTGGAGAGCACTTTATCACGCACAGATATTGATTCAGGTGAAAGTGAGCCAAGTCAGGCCTAAGGCCAGATTTCTGGGGCACGCGCAAAGAATCGAAATCGCCAGCAACGTGCATGCGCTCGCACACGTTCATAGCGACGCGCGCATGCGCGCAGAGACGCTTATTCGTTTTCCTGTAAGAGAGTAAATCTGATTGGCCACGAATATGCACTTAGCCTATTGATACGTGCTTCGGATCGAACAATCGATAGTAAGGCGGAGTGAAGGCACTCGTGAGTAAAGGGTTCGTGCATTTTTAATTATTTGCTGATAGAAAACCAGCACGCAAGCTGCATCTTCTGTGCATATATCTCGATTGATACTCTGGTCCGGTGTTTGATTTTAAAGAATACAACTGCCACCATCCCTCTCGCACCAGCCACTGTATCGCCGCCTCTCTGATCTCCACCACTACCATCGTACTATCAGCATCACTACAACACCTATCATACCATCACCTCCATTGCCACAGCACGAGACACAAAACTATATTCAGTACGATACCAAATTATTACTACCACTACGACCACAACTTTCATTAATGCAGTTAACGTCAATAGCAATAAAGTAACAACTAAAATCATACCATCTTACATTTTCCAGTTTCATACACCTACCATCATGCAAGACCTCAATCAATGACTTCCACTATTATAAAATCATAACTTCTGCATTTTTTCAAAACTATGCCAACACAAATTCTGTTCAAATACCACTTCCAACATCCTGCCGAATTGAACCAGTACCACTCATATTATTATTATTATTATTATTATTATTATTAATATATTACCATTACAAATTCAAATGCCATTTCAACACAACAGCAAATACCAGAATCAATTTCACCTGAAGAAAAAATATTAAAAAAATGAAAAAAAAAAAAATAGAAAAAAAAAAGAAAACTTATTTTTAGTTATGTCACGAGAATTATAATTATTATTACAAAATATTTTTCTTGAACAATATCTCACACACTTTTATTTCATACTTATAAAATCTGCGATAGCTAAAATATTAAATACTCTCACTTCTGCTGTCCGAGATACAACTATCGTACAACTATTTTAGAAAGCTCTGAACTAAGAAATAATTTACTACGAAATACATAGTTGGATATCACAGACTGTGTTGGTGAGTCTCGTTACATTACTATCACACACTTCGGAACGGAGAGAAACAAAAGATAAAACCAGAAATACCTTTTATTAAAAAGGCCCTGAGAATAGGCTGAATTTTTTTTAATGCCATATACATTGAGGGCGTAATTATCTAATGCTTTCGTTTTGTTTTGTTTTAATTATCTTATGAGTTGCCATAACTTCTTATAAAAGATATTACCTATTGCTTTCATCAAGGGTTTTGGATTCAAAATGATGTTTTCCTCGAACGGTTGTCACCCAAGGTTAAACAGCCTAGTCTACTCTGCTATTAAAGCCCATAGCTGAGAGAAGAAGAAATGAAGGCCATACGTGTGAAAGGGAATGTAACAGGTAACCGTATGAAAGGTTAACGTAAAAGGGAACGTAACAGGTTTACCAATTCCATTTACACGCCGATTACCGTTAACCTCACATTCAACAGGTAGAATACATAATTCAGAAAACACATTATTTATAGCATATTCTAGTTTCAGTGGCTACTGCACCAACGTAAACACCCAACTCGGTGAAGTAAATTTACTTTGACAATAATTATCGTCACAGTTATGCCAGCCTTTTTGTAGTTTCCTCGCTATTTTAAAAGTTCGTGCTGTTCATCGTGAAGAGCATCGGGTGTAGATCGAAAAACTTATATAATAAAACTACAGCAATAAGAATCTAATAAGAACATGGAATTATTACATTCAGAAAACGCACTAAGAAAAGTCCTAAAAAACTAAGGCGATAAATAGTCATTTGTTCCGGGTTCAGGACAATTCAATAAGGCCGACTCAACACCGCTGACTGAGCACCAGAACAATTTAGGACGGAGACAACTCAGCACCAGAAAAAAATTACTTTTTATAACCAAATAAAACTAATTTATTAAGGATTAAAGCCTTAATCTTAAAATGCAGCGGGTTTTGTTTTTAATTATTTTTAATAAAATAAATCGTAATGTAATTTAATTTTTAATAAAGTAAATCAAAATTCTAAAATATTTTTCATAAAAAAATTATAACATTTAATATTGTGAATTATTGAAATTATTTCGCTGACAATTATTATCAAAAAAAATAATTAAAAACACAAAAAACTCGTTCATATTTTACACAGTGCCTTTTCAAAAGACTTATTTGAAGAAAAATATTTGCTAATTAAAGTTTTAATCCTTAATAAATTACTTTTATTCGGTCATTAAGAAGTTATGTTTTCTGTTACTGATTTGTCTCGGTTTTGAGTTGTCCCGGCGCTCACTTAGCGGGTATTGAGTTGTCCCGGCGCTCACTTAGCGGGTATTGAGTTGTCCCGGCGCTCACTTAGCGGGTATTGAATTGTCCCGGCGCTCAACTCAGCGGGTGTTTTCCAGCGCTCACTCAGTGGGTATTGAGTTGTCCCTTCTTGATTTGTCCCTACTAAATCATATTCCCTTAATATACGGATCTTCAAAGGAGGTATTCAGTGGTCATTGCTGGGAATTCATTGACAGCAAATTATTTCAAATCTCCAGGCAAATATCAGATTTGAGCAATGTTGTGGACTCTTTCTTAGGACTATAACTGCTCTACCTGTTGAAAAATATTTTTGGATCATTCTGAGTGTGCTACTATTTAAATTAAAATAAAATCCTCAGATTTAGCAATAATCATGAAAGGGTGTTGTTAGTATTATCTCAATTCTCTATCTTTATGTTAATAATTTATTGTGATTAGCGCTGGTCTCCTCAAATAACCAACATTCATATAAGCATTCTAGCTTCATACGCTGTTTTCATTGTTTCGCTTTTATTTTTTACGTTTTTTGCGGCTCTGTATCAATCCATTTTACAACATTCATTGCAACCGCTCCCAGCACACTATTGTTTAAGTTACATTCATCTCACACAATCGCTACATCCGGAATTTTCTTCAAGTGTTTTTGCTGCATTCAAAATGTCCTCTCATCCATTCTTAGTGTTTTTTGCAGAGAGTAAGACAAAACTTTTGTGAAAATTTCGTGAATTTTATGTTTCGCATGCAGGGTGTGCCAAGTATTTGAGATGGCACAGCGCATACACCACGGTATTACACACGAAGTATACGTCATCTGTGATAGTACTGAGGGTCTTGAGTAACAAGGGTCATGTCATGTCATTTTTTCTCACAGGGTTTCAGGATCAATACCTCCGCCTATATCCAACTTCGGCAAAGTTCTGCATCGAACGGATATCCATATATATTCCAGCTGAACTTTTCTCGCTCCCATAAAACACACATGACCCCGGAGTTGTTAGCCGATCATTTTTACGATTATATCACCGATGGTCCCCTTGATTTTAATACCTCTGGAGCATCATCGTGAGTGAAAACAACCAGTGGCCCAGCAATTTCAATTTTTTTTTTTGAAGTCCACATGAAAAAGAACACCTTGAAACCGGTTTTATTGAATATTTTCTAATTTACTAAGTTGAACATGTTTTTTTTTCTCTGATTATTAACATTGCTTTTATATATTACAATTTGTTCTCAATCACCTGGCGCGCAACGTAGTTTTCGAAAATATATCTTTTTTTCTGATTTTGCGATATTTTTTTTATTTTTGGAGGATGATTGGATTTTTAATGGATTTTAATGGATTTTAATGCTTTAAAGATTCTATATTGCGAAAAGGAACTTTTACTTTTCAGTTTAACAGCACCAACTAGAAGGATATTTTTCTTCAGAAAGTAAATGTCTAGATATGAAATGCAATGGATCAAGTTTCGGATAATCGGATTTTCTTTCCGATCGCATATTCAGAAGGGCAGAGTCATGAGATATTGGGGCATATTGAATGGATTTGTTCTTATCTTATTTTTTGTTGTTGTTAGTATTTTGTTTTGTCTTTTTGTCTTCACTGAATTTATTTCTCATGGTATCCATAATTCCGCTATTTTTTCGTCGTTCTTTTTTTTTTTATTCTTTTTTGTTTTCTCTTCACTATTTCTTCTTCTCTTTTCAGCGAATTTCTTTTTCTTTTGTTTCATTTTCTCTCTCTTCATTTCTTTCTTGCTTTATTAGCTTCTTTCTTTCTCATCTATTTCGCACTTCTTATTCTCTTTCTCCATTTCAACAAAACCTTCCGCTTCTTTCTTTTATGAATTTCTCTCTTTTTTAACAACATGCATGTTTTACTCGCTTTCCATCCCCTCTCTCTCTCTCTCTCTCTCTCTCTCTCTCTATATATATATATATATATATATATATATATATTTGTATATTTAGGCAGCAATCCTTCCTTTATGCATGTTTCATTAAAAACGACAGACAAGGTACTACAGTTGAGCTTTTTATTTAATTTTTCTTGTGTTCTGACAAGAGCTATACCTTTAGCCATTATCAAGGATGGTTCAATTATCAGCTTAGTAGAGTGTGTTCTATGTATGTTCAGTGTGTGGTAGTGATGTTTTAGTTTCCGAAAGCGCTCGGAAACACAGAACATTCGGACAGTTCTTACACACTCTTTGTCCAGAAAAGAAAGCTCTTGTCAGAACACAAGAAAAATTAAATAAAAAGCTCAACTGTAGTACCTTGTCTGTCGTTTTTAATGAAATATATATATATATATATATATATATATATATATATATATATATATATATATATGTGTGTGTGTGTGTGTGTGTGTGTGTGTGTGTGTGTATTTTTTTTTTTAATATTTACAAAGTGCAACATTGTCTAAATGCGGTTAGGGCTGAAGGAAATTTTACCACGCCAAAATACATTGTAGGGAGAACGTACCAACCTGGAAAATCGGTATTGGGAATCTTAGTTTATAGCAGAGCTCAAAAACCCACCTTACGCAATGGTAGAAAAGCTGCAACTGCTTTAACCACGAGACAGTCCACTTTCTCTGTAATTCTTCCGAGCACTTTCTTCTTTTAATTGAATGTTTTCAATATTTCTCTTTTTCTCTTTAACTTTTTCTTTTCAATTCATTATCTTTCATTTTTTTTCCTTTACAATATTCACATTTCTTTTATTCTTCTTCTGTCTTTATCCTTTCTTTCTTAGCTTCTTATCCTCACATCTTTTCAACTTTCCTTCTTTCTTTCTGTTTTCTTTCTTTCTTTCTTTTTTTCTTTCTTATCATATTGATCGCTAATTTTCTCCACTTCCTATCCTTCAATCATGTCACGATGTCAATTCTTTTCCTTGAATCTAACTTTAAGAATCTTCCATAATTTTCAATCAGATTGAAATTCATTAAATTTTATGAAAAATGCTTCATAAATTGTTTAAAGTCGAAGAATATTTTGCCGTTATTAATTGTCTTAATTCCATAAAACGTTATCTACATCATCTATACTTGGAAATAACACCTACAGCAATGGACCTGATTAATCGAATGTCGACCGAATTCAAGTGCAATTTTTATTGTAGACTATTCGAAGAGGAATCAGCACATCCTACCTTTTAAAAGACGAATTATTTAGGTTGATTTCCTGTCAGTAAACCCTTTGCATTTTTAACTTTTCTAATGTTTTTTACATTATCAAGGGAATAACAAAAAGACTCGTGAGGTTGGCAGAATACAATCTTACACTAAGCTTTATTATTGCATACTACGAAAATCGATCATAACAGTTGGAGAGCAATATTATCTACTCGCATTTCTTTCATTCTGTTCATATCTATCTATCTATCTATCTATCTATCTATCTATCTATCTATCTATCTATCTATCTATCTATCTATTTGTCTGCCTGCCTCACTCTGTTCATATCTATCTATCTATCTATCTATCTATCTATCTATCTATCTATCTATCTATCTCGGTCTGTCATTCTATCATTATTAATCAAGCCCTGGGCTTTCCCCTGTCATGATGAACCTACTGGATCTCAAGTCGAACTTGTTTATGCAAACTATTGCTGAAGATGCTGTAAAAATGGACGATTCATTAATCCACTCCAGGAAGTACCTGAGTCCTGATTTATATTTACAACACTAAGCTTCGATTAGAAATGGAATATTGCAGTGATATTTAGACTACAGCTGCGTGACACTGAATTTCTAATTGAATCCATCCATATTACAAATATATGAACAGAGTTCCACTTAGCTTTACCCAAGAAATGCTACTCTGTGATGGAGGCTCCCGGGTGGATACTTCCCTAAACCTCTTCAACATCCATCGATATCTGTTCTCCTTAGATGCCTAATGTTCTCCTTCTTGCTATCCATTTTCCATTCCTAGCACGCACATCATTCATCATAACCATTTTAAGTATATCAAAAATCTATATAATTATAATCCTCTCTAAATATTTAAGTATTATCAATATATTTAAATCCATCTCAATTTCACCACAATCTCAGGCTATTTGTAAATCAGTTAGTGTCAAATTATCTGCCTAACATCCAAATACCTGGTCGAAAAATAGAGAATTTCATTTCTAGCATTAACCATTTTTCAGGTTATATTTCTAAATTCTTATGTGTTTCGGTTACTTCCCTTTTTTTGTCGTCTCTTTTTCATTTCATATTTGTTCTTGATCTGTTCTCAGATTGTCTTCCATTCTTAGAATCGTCCTAGCTCTCGTTCTTAATAATAAACTTTGGGCTATGCGAACTTAAGTTTATTTTTAAGCGCTTTTCTTAAATTCCGTTTTTCACACTTGTACATCAAATATTGGCATTATATATTCTTTACATAATTAATGATTTAATTGGCGCAGTGCTTTGCATGATATCTCTGTTGCAAAAAAAAAAAATTCCAAACTTTTATACGTCATTTTCTTATCACTTATATCATCTTCTCTAAGAAGATATATTTCTGAACTTCTTCCAGATCTTCATCCTCTATTATATTTACACGGTTTGACAATTGGACATTGCTTCCTTTTTATTTCTATTAATTTTTCACCAATCTTATATCTTTCTTTATTAAGTTACCTTAATATTTTTGAAAGTCATCATAAGATTCTGATATTAATAAAATACCGTCTGCAAATCGTAAATGCTTCTAATGTTACCCGTTTATATCTACATCCAGCCCAACCCAATTCATATACCGGAAGATAATTTGAAGACAGGCTATAAAGAATTTACGTGAAATCACTTCTTCTTCTCTCATCTATTTTCCAATCATTAGCTTGTGGCTTTGTGCAGTCGATTTATTGCAGTACCATTATCGGATATATTTTAAACAATTTCTACATAATTTCCTTAGCTACCGTAACTTTCTTTTTCGTATAAAGATATGTTGTTATGTTATCTTCGCTTGACTCGGATATATTTTATTCCTATGAATCGTTTTGTTTCTTTCGATTTTAATGTCAAATTTGATTCTGCAAATTGCCGTTCTATGAGAGAATGGTAGAACGGCGTTTTCCGTTAGATTCATATATTATTTTGTAGAAATCTTATACTATAAAAATCCTTAGGATTAACATTATTATTAAGAATAATTTAATTAAAGAAAGTAATTATCGTAAAATGTACAACTGGGTGGTTCTCGGCTAAAGTTTTTTTTTATTGTCGAACCGTTTTTGAGCTGGAATACATATGTTAATATCTATTTATATCCTTTCTCTCCCTCTTTCTCTCTCACACACGCACGTACACACACACACACACACATATATATATATATATATATATATATATATATATGAAGATAAAGATCGTTAACGCCTTACAAAACCCGTCGGCTTGTAGAACAGAGGTTAGCACATTCAAAGTGAGTAGATTTTTGCAAATAAAGTTCTCAATATTAAACCATAGGGCAACAATAGGTTCGTCAATGTAAGATACAATATTCATTATTTATTTATATATCAGATGCTGAAATGGAATTTATTAGGAAGCGAGAATGACTACCCTTTGGCTATTGTGGAGTCTAGCATTCGGTTAAATGCATCAATTTCATAAGTCGAGATTATTTGCTCCCTGGAAATAATCCGTCTGTCTGTGTGTACCGTGGATTTGTGAGGTGAGTGCAAGATTTGCTAAGTAGATTTCTGTTGATGTAAACAATTATTATTTTTTGTCAACGTACGTATTGTTTTGGTGTACGGCTTTTGCTGGGACCAATCCGAATGGATATTCTGCCTTCCCATCATTGTTGGTAATTTACCAATTTAGATGTCAGTGCGATGCTGACTGTGTTGGCAAAATAAAAAAAAAACTTGGAAGAATAGATCAACTAACACGTAGCAGCCAATGTTCACAAGAGAAAAAGGCATAGGTGCATAAAAGTAATAATAATAGTTCTGTGAGAGCTGGGCATTTAAATTAATTCCGAATATAATTTGAAAGTTTTAGAATCAATGTACATTAAGTCCTACCAGTCATCTCTCTATAAGCACACGACATGATAGGTGGGCTTGAAGGATTTAAGCCTTTAAATATTATATTTTCTTGCATATAACATTTGTCTTGGGTTTGATATTATTTTAGTCGTTGAGATCATTTTTGTCTTTGATCTTCGCTTTTCGGTATTAGCATTTTATGGCAGTATGTATATTTTTTTTTGTTAAACCCTCTTTTTGTTATGAATTGTCTCTTAATATGTCCCTTTGTATCGCTCTAATAATTATTATTTATTATTTATATTATATATTTTAAATAGAACGCAAAATAGATAATATAAATAACTGTAATATCTTACCCTGACAAGCGACACGGTATTTAGGTGACACTTCAAGTCAAGAAATAAATCATTTGCAATTTTCTATCTATCTATCTATCTATCTATCTATCTGTCTATCTATCTATCTATCTATCTATCTATCTATCTATCTCACTCTGTTCATATCTAGTTAGCTAGCTATCTATCATTTTACATCATATTAGACGTTTTAGAATATTTCTATTTTGTTCTTTTGCTATCGGCATAAAGAACTTCATTTCGCATGAACAAAATCTACATTAACGTGACATGATGTGATTTCCATGAAGCGACGGAACGCTTGATTTTTATTTTAACCTTTTTGTCATCGAAATTAAATTTGAACTCAATTCATAGATGGAAAGACGTCTTAGATTTTGAAAAAAAAAAAGAATTTTGCGGGAGCAACGTCGACATTTGCTCATTGTCTCTGTGGATCTTCAGTTAAGTTCCAGGAATGGAATACAATATTAAGGAATGTATCATTCTGGCAATGAACAAGCGAAAACAAAAGCAACAAAAGGAACTAAACTAACCAGTCAGAAAAAGAAAACAAAAAGAACCTGGGTATTTTGAAACAAAACAAATATCATGAAGTAGGAAGAGATGAAAGAAAAAGTCAGCAAAGAATAATTCGGAAAAGAAAAAAAATATTAGAGAGCAAATTATGCAGCATAAGTTTAATTACGAAAATACACGGGTAATTTTTATTGCGAAGTAAACAGGATCCGTACTCAGAGGAATTCAGAAACCTATGCGGCAAAATAAGTTACCCGAGAGACGCTGTCTAACAAAAGAAAGAAAATTATGAGCGAAGATAGCGTCGATGTCACAATCAAGAGGGTCGAAGTGCACACGAGAGATAACAAGGAAAGATTATTTACAACAACCAAAATCAACAGTAAACTGAACGGAATGATAAGCAGCAAGCTAGGAAACATGGCAGCTAGAAATGGGATGAAGAACTATAATATAATCCCGACAGAAGAGATATCGAGAGAATGATAGACAGATCTACGTTGGTGGAAAACAAAAAAAAAGAAACTGAATTATTCTTAATAGAAGTCCCAAAACAATGTCATAAAAAACAGCTATATAATAACGACGATTAATAAAACACAATAAAACAGCAACTATAGACTGTATAGAAATAAAGAAGAGGCAGTCAACAATGGGAAAGATGATTAATTTGCTATGGTATAAGAGACTAATTTCTGACCACAGAGACCGATGAAGACGAGATTCTGTCCTTGTGAATACATAACATTCATTGGGATTTTGAGATTCAAGCCTATTGTTCAATCTAGACTAGAGGAGCGGCTCAAGAAGAGAACATGCTCGATAGTTGATATCGCTGTAGAGTAAATCTGAAAGAATTTGAAAATATAGATAAGTACCTGAAAATTTTCAGGATGCTGAGAAAGATGTAGAAATGTTGTTGAAGGTGGAGAGTTGAGTTGGTCGTTATCAGTGCGCCAGGAACACTAACGAAGTGTTTGAGAAGGTAAAAAATGGAAGATTTGAAAATTAGTGAAAAATCAGGCCTTGCTTACGATAGCCTTACTGAAAAGAGGATAGCAAGTAATGAGAGAAATTACTGCCACTTAATCTATTGTCTATGTAACCAGTTACTCAAGGTAGGGACACTACTGAAATAATAATAATAATAATAATAATAATAATAATAATAATAATAATAATGACAACAACTAGAAATTACCAAGCACACATACTGAAAAATTGTGTTAGTCCAAAATGTAGAACTCTATCTATAAAAGACAGGATGTGGGGGGGTGTGTGTGTAACGAATGCACGAACGCAATTTTCGACGGATTTGCACCAAAATGTACATGCACATGCTCCAAGTTAGCGGAAAGGCCAAGACCAACTTTGCATTTCCCAACTCCCATCGATAGTAGAAATAATCGATTTTTTCATGCTTCTACGACAGTTTTCATGTAGTTTGCGGTCATTTTCTACTGGCCAAAGTGAGAGCCAATAGCTGACTGCCACAAATAGGCAGGAAGATTCTAGTGGCCAGCGTGGAAGCCAACAGCTGACTGACACGAATGTTAACTAGCATGCAAAAAAAAAAATCGATAGCTGCATTCGTCACTAGTGGTAAAAATTTAAATCTGCATGGCACTTTACTCCAATTGGCTCATTCGCTTGCTTAAACTCAACGTTGATTCTGATTCCGCAGAACTGGGTTGGGTGTGAAAAAGTATTTGTTGTTAACATTCTTTTTTCATTCGGTTTTTCCAGTTACGAGTCCTTTTTTAAAGCTGATCGTTTTGTGTTCATTTTGTTTAGTTCTTTTTTCGTAACAGATTTAATGTTTAGTATAGAGCTTAGAAAAAATTCGCAGTGTGAGATAGGCAAGAAGTAAAGCATGTAGCAACATCAGCACGGCAGAGGGCACTCCTTTAAAGGCAAGGATGGGCAAAAATATTTTAAGTCAAGTGATAGCGATTGCTGTATGAGTCGTACGATTTTTGAATCAAGCACGGGCAACGCCGGGCCATGTTGCTAGTTCTGTGATAAATATCCAGAAACAATCGACCATCTTGTATCAGGTTGCGCGGTGTTGGCACGAACTAAATATAAAACACTACACGATGGAATGGGCTAATATTTGGACTGGAAAATCTGCAACGTTTACAGAAAGGAAAATGCAAGAAATTGGTATGAACAACACTCAAACCCGGTTACGGCGATAGGAACCGTAACAATTTAAGGGACTTTACAAACAGAACAATCAAAGCTAATCACCCTGATTATATGGGATTAGAGACAATAAAGACAAAAAAGTGCCTCTATATTGACATGGCACTCCCTGTAAACTGCAATGTATCTTTGAAGATCTTCAAAAACTATCAAAATACAAGTACCTTGAAATCGAAATTACAAAAATGTGGCACATGCGGACATTAACAATTCCAGTTGCATTTGGATCCTTCGGATTGATGGGAAAAGATCCAATTAGACTCACTGAATGTAGCCCATGCCTTAAAGAAATACAAAAAAATTGCACTTACGCGTACAGTCCACTTCTTATGTAAAATATGTGCTATTTTTTTTCAAAACTGCTCAATAGAAAATGTCATGATGGCATTTCTGACCTTAGAAAGGAAATGGTTATCCACCAGAAACCAAAGGAAATAAAACAATAAAATGTCATGTTGTCTATTTCTGACCTTATGTCTCTGGTTGGGATCCAGGAAATAATAATAATAATAATAATAATAATAATAATAATAATAATAATAATAATAAAATAATTCACGTATCAACACGCCATATACCCATATTACATACATATATACATACATGCATATATGTAGAATGACGAAACGCGAAATCAAATCTATTTTCAAATAAATGTTTTCCATTAGTCCAATTTTTTAAAACCTTTATTGAGATTCTATATCCCATTTTAAACACATATGTATCTACGTATATATGCATCTATCTATGTCCGTACGTATGTACGCATGTATGTATGTATATATCCACTAAAATAACGTTAGACGTAATAATAATATGTTGAATTAAAACATAAAGTTTATTAATTCTTAGAAAGTACATTGTGTACATTTCGGTTACGAAACTGAGCAGATATCTGTTTCGAGAAAATACGAATTGAGTCGGTTTAATTCTAAAATAGAACTTTGCTTTATTGCAACGCTCTTCGTAGTCGAACGGTTCAAGAACGCCGGATCGGATGATTGCTTTCTTTCTGCAGGTGGAGACGCAGGCTCGAATCCTGCCAGAGGGCACAATCTCTTTGTTAAGTTTTCTCGAGTTCGTAGGTCACTAGACAAGGTAAATACTGTTTAAAATAAACGGAGCCTCTACGCATATATGGATAGCCACTAAAATTTTTAATGTAATAATGTCGGATTAAAAAATCCATATATATTTTCAGGTAAATTCTTAATACCTGCCTCATCAAGCCGGGATTACAAAATGGTTTAAATTTATTCAGACATCCATGTTAGCGATTGTGATTTATTTTTAAATTTTGAAAGTTTTTCTAACATTTTGTAATCCTGGTCTGGTGAAGCAGGTATTAAAAACTTACCTGTCGAAATAATATTATTATCGAATCTTTGGGGGTGTGCTATATTTTTTCCTTTGATGTATATCATGTTGCTCTGTATACAATATATTGAGCTCTCTTCATGGATTTTTAATTTTTTATATTATTTCATATTACCTATCTATCAATGTGTGTGTATGTGTTTTTACATCACCAGAAGCATCAATTACATAAATATGATCAAATTGTCGAATTCTATATCGAGGATACTTCTAGTGACGTTGTATGTTTGACATATTATGTCAAAGGGACTCTTAAATTTCAATTGTTTCTGTAAATAAATAAAAAAATTTACGCAACAAAAAATATAAATATCTAAATATATCGAAGAGAAAGTTATTTTTTATTGATTTCTTTCACGCTAAAGAAAACGATTGAATAAAAATGAATTAATTCTGTCCTGATTCGAATCGTCGATCCAAACGGGAGAAAGGAATGACCGATATACAATTACGTTAGCTGAAATATTCAGATAAAATTATTTTTAGAATACAAACTTAAGGGTTTACATTTTTTAACGTCTCAATTATATTTATGATTATTTCTTCTTTTTAAATACTAATATTGAAGTGTTGAGATTATTTGCAAACGGTATCTAAATTAAATATTTTATTTAAATTTATTTAATATTTTGCCAAGATAGGCGCTGTTTAAAGTTTAAAATCTATCACCGCTTTGACTTTTTCTCTTAAGTATTTACAATTTACAAAATGATTTTTTAACAATCTTCTTGTTTTTCCATTTCTTAACAAACTGCTTGCTTTTCTTTTTTGTCAAATAATATTGAAGTGTTCGGGTGGGGGGAAAACTATTAGTGTCTCGATTAATTTTTTCATCAAAATGAAAAGATCTTAAGAAATGCAAATGAAAGAGATTTTAATAATCTCACCATTTTGTCGGTTCCTTCGATGGGATAGGTGAAGAGGGTGCTTAAGATTTGAGGAGAAATGTTCTCTCTTGATTCTCTGAGAGCAACTAACACGGGCATAACGATTAATGATAATAGACAGGTTTTGTCTTCTCTGCATCCTCCTGTTTCAATTCTTCTTTTCCTTTCAATAATAATAATAATAATAATAATAATAATAATAATAATAATAACAATCTTCTTCCTTAGCTTTGTCTCGAGGAATCTTACCGGGATTGTTCATATAAATGCAGACCTACCTCCTTTTCAGTTGATTATTTAATAAACAAAGAATATCCTGGCTAAAATTATAGAGTCTCCAATGAGGAATGAAATCACAAGACAAGCAAAATATTTTACGAAATGAGTTTGAGAA